>SSNP01000101.1:782682-832659 GCA_006937955.1 Pachypanchax playfairii
GGGGGGGGGGGGGGGGGGGGGGGGGGGGGGGGGGGGGGGGAGGTGTGGAAGGAGCTCCTAAAAATATTCCTCCTGATGTTTCATGTTGCTCCCACATCAGAACGCTCTACCTTCAGCACATCATCCCAACCGCAGAACAACACGTTCGAGTCCGATGAGACCGACTCGGCTGAGATTCACCCAGAACCGTCTGCTTCATGTCCGTCCGTCTGACAGCAGGAAGGATTCAAACTGCAGTCAGCTGATTTCCTTCAGTGTTTTTAGAGAGTTTAACAGACTCCTGAAAGAAAAGGCGGGGCTACACCTGGACAGGTCACCTGTCCATCACAGAACCACCTTCTACATATAAAATAATGGATTTAATTGAAACTTATTTTAAAGTGTGAATTATTTCTCTAAAACTCATTTCCTGTAAAGTTTCTACAAAGAACCGAAAACAGAAACTAACATCAGTTTATTCAAACTTTACAACATTGTTGCATCAAATTCCAGATGTTTTCTGTTTTTAAACAGGTAAAAACATCTGTGTTGAAATAAATGATCTTCAACATTTAAATTCTGTTAGATTTTAGAATCAACAGACTTTAAACAGTGTTGTTAGACAAATCGCCTTATTTGAACTAAAATCCTGGTTAAAGTAAGATCTGGGTTCCAGAACGTTCTGTGATGGAGGAGAACGCCGCCTCAGCGTTATGTAAACAGATGTGAAGGCTGGACCAGGATCCCAGCTGAGGCTTCAGGTAATCCAACAAGTCCAGATTCAACTGATCCCGACTCAGCTCTCTGGTAAGATTCAAAGACCTGAAGATGATGAAACCCCGAGCGGCAGCGTCTCCTGGGATTAACAGCTTCATGTCGTGGTGAAGTCTGTTCAGCCACCTGTAGCTGAGCTGTGATTGGCTGCTGATGGTGTGAAAGGTGACATGACGAGTCTTTCTGAGTGGACGCAGCAATTAGTGCTGAAGAGCTCGTTACACAACTCAATTATCAGCTGCAGAAAGGATGAGTCACGGACAAACGCTGCGTTAACGCCATCATGTGTTTGATGGCGAGAGCTGGAGAACCGCACGCAGCCGGAGGAGACGGTTATCCATCAGTAGAACCCAGCAGAACGCTGTAGAACCCAGCAGAACTCTGCAGAACGCTGTAGAACCCAGCAGAACTCTGCAGAACCCAGCAGAACGCTGTAGAACCCAGCAGAACTCTGCAGAACCCAGCAGAACGCTGTAGAACCCAGCAGAACTCTGCAGAACCCAGCAGAACGCTGTAGAACTCACCAGAACTCTGCAGAACCCAGCAGAACTCTGCAGAACCCATCAGAACATGCATATGTGACAGAAGATGGAATCATCTAACGAGTCCGTGACATCTTCTGGTCCAGACGGTGGCGGTAAAGATTCAGTTTCTGCTGAATAAAGTCGACAACTGAAGATCTGATGAGGCTCCGCCTCCACCGATCGTCCAGTAAGAGGGCTAGGAGAGAGAAAGTTCACCGATCAGGTATGTTTCCTGATCAATAAACAAACTGTTACATCAGAGGAGAGAATGTCATCAGGACTCGGATTAAACTCAGATTAACTTTAGGCTCCAATCAGGTTCTGATTCAGGTTCTGGTTCTGGTCCTGGTCCTGGTCCTGGTCCTGGTCCTGGTCCTGGTTCAGGTTCAGGTTCGGTCCTGCTTCAGGTTCTGTTTCTGGTTCTGCTTCAGGTTGTGGTTCTGGTTCTGGTTCTGGTTCTGGTTCTGGTTCAGGTTCAGGTTCAGGTTCAGGTTCAGGTTCAGGTACTGGTTCTGCTTCAGATTGTGGTTCATGTCCTAGTCCTGGTCCTGGTTCTGGTCCTGGTCCTGGTCCTGGTTCAGGTGAGATGATTAAAAGCAGCATCTGCTCTTCACCACTAACATCTAAAATAGTTTTTGGTTTTAGAACAGATCAAGTTCTGGACTAGTGATACCCAGACCTGGTCCTGGAGGACCACCATCCTGCATGTGTTAGATGTTGCTCTGCTTCTGCACACCTGATTGGAACCAATGGGTGATTGACAGGTTCTGTAGAACTTCAGGACACATTGGACAGGTAATTCAACCCTAACCCTTCAGGACCAGGACTGGACCAATAATCTAGACTAAATATCACTGCACGAATAAAGACAGTGTGATTATGGCGGTATGAGTGATCACATACATCATCAAGATAATCTGAAGAACATCTGACCAACAGCTGGCAGATAAACAGACCAAAGCAAACGCTCGCTGCACTTAACAGATGCTGAAAAAGATCCAACGTTCAGCAGTTTCACACCAAATACGGCGTTTCAGCTGCTGACGATGATTCATTACACACCATGTTCCAAACCCACCAGATTCAGTCCTTACACAGGATTAAAGACAGGTAAATGGGAGGAGCCTCAAACTGGTGAAACTGTGTGATTAACACTGAAAAGGAAGCTCAGAAGCTGTTGTTTAATTAAAAACATTCAGCTGAAGAGTGAACGTAGTGCGACGTGACAAAAATCTGATTATAAAGTTTGTTTCTATTCAAAGGCAACACGTGAACAAGGTTTAGGAAAGTTGTGACATCAGATAAAATATTTTCATGTATGTTTATCTTCATGTGATAATATTTAATGTTGTGTCCATATGTGAAACATAAGGTCAACATGTATCAGCTGAAGCTCTCAGCTGCAGGTGAATGAAGACATGCTGCCATCTGGTGGTGGTGACGGGGACTGTGTGGGATTCAGGGTTTAAAACTGTCTCACATGCAGCCAGTCTGGATCTTGTGTTTGTTACAGCTGCACCAATAAACACCAGACAACATCTGGATTATTATTCCAGAGATAGATGATTCTATAATATAGATTTCTGTTTAGAATCAAGTTATTTATGAAGAAACAAACACCTTCTATTGATACGATGTTGAGTAACTCTTCATACTTTCCTTCTGATTATATGTCTGTCTTCATACTACGTGTGTATAAATACCTGCTGCTGCATGTAGAAGTAATAAGTTACAGTAATAAAACATCTGGAACATGCAGTGGAGACACATATTGTAGCTAACAGGATGTTACAAGCTGATAATCGTCTGTCCTCAGCTGTCCTCAGCTGTCCTCAGCTGTCTCTGCTGCTGACTCACTGTTAGACTATGTAGTTGACTCCATGTTACATCAGTGGGTTGAATGTTAGGAAGACCTGAATCAGTTCAAAGACAACGAAGCTTCTCAGTGACGAAAGTTTGTTTACTTTGTTCCTGCTTTGGCGGCCATGTTGGATCCTGATGACTGTATGCAACTGGTTCTGGTCCCATTCTGAACCTGAAAACCTGATCCGTATTAGAAAAAATTAGATTGAATTAACCCAAAATGTTTCACACTGAACTGATCGCTCACATTTTTAATTGATTATCAACTAATAATTCATTCAAACCTCTGAACCTCCAGATCAGCAGCCTGTTTACTGTTTATTTATCAAGTATATCACCTGACCTCACCACCTGATCTCCTCACCACCTGATCTCCTCACCACCTGATCTCCTCACCACCTGATCACCTGATCTCCTCACCACCTGATCACCTGATCTCCTCACCACCTGATCACCTGATCTCCTTACCACCTGATCACCTGATCTCCTCACCACCTGATCACCTGATCTCCTTACCACCTGATCACCTGATCTCCTCACCACCTGATCTCCTCACCACCTGATCACCTGATCTCCTTACCACCTGATCACCTGATCTCCTTACCACCTGATCACCTGATCTCCTCACCACCTGATCACCTGATCTCCTCACCACCTGATCTCCTTACCACCTGATCACCTGATCTCCTCACCACCTGATCTCCTCACCACCTGATCTCCTCACCACCTGATCACCTGATCTCCTCACCACCTGATCACCTGATCTCCTCACCACCTGACCACCACACCACCTGACCACCTGATCTCCTCACCACCTGATCACCTGATCTCCTCACCACCTGATCACCTGATCTCCTCACCACCTGACCTCCACACCACCTGATCACCTGATCTCCTCACCACCTGATCACCTGATCTCCTCACCACCTGATCTCCTCACCACCTGATCTCCTCACCACCTGATCACCTGATCTCACCACCTGATCTCCTCACCACCTGACCTCACCACCTGATCACCTGATCTCCTTACCACCTGATCACCTGATCTCCTCACCACCTGATCTCCTCACCACCTGATCTCCTCACCACCTGATCACCTGATCTCCTCACCACCTGACCTCCACACCACCTGATCACCTGATCTCCTCACCACCTGATCACCTGATCTCCTCACCACCTGATCACCTGATCTCCTCACCACCTGACCTCCACACCACCTGATCACCTGATCTCCTCACCACCTGATCACCTGATCTCCTCACCACCTGATCACCTGATCTCCTCACCACCTGATCACCTGATCTCCTCACCACCTGATCTCCTCACCACCTGATCACCTGATCTCCTCACCACCTGATCTCCTCACCACCTCACCTCCACACCACCTGATCACCTGATCTCCTCACCACCTGATCACCTGATCTCCTCACCACCTGATCACCTGATCTCCTCACCACCTGATCACCTGATCTCCTCACCACCTGATCTCCTCACCACCTGATCACCTGATCTCCTTACCACCTGATCACCTGATCTCCTCACCACCTGATCACCTGATCTCACCACCTGATCTCCTCACCACCTGACCTCACCACCTGATCACCTGATCTCCTCACCACCTGATCACCTGATCTCCTCACCACCTGACCACCACACCACCTGATCACCTGATCTCCTCACCACCTGATCACCTGATCTCCTCACCACCTGATCACCTGATCTCCTCACCACCTGACCTCCTCACCACCTGATCACCTGATCTCCTCACCACCTGATCACCTGACCTCCTCACCACCTCATCACCTGATCTCCTCACCACCTGATCTCCTCACCACCTGATCTCCTCACCACCTGATCACCTGATCTCACCACCTGATCTCCTCACCACCTGACCTCACCACCTGATCACCTGACCTCCACACCACCTGATCACCTGATCTCCTCACCACCTGATCACCTGATCTCCTCACCACCTGACCTCCACACCACCTGATCACCTGATCTCCTCACCACCTGATCTCCTCACCACCTGATCTCCTCACCACCTGACCACCTGATCTCACCACCTCCTCTCCTCACCACCTGACCTCCACACCACCTGATCACCTGATCTCCTCACCACCTGATCACCTGATCTCCTTACCACCTGATCACCTGATCTCCTCACCACCTGATCTCCTCACCACCTGATCTCCTCACCACCTGATCACCTGATCTCCTCACCACCTGACCTCCACACCACCTGATCACCTGATCTCCTCACCACCTGATCACCTGATCTCCTCACCACCTGATCACCTGATCTCCTCACCACCTGATCTCCTTACCACCTGATCACCTGATCTCCTCACCACCTGATCACCTCACCACCTCATCACCTGATCTCCTCACCACCTCATCACCTGATCTCCTCACCACCTGATCACCTGATCTCCTCACCACCTGACCTCCACACCACCTGATCACCTGATCTCCTCACCACCTGACCTCCACACCACCTGATCACCTGATCTCCTCACCACCTGAACACCTGATCTCCTCACCACCTGATCTCCTCACCACCTGATCTCCTCACCACCTGATCACCTGATCTCACCACCTGATCTCCTCACCACCTGACCTCACCACCTGATCACCTGATCTCCTCACCACCTGATCACCTGATCTCCTCACCACCTGACCTCCACACCACCTGATCACCTGATCTCCTCACCACCTGATCACCTGATCTCCTCACCACCTGATCACCTGATCTCCTCACCACCTGACCTCCACACCACCTGATCACCTGATCTCCTCACCACCTGACCTCCACACCACCTGATCACCTGATCTCCTCACCACCTGATCACCTGATCTCCTCACCACCTGATCACCTGATCTCCTCACCACCTGATCTCCTCACCACCTGATCTCCTCACCACCTGATCACCTGATCTCACCACCTGATCTCCTCACCACCTGACCTCACCACCTGATCACCTGATCTCCTCACCACCTGACCTCCACACCACCTGATCACCTGATCTCCTCACCACCTGATCACCTGATCTCCTCACCACCTGATCACCTGATCTCCTCACCACCTGATCACCTGATCTCCTCACCACCTGATCACCTGATCTCCTCACCACCTGACCTCCACACCACCTGATCACCTGATCTCCTCACCACCTGACCTCCACACCACCTGATCACCTGATCTCCTCACCACCTGATCACCTGATCTCCTCACCACCTGATCACCTGATCTCCTCACCACCTGATCACCTGATCTCCTCACCACCTGACCTCCACACCACCTGATCACCTGATCTCCTCACCACCTGACCTCCACACCACCTGATCACCTGATCTCCTCACCACCTGACCACCTGATCTCCTTACCACCTGATCACCTGATCTCCTCACCACCTGATCTCCTCACCACCTGATCTCCTCACCACCTGATCACCTGATCTCACCACCTGATCTCCTCACCACCTGACCTCACCACCTGATCACCTGATCTCCTCACCACCTGATCACCTGATCTCCTCACCACCTGACCTCCACACCACCTGATCACCTGATCTCCTCACCACCTGATCACCTGATCTCCTCACCACCTGACCACCTGATCTCCTCACCACCTGACCTCACCACCTGATCACCTGATCTCCTCACCACCTGATCACCTGATCTCCTCACCACCTGACCTCCACACCACCTGATCACCTGATCTCCTCACCACCTGATCACCTGATCTCCTCACCACCTGATCACCTGATCTCCTCACCACCTGATCACCTGATCTCCTTACCACCTGATCACCTGATCTCCTCACCACCTGATCTCCTCACCACCTGATCTCCTCACCACCTGATCACCTGATCTCCTCACCACCTGATCACCTGATCTCCTCACCACCTGACCTCCACACCACCTGATCACCTGATCTCCTCACCACCTGATCACCTGATCTCCTCACCACCTGACCTCCACACCACCTGATCACCTGATCTCCTCACCACCTGATCTCTTCTCACCTTCACCATCTGGTCCTTGAGCCAGAACTATTTCTTGTAATGTTGCTAGCTGAGAAACAGTTTTACCTGTTTAAACTTCATCTTCTCAGAAACAGGTGGTTCCTCTGGAAGATGAGAGTTTAATTTACCCAGAAGAAGAAGAAGAAGACAAACGACCAGCTTGCTGGACACGCTGAACCAGAGTGACATGATGAGACAAATCAAAGCCGTCAGTTTACCAGCTGATCAGGAGCCACTCGGATCATCCGGGGCTCAGACTCATGATCCATGTTCCCCCGTGTTCCTCCGTGTTCCTCCGTGTTCTTCTGATTTAAAAGGAGTCAGCTGAGATGATTCAGTGTCAATCAGGTCGACTCCAAGATACATTTCATCACATTTAAATATACTGATATAATATAATATATAATATACTGATCCAATACTAGAGACCCAGTTCCGGTCCAGATCAGAACCCCAGTTCTGGTCCTTATCAGAACCCCAGTTCCGGTCCAGATCAGAACCCCAGTTCCGGTCCTTATCAGAACCCCAGTTCCGGTCCTTATCAGAACCCCAGTTCCGGTCCAGATCAGAACCCCAGTTCTGGTCCTTATCAGAACCCCAGTTCCAGTCCTGATCTAAACACCCGGTCTTGTCCTAGTTCTCAGTGCTGTAACAACTCGATTTCATCTCTTGAGTTTAGTTCTGTTGCCGGCCGCTCGGACCAGCTGAGGTCAGTACCTTTTGTACATTCATACAGTTTTATCCAGGATCCGTCCCAGAAATGTCTCATCTAGACTTTGTTCACATTTACAATCTGGAATCTGTTCTGATGAGTCCAGTTTAATAATAACTCGTCACAAGTCCAACAGAGAGTCTCCTGCTGAGCAGCAAAATGTCAGCAGTTTAACTGAAGGACAAAGAGTCGCGTGTTTAAATTCAGCTGAACATGTAACAGAGTCTGTGTGTGTGTGTGTGTGTGTGTCTGTGTGCATGTGTGTGTGTGTGTGTGTGTGTGTGTGTGTCTGTGTGCATGTGTGTGTGTGTGTGTGTGTGTGGGTTTGTATTTCTGACCTCCTGGGGACCCGTTTCCTGACTTTTACTATCTTTCTGGGGTCCGAGGGTTCTTGTGGGGACCGAAGCCTGGTCCCCATGGGGGGGAATCCCCTTTTTAGGGTTAGGGGTTAGGTTTATAGGTATGGTGTGAATAGAGTTTTAGTTAGTCTTAGGGTTAGTTATAGATCAGTAATGGTTAAGGTTAGGAAAAGGGTTTGGGTTAGGTATAAATCTAGTTACTAAAATCAATGGAAGTCAATGGACGGTCCCCATAAGGATACCAAAACACACTTGTGTGTGTGTGTGTGTGGGTTTGTATTTCTGACCTCCTGGGGACCCGTTTCCTGACTTTTACTATCTTTCTGGGGTCCGAGGGTTCTTGTGGGGACCGAAGCCTGGTCCCCATGGGGGGGAATCCCCTTTTTAGGGTTAGGGGTTAGGTTTATAGGTATGGTGTGAATAGAGTTTTAGTTAGTCTTAGGGTTAGTTATAGATCAGTAATGGTTAAGGTTAGGAAAAGGGTTTGGGTTAGGTATAAATCTAGTTACTAAAATCAATGGAAGTCAATGGACGGTCCCCATAAGGATACCAAAACACACTTGTGTGTGTGTGTGTGTGTGTGTGTGTGTGTGTGTGTGTGTGTGTGCGCGCACGTGCATGTGTGCATTAGCTGCTATGTTTAGTCCTGAAGAGGTGTGAGACACTGATATAAATAATCTATAATCATCAACAAGGAGACAAGAAGGAAACACTGCAGGGTCACAGGTACTACAATCAGAGTATTACAGACAGAGTACTACAATCAGAGTATTACAGACAGAGTACTACAATCAGAGTACTACAGTCAGAGTACTACAATCAGAGTACTGCAGTCAGAGTACTACAATCAGAGTACTACAATCAGAGTACTACAGAGACAGTACTACAATCAGAGTACTACAATCAGAGTACTACAGACAGAGTACTACAGTCAGAGTACTACAATCAGAGTACTACAGACAGAGTACTACAGTCAGAGTACTATAGACAGAGTACTACAATCAGAGTACTACAATCAGAGTACTACAGACAGAGCACTACAATCAGAGTACTACAGACAGAGTACTACAATCAGAGTACTACAGTCAGAGTACTACAATCAGAGTACTACAGTCAGAGTACTACAATCAGAGTACTACAGACAGAGTACTACAATCAGAGTACTACAGACAGAGTACTACAGTCAGAGTACTACAATCAGAGTACTACAGACAGAGTACTACAGTCAGAGTACTACAATCAGAGTACTACAGACAGAGTACTACAGTCAGAGTACTACAGAGACAGTACTACAATCAGAGTACTACAGACAGAGTACTACAGACAGAGCACTACAATCAGAGTACTACAGACAGAGTACTACAGACAGAGTACTACAGTCAGAGTACTACAATCAGAGTACTACAGACAGAGTACTACAGTCAGAGTACTACAATCAGAGTACTACAGACAGAGTACTGCAGTCAGAGTACTACAATCAGAGTACTACAATCAGAGTACTACAGAGACAGTACTACAATCAGAGTACTACAGACAGAGTACTACAGACAGAGCACTACAATCAGAGTACTACAATCAGAGTATTACAGACAGAGTACTACAATCAGAGTATTACAGACAGAGTACTACAATCAGAGTACTACAGTCAGAGTACTACAGTCAGAGTACTGCAGTCAGAGTACTACAATCAGAGTACTACAATCAGAGTACTACAGTCAGAGTACTACAATCAGAGTACTACAGACAGAGTACTACAGTCAGAGTACTGCAGTCAGAGTACTACAATCAGAGTACTACAATCAGAGTACTACAGAGACAGTACTACAATCAGAGTACTACAGACAGAGCACTACAATCAGAGTACTACAGTCAGAGTACTACAATCAGAGTACTACAGACAGAGTACTACAGTCAGAGTACTACAATCAGAGTACTACAGACAGAGTACTACAGTCAGAGTACTACAATCAGAGTACTACAGACAGAGTACTACAGTCAGAGTACTATAGACAGAGTACTACAATCAGAGTACTACAGACAGAGTACTACAATCAGAGTACTACAGACAGAGTACTACAGTCAGAGTACTACAATCAGAGTACTACAGACAGAGTACTACAGTCAGAGTACTGCAGTCAGAGTACTACAATCAGAGTACTACAGACAGAGTACACAATCAGAGTACTACAGTCAGAGTACTACAATCAGAGTACTACAGACAGAGTACTACAGTCAGAGTACTACAATCAGAGTACTACAGACAGAGTACTACAGTCAGAGTACTACAATCAGAGTACTACAGACAGAGTACTACAGTCGGAGTACTATAGACAGAGTACTACAATCAGAGTACTACAATCAGAGTACTACAGACAGAGCACTACAATCAGAGTACTACATACAGAGTACTACAGTCAGAGTACTGCAGTCAGAGTACTACAATCAGAGTACTACAATCAGAGTACTACAGAGACAGTACTACAATCAGAGTACTACAGACAGAGTACTACAGACAGAGTACTACAATCAGAGTACTACAGAGACAGTACTACAATCAGAGTACTACAGACAGAGTACTACAGTCAGAGTACTACAGTCAGAGTACTACAATCAGAGTACTACAGTCAGAGTACTACAATCAGAGTACTACAGAGACAGTACTACAATCAGAGTACTACAGACAGAGTACTACAGACAGAGAACTACAATCAGAGTATTACAGACAGAGTACTACAATCAGAGTACTACAGGCAGAGTACTACAATCAGAGTACTACAGACAGAGTACTACAGTCAGAGTACTACAGTCAGAGTACTACAATCAGAGTACTACAGACAGAGTACTACAATCAGAGTACTACAATCAGAGTACTACAGACAGAGTACTACAGTCAGAGTACTACAATCAGAGTACTACAGACAGAGTACTACAGTCGGAGTACTATAGACAGAGTACTACAATCAGAGTACTACAATCAGAGTACTACAGACAGAGCACTACAGACAGAGTACTACAATCAGAGTACTACAGAGACAGTACTACAATCAGAGTACTACAGACAGAGTACTACAGACAGAGCACTACAATCAGAGTACTACAGACAGAGTACTACAGTCAGAGTACTGCAGTCAGAGTACTACAGTCAGAGTACTGCAGTCAGAGTACTACAATCAGAGTACTACAATCAGAGTACTACAGAGACAGTACTACAATCAGAGTACTACAGACAGAGTACTACAGACAGAGCACTACAATCAGAGTACTACAGACAGAGTACTACAATCAGAGTACTACAGACAGAGTACTACAGTCAGAGTACTATAGACAGAGTACTACAATCAGAGTACTACAATCAGAGTACTACAGACAGAGTACTACAATCAGAGTATTACAGACAGAGTACTACAATCAGAGTACTACAGTCAGAGTACTACAATCAGAGTACTACAGTCAGAGTACTACAATCAGAGTACTACAGACAGAGTACTACAGTCAGAGTACTACAATCAGAGTACTACAGACAGAGTACTACAGTCAGAGTACTACAATCAGAGTACTACAGACAGAGTACTACAGTCAGAGTACTATAGACAGAGTACTACAATCAGAGTACTACAATCAGAGTATTACAGACAGAGTACTACAATCAGAGTACTACAGTCAGAGTACTACAATCAGAGTACTACAGTCAGAGTACTACAATCAGAGTACTACAGACAGAGTACTACAATCAGAGTACTACAATCAGAGTACTACAGACAGAGCACTACAATCAGAGTACTACAGACAGAGTACTACAGTCAGAGTACTGCAGTCAGAGTACTACAATCAGAGTACTACAGTCAGAGTACTACAGTGAGAGTACTACAATCAGAGTACTACAGACAGAGCACTACAATCAGAGTACTACAGACAGAGTACTACAGTCAGAGTACTACAGTCAGAGTACTACAGTCGGAGTACTATAGACAGAGTACTACAATCAGAGTACTAAAAACAGAGTACTACAGTCAGAGTACTACAATCAGAGTACTACAAACAGAGTACTACAGTCAGAGTACTACAATCAGAGTACTACAGACAGAGTACTACAGTCAGAGTACTATAGACAGAGTACTACAATCAGAGTACTACAATCAGAGTACTACAGAGACAGTACTACAATCAGAGTACTACAGACAGAGTACTACAGACAGAGCACTACAATCAGAGTACTACAGTCAGAGTACTACAATCAGAGTACTACAGTCAGAGTACTACAATCAGAGTACTACAGACAGAGTACTACAGTCAGAGTACTACAATCAGAGTACTACAGAGACAGTACTACAATCAGAGTACTACAGACAGAGAACTACAATCAGAGTACTACAATCAGAGTACTACAGACAGAGCACTACAATCAGAGTACTACATACAGAGTACTACAGTCAGAGTACTGCAGTCAGAGTACTACAATCAGAGTACTACAATCAGAGTACTACAGAGACAGTACTACAATCAGAGTACTACAGACAGAGTACTACAATCAGAGTACTATAGACAGAGTACTACAATCAGAGTACTACAATCAGAGTACTGCAGTCAGAGTACTACAATCAGAGTACTACAGTCAGAGTACTGCAGTCAGAGTACTACAATCAGAGTACTACAATCAGAGTACTACAGAGACAGTACTACAATCAGAGTACTACAGACAGAGTACTACAGACAGAGTACTACAGACAGAGTACTACAATCAGAGTACTACAATCAGAGTACTACAGACAGAGCACTACAATCAGAGTACTACATTCAGAGTACTACAGTCAGAGTACTGCAGTCAGAGTACTACAATCAGAGTACTACAGAGAGAGTACTACAGTCAGAGTACTATAGACAGAGTACTACAATCAGAGTACTACAATCAGAGTACTACAGACAGAGTACTACAGACAGAGCACTACAATCAGAGTACTACAGACAGAGTACTACAGTCAGAGTACTGCAGTCAGAGTACTACAATCAGAGTACTATAGACAGAGTACTACAGTCAGAGTACTATAGTCAGAGTACTACAATCAGAGTACTACAATCAGAGTACTACAGAGACAGTACTACAATCAGAGTACTACAGACAGAGTACTACAGACAGAGCACTACAATCAGAGTACTACAGTCAGAGTACTACAATCAGAGTACTACAGTCAGAGTACTACAATCAGAGTACTACAGACAGAGTACTACAGTCAGAGTACTACATTCAGAGTACTACAGTCAGAGTACTGCAGTCAGAGTACTACAATCAGAGTACTACAATCAGAGTATTACAGACAGAGTACTACAATCAGAGTACTACAGTGAGAGTACTACAATCAGAGTACTACAGACAGAGTACTACAATCAGAGTACTACAGACAGAGTACTACAGTCAGAGTACTACAATCAGAGTACTACAGACAGAGTACTACAGTCAGAGTACTATAGACAGAGTACTACAATCAGAGTACTACAGACAGAGCACTACAATCAGAGTACTACAATCAGAGTACTACAGTCAGAGTACTACAATCAGAGTACTACAATCAGAGTACTACAGAGACAGTACTACAATCAGAGTACTACAGACAGAGCACTACAATCAGAGTACTACAGACAGAGCACTACAATCAGAGTACTACAATCAGAGTATTACAGACAGAGTACTACAATCAGAGTATTACAGACAGAGTACTACAATCAGAGTACTACAGTCAGAGTACTACAATCAGAGTACTACAGTCAGAGTACTACAATCAGAGTACTACAGACAGAGTACTACAGTCAGAGTACTACAATCAGAGTACTACAGACAGAGTACTACAATCAGAGTACTACAGCCAGAGTACTACAGACAGAGTACTACAATCAGAGTACTACAATCAGAGTATTACAGACAGAGTACTACAATCAGAGTATTACAGACAGAGTACTACAGTCAGAGTACTGCAGTCAGAGTACTACAATCAGAGTACTATAGACAGAGTACTACAATCAGAGTACTACAATCAGAGTACTACAGAGACAGTACTACAATCAGAGTACTACAGACAGAGTACTACAGACAGAGCACTACAATCAGAGTACTACAGTCAGAGTACTACAATCAGAGTACTACAGACAGAGTACTACAGTCAGAGTACTACAATCAGAGTACTACAGACAGAGTACTACGTCAGAGTACTACAGCCAGAGTACTACAGTCAGAGTACTACAATCAGAGTATTACAGACAGAGTACTACAATCAGAGTATTACAGAGACAGTACTACAATCAGAGTACTACAGACAGAGTACTACAGTCAGAGTACTACAATCAGAGTACTACAGTCAGAGCACTACAATCAGAGTACTACAGACAGAGTACTACAGTCAGAGTACTACAATCAGAGTACTACAATCAGAGTATTACAGACAGAGTACTACAATCAGAGTATTACAGACAGAGTACTACAGTCAGAGTACTACAATCAGAGTACTACAGACAGAGTACTACAGTCAGAGTACTGTAGTCAGAGTACTACAATCAGAGTACTATAATCAGAGTACTACAGAGACAGTACTACAATCAGAGTACTACAGACAGAGTACTACAGACAGAGCACTACAATCAGAGTACTACAGAGACAGTACTACAATCAGAGTACTACAGTCAGAGCACTACAATCAGAGTACTACAGACAGAGTACTACAGACAGAGCACTACAATCAGAGTACTACAGACAGAGTACTACAGTCAGAGTACTGCAGTCAGAGTACTACAATCAGAGTACTACAGACAGAGTACTACAATCAGAGTACTACATACAGAGTACTACAGTCAGAGTACTGCAGTCAGAGTACTACAATCAGAGTACTACAATCAGAGTACTACAGAGACAGTACTACAATCAGAGTACTACAGACAGAGTACTACAGACAGAGTACTACAATCAGAGTACTACAGAGACAGTACTACAATCAGAGTACTACAGACAGAGTACTACAGACAGAGCACTACAATCAGAGTACTACAAACAGAGTACTACAGACAGAGTACTACAGTCAGAGTACTACAAACAGAGTACTACAGTCAGAGTACTACAGACAGAGTACTACAGTCAGAGTACTGCAGTCAGAGTACTACAATCAGAGTACTACAATCAGAGTACTACAGAGACAGTACTACAATCAGAGTACTACAGACAGAGTACTACAGACAGAGCACTACAATCAGAGTACTACAATCAGAGTATTACAGACAGAGTACTACAATCAGAGTACTACAATCAGAGTACTACAGACAGAGCACTACAATCAGAGTACTACATACAGAGTACTACAGTCAGAGTACTGCAGTCAGAGTACTACAATCAGAGTACTACAATCAGAGTACTACAGAGACAGTACTACAATCAGAGTACTACAGACAGAGTACTACAGACAGAGCACTACAATCAGAGTACTACAGACAGAGTACTACAGTCAGAGTACTGCAGTCAGAGTACTACAATCAGAGTACTATAATCAGAGTACTACAGAGACAGTACTACAATCAGAGTACTACAGACAGAGTACTACAGACAGAGCACTACAATCAGAGTACTACAGTCAGAGTATTACAGACAGAGTACTACAATCAGAGTATTACAGACAGAGTACTACAATCAGAGTACTACAATCAGAGTACTACAGACAGAGCACTACAATCAGAGTACTACATACAGAGTACTACAGTCAGAGTACTGCAGTCAGAGTACTACAATCAGAGTACTATAGACAGAGTACTACAATCAGAGTACTACAATCAGAGTATTACAGACAGAGTACTACAATCAGAGTATTACAGACAGAGTACTACAATCAGAGTACTACAGTCAGAGTACTACAATCAGAGTACTACAATCAGAGTACTACAGAGACAGTACTACAATCAGAGTACTACAGACAGAGTACTACAGACAGAGTACTACAGTCAGAGTACTGCAGTCAGAGTACTACAATCAGAGTACTATAGACAGAGTACTACAATCAGAGTACTACAATCAGAGTATTACAGAGAGAGTACTACAATCAGAGTACTACAGACAGAGCACTACAATCAGAGTACTACAGACAGAGTACTACAGACAGAGTACTACAGACAGAGTACTACAATCAGAGTACTACAGAGACAGTACTACAATCAGAGTACTACAGACAGAGTACTACAGACAGAGTACTACAATCAGAGTACTACATACAGAGTACTACAGTCAGAGTACTGCAGTCAGAGTACTACAATCAGAGTACTACAGTCAGAGTACTACAGTCAGAGTACTACAGACAGAGTACTACAGACAGAGTACTACAATCAGAGTACTACAGCGACAGTACTACAATCAGAGTACTACAGACAGAGTACTACAGTCAGAGTACTGCAGTCAGAGTACTACAATCAGAGTACTATAGACAGAGTACTACAATCAGAGTACTACAGTCAGAGTACTACAATCAGAGTACTACAGTCAGAGTACTACAATCAGAGTACTACAGACAGAGTACTACAGTCAGAGTACTGCAGTCAGAGTACTACAGTCAGAGTACTATAGACAGAGTACTACAATCAGAGTACTACAGACAGAGCACTACAATCAGAGTACTACATACAGAGTACTACAGTCAGAGTACTGCAGTCAGAGTACTACAGTCAGAGTACTGCAGTCAGAGTACTACAATCAGAGTACTACAATCAGAGTACTACAGAGACAGTACTACAATCAGAGTACTACAGTCAGAGTACTACAGACAGAGCACTACAATCAGAGTACTACATACAGAGTACTACAGTCAGAGTACTGCAGTCAGAGTACTACAATCAGAGTACTATAGACAGAGTACTACAATCAGAGTACTACAATCAGAGTACTACAGACAGAGTACTACAGTCAGAGTACTACAATCAGAGTACTACAGTCAGAGTACTACAATCAGAGTACTACAGACAGAGTACTACAGTCAGAGTACTATAGACAGAGTACTACAATCAGAGTACTACAGACAGAGCACTACAATCAGAGTACTACATACAGAGTACTACAGTCAGAGTACTGCAGTCAGAGTACTACAATCAGAGTACTATAGACAGAGTACTACAATCAGAGTACTACAATCAGAGTACTACAGAGACAGTACTACAATCAGAGTACTACAGACAGAGTACTACAGACAGAGTACTACAATCAGAGTACTACAGACAGAGCACTACAATCAGAGTACTACAGACAGAGTACTACAGTCAGAGTACTACAGTCAGAGTACTACAATCAGAGTACTACAATCAGAGTACTACAGAGACAGTACTACAATCAGAGTACTACAGTCAGAGTACTACAGTCAGAGTACTACAGTCAGAGTACTACAGTCAGAGTACTACAATCAGAGTACTACAGACAGAGTACTACAATCAGAGTACTACAGAGACAGTACTACAATCAGAGTACTACAGACAGAGTACTACAGACAGAGCACTACAATCAGAGTACTACATTCAGAGTACTACAGTCAGAGTACTACAATCAGAGTACTACAGTCAGAGTACTACAATCAGAGTACTACATACAGAGTACTACAGTCAGAGTACTGCAGTCAGAGTACTACAATCAGAGTACTACAATCAGAGTACTACAGAGACAGTACTACAATCAGAGTACTACAGACAGAGTACTACAGTCAGAGTACTACAATCAGAGTACTACAGACAGAGTACTACAGACAGAGCACTACAATCAGAGTACTACATACAGAGTACTACAGTCAGAGTACTGCAGTCAGAGTACTACAATCAGAGTACTACAATCAGAGTACTACAGAGACAGTACTACAATCAGAGTACTACAGACAGAGTACTACAGTCAGAGTACTACAATCAGAGTATTACAGTCAGAGTACTACAATCAGAGTACTACAGTCAGAGTACTACAATCAGAGTACTACAGTCAGAGTACTACAATCAGAGTACTACAGACAGAGTACTACAGTCAGAGTACTACAATCAGAGTACTACAATCAGAGTATTACAGACAGAGTACTACAATCAGAGTATTACAGACAGAGTACTACAATCAGAGTACTACAGTCAGAGTACTACAATCAGAGTACTACAATCAGAGTACTACAGAGACAGTACTACAATCAGAGTACTACAGACAGAGTACTACAGACAGAGCACTACAATCAGAGTACTACAATCAGAGTATTACAGACAGAGTACTACAATCAGAGTACTACATACAGAGTACTACAGTCAGAGTACTGCAGTCAGAGTACTACAATCAGAGTACTACAATCAGAGTACTACAGAGAGAGTACTACAGTCAGAGTACTACAGACAGAGTACTACAGACAGAGTACTACAATCAGAGTACTACAGAGACAGTACTACAATCAGAGTACTACAGACAGAGTACTACAGACAGAGTACTACAATCAGAGTACTACAGTCAGAGTACTACAATCAGAGTACTACAGACAGAGTACTACAGTCAGAGTACTACAATCAGAGTACTACAGACAGAGTACTACAGTCAGAGTACTACAGACAGAGTACTACAGTCAGAGTACTGCAGTCAGAGTACTACAATCAGAGTACTACAATCAGAGTACTACAGAGACAGTACTACAATCAGAGTACTACAGACAGAGTACTACAGACAGAGCACTACAATCAGAGTACTACAGACAGAGTACTACAGTCAGAGTACTGCAGTCAGAGTACTACAGTCAGAGTACTGCAGTCAGAGTACTACAGTCAGAGTACTACAATCAGAGTACTACAGACAGAGTACTACAGTCAGAGTACTATAGACAGAGTACTACAATCAGAGTACTACAGACAGAGCACTACAATCAGAGTACTACATACAGAGTACTACAGTCAGAGTACTACAGTCAGAGTACTACAGTCAGAGTACTACAATCAGAGTACTACAGACAGAGTACTACAGTCAGAGTACTGCAGTCAGAGTACTACAATCAGAGTACTACAATCAGAGTACTACAGAGACAGTACTACAATCAGAGTACTACAGACAGAGTACTACAGTCAGAGTACTACAATCAGAGTACTACAGTCAGAGTACTACGACAGAGTACTACAGTCAGAGTACTACAATCAGAGTACTACAGACAGAGTACTACAGTCAGAGCACTACAATCAGAGTACTACAATCAGAGTACTATAGACAGAGTACTACAATCAGAGTACTACAGACAGAGCACTACAATCAGAGTACTACATACAGAGTACTACAGTCAGAGTACTGCAGTCAGAGTACTACAGTCAGAGTACTACAATCAGAGTACTACAGACAGAGTACTACAGTCAGAGTACTACAATCAGAGTACTACAGACAGAGTACTACAGTCAGAGTACTATAGACAGAGTACTACAGTCAGAGTACTACAGACAGAGCACTACAATCAGAGTACTACATACAGAGTACTACAGTCAGAGTACTGCAGTCAGAGTACTACAATCAGAGTACTACAATCAGAGTATTACAGACAGAGTACTACAATCAGAGTATTACAGACAGAGTACTACAATCAGAGTACTGCAGTCAGAGTACTACAATCAGAGTACTACAATCAGAGTACTACAGAGACAGTACTACAATCAGAGTACTACAGACAGAGTACTACAGACAGAGCACTACAATCAGAGTACTACAATCAGAGTATTACAGACAGAGCACTACAGTCAGAGTACTACAGTCAGAGTACTGCAGTCAGAGTACTACAGTCAGAGTACTGCAGTCAGAGTACTACAATCAGAGTACTACAATCAGAGTACTACAGAGACAGTACTACAATCAGAGTACTACAGACAGAGCACTACAATCAGAGTACTACAGTCAGAGTACTATAGACAGAGTACTACAATCAGAGTACTACAGACAGAGCACTACAATCAGAGTACTACATACAGAGTACTACAGTCAGAGTACTGCAGTCAGAGTACTACAATCAGAGTACTACAATCAGAGTACTACAGAGAGAGTACTACAATCAGAGTACTACAGACAGAGCACTACAATCAGAGTACTACATACAGAGTACTACAGTCAGAGTACTGCAGTCAGAGTACTACAATCAGAGTACTACAATCAGAGTACTACAGTCAGAGTACTACAATCAGAGTACTACAGTCAGAGTACTACAATCAGAGTACTACATACAGAGTACTACAGTCAGAGTACTGCAGTCAGAGTACTACAATCAGAGTACTACAATCAGAGTACTACAGACAGAGTACTACAATCAGAGTACTACAGTCAGAGTACTACAATCAGAGTACTACAGTCAGAGTACTACAATCAGAGTACTACAGACAGAGTACTACAGTCAGAGTACTACAGTCAGAGTACTGCAGTCAGAGTACTACAATCAGAGTACTACAGACAGAGTACTACAATCAGAGTACTACAATCAGAGTACTACAGAGACAGTACTACAATCAGAGTACTACAGACAGAGCACTACAATCAGAGTACTACAGACAGAGTACTACAGTCAGAGTACTGCAGTCAGAGTACTACAATCAGAGTACTACAGTCAGAGTACTACAGTCAGAGTACTACAATCAGAGTACTACAGACAGAGTACTACAGTCAGAGTACTACAGTCAGAGTACTGCAGTCAGAGTACTACAATCAGAGTACTACAGACAGAGTACTACAGTCAGAGTACTATAGACAGAGTACTACAATCAGAGTACTACAGACAGAGCACTACAATCAGAGTACTACAGACAGAGTACTACAGTCAGAGTACTGCAGTCAGAGTACTACAGTCAGAGTACTGCAGTCAGAGTACTACAATCAGAGTACTACAGTCAGAGTACTACAATCAGAGTACTACAGACAGAGTACTACAGTCAGAGTACTACAATCAGAGTACTACAGACAGAGTACTACAGTCAGAGTACTATAGAGAGAGTACTACAATCAGAGTACTACAGACAGAGCACTACAATCAGAGTACTACAGACAGAGTACTACAGTCAGAGTACTACAGACAGAGTACTACAGACAGAGTACTACAGTCAGAGTACTACAATCAGAGTACTACAGACAGAGTACTACAGTCAGAGTACTACAATCAGAGTACTACAGACAGAGTACTACAGTCAGAGTACTGCAGTCAGAGTACTACAATCAGAGTACTACAGAGACAGTACTACAATCAGAGTACTACAGACAGAGTACTACAATCAGAGTACTACAGAGAGAGTACTACAATCAGAGTACTACAGACAGTGTACTACAGACAGAGCACTACAATCAGAGTACTACAATCAGAGTATTACAGACAGAGTACTACAATCAGAGTATTACAGACAGAGTACTACAATCAGAGTACTACAGTCAGAGTACTACAATCAGAGTACTACAGACAGAGTACTACAGTCAGAGTACTACAATCAGAGTACTACATACAGAGTACTACAGTCAGAGTACTGCAGTCAGAGTACTACAATCAGAGTACTACAATCAGAGTACTACAGAGAGAGTACTACAATCAGAGTATTACAGACAGAGTACTACAATCAGAGTACTACAGTCAGAGTACTACAATCAGAGTACTACAGACAGAGTACTACAGTCAGAGTACTACAATCAGAGTACTACAGACAGAGCACTACAATCAGAGTACTACATACAGAGTACTACAGTCAGAGTACTGCAGTCAGAGTACTACAGTCAGAGTACTACAATCAGAGTACTACAGACAGAGTACTACAGTCAGAGTACTACAATCAGAGTACTACAGACAGAGTACTACAGTCAGAGTACTATAATCAGAGTACTACAGAGACAGTACTACAATCAGAGTACTACAGACAGAGTACTACAGTCAGAGTACTACAGTCAGAGTACTACAATCAGAGTACTACAGTCAGAGTACTACAATCAGAGTACTACAGACAGAGTACTACAGTCAGAGTACTACAATCAGAGTACTACAGACAGAGTACTACAGTCAGAGTACTGCAGTCAGAGTACTACAATCAGAGTACTACAATCAGAGTACTACAGAGACAGTACTACAATCAGAGTACTACAATCAGAGTATTACAGACAGAGTACTACAATCAGAGTATTACAGACAGAGTACTACAATCAGAGTACTACAGTCAGAGTACTACAATCAGAGTACTACAGTCAGAGTACTACAATCAGAGTACTACAGACAGAGTACTACAGTCAGAGTACTACAGTCAGAGTACTACAGTCAGAGTACTGCAGTCAGAGTACTACAATCAGAGTACTACAATCAGAGTACTACAGAGACAGTACTACAATCAGAGTACTACAGACAGAGTACTACAGACAGAGTACTACAATCAGAGTACTACAGACAGAGTACTACAGTCAGAGTACTGCAGTCAGAGTACTACAATCAGAGTACTATAGACAGAGTACTACAATCAGAGTACTACAATCAGAGTACTACAGACAGAGCACTACAATCAGAGTACTACAGTCAGAGTACTGCAGTCAGAGTACTACAATCAGAGTACTACAATCAGAGTACTACAGAGACAGTACTACAATCAGAGTACTACAGACAGAGTACTACAGACAGAGCACTACAATCAGAGTACTACAGACAGAGTACTACAGTCAGAGTACTGCAGTCAGAGTACTACAGTCAGAGTACTGCAGTCAGAGTACTACAATCAGAGTACTACAGTCAGAGTACTACAATCAGAGTACTACAGTCAGAGCACTACAATCAGAGTACTACAGACAGAGTACTACAGTCAGAGTACTGCAGTCAGAGTACTACAATCAGAGTACTACAATCAGAGTACTACAGAGACAGTACTACAATCAGAGTACTACAGACAGAGTACTACAGTCAGAGTACTACAATCAGAGTACTACAGTCAGAGTACTACAATCAGAGTACTACAGACAGAGTACTACAGTCAGAGTACTACAATCAGAGTACTACAGACAGAGTACTACAGTCAGAGTACTGCAGTCAGAGTACTACAATCAGAGTACTACAATCAGAGTACTACAGAGACAGTACTACAATCAGAGTACTACAGACAGAGTACTACAGACAGAGCACTACAATCAGAGTACTACAATCAGAGTATTACAGACAGAGTACTACAATCAGAGTATTACAGACAGAGTACTACAATCAGAGTACTACAATCAGAGTACTACAGAGACAGTACTACAATCAGAGTACTACAGTCAGAGGACTACAATCAGAGTACTACAGACAGAGTACTACAGTCAGAGTACTACAATCAGAGTACTATAGACAGAGTACTACAATCAGAGTACTACAATCAGAGTACTACAGACAGAGTACTACAGTCAGAGTACTGCAGTCAGAGTACTACAATCAGAGTACTACAATCAGAGTACTACAGAGACAGTACTACAATCAGAGTACTACAGACAGAGTACTACAGACAGAGCACTACAATCAGAGTACTACAGACAGAGTACTACAGTCAGAGTACTGCAGTCAGAGTACTACAATCAGAGTACTACAATCAGAGTACTACAGAGACAGTACTACAATCAGAGTACTACAGACAGAGCACTACAATCAGAGTACTACAGACAGAGTACTACAGACAGAGTACTACAATCAGAGTACTACAGAGACAGTACTACAATCAGAGTACTACAGACAGAGTACTACAGTCAGAGTACTACAATCAGAGTACTACAGTCAGAGCACTACAATCAGAGTACTACAGACAGAGTACTACAGTCAGAGTACTGCAGTCAGAGTACTACAATCAGAGTACTATAGACAGAGTACTACAGTCAGAGGACTACAATCAGAGTACTACAGACAGAGTACTACAGACAGAGCACTACAATCAGAGTACTACATACAGAGTACTACAGTCAGAGTACTGCAGTCAGAGTACTACAATCAGAGTACTACAGAGAGAGTACTACAATCAGAGTACTACAGACAGAGTACTACAGTCAGAGTACTATAGACAGAGTACTACAATCAGAGACTACAATCAGAGTACTACAGACAGAGTACTACAGACAGAGCACTACAATCAGAGTACTACAATCAGAGTATTACAGACAGAGTACTACAATCAGAGTATTACAGACAGAGTACTACAATCAGAGTACTACAGACAGAGCACTACAATCAGAGTACTACAGACAGAGTACTACAGTCAGAGTACTGCAGTCAGAGTACTACAATCAGAGTACTACAATCAGAGTACTACAGAGACAGTACTACAATCAGAGTACTACAGACAGAGTACTACAGACAGAGTACTACAATCAGAGTACTACAGAGAGAGTACTACAATCAGAGTACTACATACAGAGTACTACAGTCAGAGTACTACAGTCAGAGTACTACAATCAGAGTACTACAGTCAGAGTACTACAGTCAGAGTACTATAGACAGAGTACTACAATCAGAGTACTACAATCAGAGTACTACAGACAGAGCACTACAATCAGAGTACTACATACAGAGTACTACAGTCAGAGTACTACAGTCAGAGTACTACAATCAGAGTACTACAATCAGAGTACTACAGAGACAGTACTACAATCAGAGTACTACAGACAGAGTACTACAGTCAGAGTACTGCAGTCAGAGTACTACAGTCAGAGTACTGCAGTCAGAGTACTACAATCAGAGTACTATAGACAGAGTACTACAATCAGAGTACTACAATCAGAGTACTACAGAGAGAGTACTACAATCAGAGTACTACAGACAGAGTACTACAGTCAGAGTACTACAATCAGAGTACTACAGTCAGAGTACTACAATCAGAGTACTACAGACAGAGTACTACAGTCAGAGTACTGCAGTCAGAGTACTACAGTCAGAGTACTGCAGTCAGAGTACTACAATCAGAGTACTACAGAGACAGTACTACAATCAGAGTACTACAGACAGAGTACTACAGTCAGAGTACTACAATCAGAGTACTACAGTCAGAGTACTACAGTCAGAGTACTACAGTCAGAGTACTACAATCAGAGTACTACAGTCAGAGTACTACAATCAGAGTACTACAGACAGAGTACTACAGTCAGAGTACTACAATCAGAGTACTACAGAGACAGTACTACAATCAGAGTACTACAGACAGAGTACTACAGACAGAGCACTACAATCAGAGTACTACAGACAGAGTACTACAGTCAGAGTACTACAGTCAGAGTACTACAGTCAGAGTACTGCAGTCAGAGTACTACAATCAGAGTACTACAATCAGAGTACTACAGAGACAGTACTACAATCAGAGTACTACAGACAGAGCACTACAATCAGAGTACTACAGACAGAGTACTACAGACAGAGTACTACAATCAGAGTACTACAGACAGAGTACTACAGTCAGAGTACTATAGACAGAGTACTACAATCAGAGTACTACAATCAGAGTACTACAGACAGAGCACTACAATCAGAGTACTACAGACAGAGTACTACAGTCAGAGTACTGCAGTCAGAGTACTACAATCAGAGTACTACAATCAGAGTACTACAGAGACAGTACTACAATCAGAGTACTACAGACAGAGCACTACAATCAGAGTACTACAGACAGAGTACTACAGTCAGAGTACTGCAGTCAGAGTACTACAATCAGAGTACTACAATCAGAGTACTACAGACAGAGTACTACAGTCAGAGTACTACAATCAGAGTACTACATACAGAGTACTACAGTCAGAGTACTGCAGTCAGAGTACTACAATCAGAGTACTACAATCAGAGTACTACAGAGACAGTACTACAATCAGAGTACTACAGACAGAGCACTACAATCAGAGTACTACAGACAGAGTACTACAGACAGAGTACTACAGTCAGAGTACTACAATCAGAGTACTACAATCAGAGTACTACAGACAGAGCACTACAATCAGAGTACTACAGACAGAGTACTACAGAAGAGTACTACAGACAGAGTACTACAATCAGAGTACTACAGAGACAGTACTACAATCAGAGTACTACAGACAGAGTACTACAGTCAGAGTACTACAATCAGAGTACTACAATCAGAGTACTACAGACAGAGTACTACAGTCAGAGTACTACAATCAGAGTACTACAGACAGAGTACTACAGTCAGAGTACTATAGACAGAGTACTACAATCAGAGTACTACAATCAGAGTACTACAGACAGAGCACTACAATCAGAGTACTACATACAGAGTACTACAGTCAGAGTACTGCAGTCAGAGTACTACAATCAGAGTACTACAGTCAGAGTACTACAATCAGAGTACTACAGACAGAGTACTACAGTCAGAGTACTACAATCAGAGTACTACAGACAGAGTACTACAATCACAGTACTACAGACAGAGTACTACAGACAGAGTACTACAGTCAGAGTACTACATTCAGAGTACTACAGTCAGAGTACTACAGAGACAGTACTACAATCAGAGTACTACAGACAGAGTACTACAGACAGAGCACTACAATCAGAGTACTACATACAGAGTACTACAGTCAGAGTACTGCAGTCAGAGTACTACAATCAGAGTACTACAATCAGAGTACTACAGAGACAGTACTACAATCAGAGTATTACAGACAGAGTACTACAGTCAGAGTATTACAGACAGAGTACTACAATCAGAGTACTACAGTCAGAGTACTACAGCCAGAGTACTACAATCAGAGTACTATAGACAGAGTACTACAATCAGAGTACTACAATCAGAGTACTACAGACAGAGCACTACAATCAGAGTACTACAGACAGAGTACTACAGTCAGAGTACTACAATCAGAGTACTACAGACAGAGTACTACAGTCAGAGTACTATAGACAGAGTACTACAATCAGAGTACTACAATCAGAGTACTACAGACAGAGCACTACAATCAGAGTACTACAATCAGAGTATTACAGACAGAGTACTACAATCAGAGTACTACAGAGACAGTACTACAATCAGAGTACTACAGTCAGAGTACTACAGTCAGAGTACTACAATCAGAGTACTACAGACAGAGTACTACAGTCAGAGTACTACAATCAGAGTACTACAGACAGAGTACTACAGTCAGAGTACTGCAGTCAGAGTACTACAATCAGAGTACTACAATCAGAGTACTACAGAGACAGTACTACAATCAGAGTACTACAGACAGAGTACTACAGACAGAGCACTACAATCAGAGTACTACAGACAGAGTACTACAGTCAGAGTACTGCAGTCAGAGTACTACAGTCAGAGTACTGTAGACAGAGTACTACAATCAGAGTATTACAGACAGAGTACTACAATCAGAGTACTACAGTCAGAGTACTACAGTCAGAGTACTGCAGTCAGAGTACTACAATCAGAGTACTACAATCAGAGTACTACAGAGACAGTACTACAATCGGAGTACTACAGACAGAGTACTACAATCAGAGTACTACAGACACAGTACTACAGTCAGAGTACTACAAGCAGAGTACTACAGACAGAGTACTACAATCAGAGTACTACATAGAGAGTACTACAGTCAGAGTACTGCAGTCAGAGTACTACAATCAGAGTACTACAGTCAGAGTACTACAGAGACAGTACTACAATCAGAGTACTACAGACAGAGTACTACAGACAGAGTACTACAATCAGAGTACTACATACAGAGTACTACAGTCAGAGTACTGCAGTCAGAGTACTACAATCAGAGTACTACAATCAGAGTACTACAGACAGAGTACTACAGTCAGAGTACTGCAGTCAGAGTACTACAATCAGAGTACTATAGACAGAGTACTACAATCAGAGTACTACAATCAGAGTACTACAGACAGAGCACTACAATCAGAGTACTACAGACAGAGTACTACAGACAGAGTACTACAGTCAGAGTACTACAATCAGAGTACTACAGAGACAGTACTACAATCAGAGTACTACAGACAGAGTACTACAGTCAGAGTACTACAATCAGAGTACTACAGTCAGAGTACTACAATCAGAGTACTACAGACAGAGTACTACAGTCAGAGTACTACAGTCAGAGTACTGCAGTCAGAGTACTACAATCAGAGTACTACAATCAGAGTACTACAGACAGAGTACTACAGACAGAGCACTACAATCAGAGTACTACAGACAGAGTACTACAGTCAGAGTACTACAATCAGAGTACTACAGACAGAGTACTGCAGTCAGAGTACTACAATCAGAGTACTACAGACAGAGTACTACAGTCAGTGCAGTACTACAGTGACACACATAGTTTTAGTATTTGAGATGTCCATCCACACTCTCACATATTTGCATGATTTTTAAATCTTATTTGCGTTGAACTTATTTCTGAGTCCAACCAGGAACCAGGTACGACTCAGAAAACCCACAGACGTCAACTACAACCTAAACATCTGTTCTTCATCAACATCTGCAGCTTCAGACGAATCTGTCGACTCACATCAGACAATAAATCAGATTTACAGACGTCTGACTTTCATTTGGTGTCTGTAGAAATACATTTATTACAATTTTACTGACGTTAGGACTCTGTTACCATGACTGACTTTAGTACTCTAATCTCGTGTGTAGTACTGTAATCCTCTGTGTGATACTGTAATCCCGTGTGTAGTACTCTAATCCCGTGTACTGTAATCCCGTGTGTGGTACTGTAATCCAGAACCCTGATGTTAATCCAGACTATCAACCTGTTGAATCTCAGTCACTAACTAGCAGAAAGACAATGACTCCATATTGTGGACTCACCCTGCTGGCTACTCTCCCTGTAAACACTGCCTTCCTCCTCCTCTTCCTCCTCTCCTCTCCTCTCTCTTGACAGCAGGAGGCGGAACAGGCTGCAGTAACGGGTCATTGTTAACAGGTCCGAGTCCTGCAGAGTTCTGACTGACTGATCATTGAGTCACTTCAGCTTTAAACCATCTGACAGGAGGATCAGGTGTCGGCCCCGCCTTCCTGTGCTGACATGTTAATGCTGTGAGCCACACTGAGCTGCTCCTCCATGATGCACCTCCTCCCGCCAGCTGCTGGTGGGTGACGCTGCACCTCCTCCTTCCAGCTGCTGGTGGGTGACGCTGCACCTCCTCCCTCCAGCTGCTGGTGGGTGACGCTGCACCTCCTCCTTCCAGCGGCTGGTGGGTGACGCTGCACCTCCTCCCTACAGCTGCTGGTGGGTGACGCTGCACCTCGTCCCTACAGCTGCTGGTGGGTGACGCTGCACCTCGTCCCTCAAGCTGCTGGTGGGTGACGCTGCACCTCGTCCCTCAAGCTGCTGGTGGGTGACGCTGCACCTCGTCCCTCAAGCTGCTGGTGGGTGACGCTGCACCTCCTCCCTCCAGCGGCTGGTGGGTGACGCTGCACCTCCTCCCTCCAGCGGCTGGTGGGTGACGCTGCACCTCCTCCCTCCAGCTGCTGGTGGGTGACGCTGCACCTCCTCCCTCCAGCGGCTGGTGGGTGACGCTGCACCTCCTCCCTCCAGCTGCTGGTGAGTTACTCTGCACCTCCTCCTTCCAGCTGCTGGTGTGTGACGCTTCACCTCCTCCCTCCAGCTGCTGGTGGGTGACGCTGCACCTCCTCCCTACAGCTGCTGGTGTGTGACGTTTCACCTCCCTCCAGCAGCTCCTGTGGAAGTCTCTTTCTTCTTCATGGTCCAGTCAAATATTCAGTTGATCTTTGGAAATACATTTTAATTCGGATTTTAATTAAAAGTATCAGGATAAAATGTAACTTTTGTCTCTTGATATCAAACGTTTCAACTGGAGGAACTTTTTCTACTAAATAAATCATATTCTGGGTTTTATGATGAATGTTTGTTTTGCTCTGTGGTGACAGACCATCATCTTCCTCAGCTGTCCTTGTGTCTGGATGTGTCAGCTGCTGCAGTGTATTCCATATGTGTCCAGCAGAGGGCGCAGCGCTGCAGCAGCAGGGTGTGACAGAGAGGAAGAGGAGCAGCAGTGAAGATCAGACTCTTTACTGGATCTGTGTTTCTGTTTCTCCTCCATCTGACCATGAACTGCTCTACACGTTCAGTCTGATCCAACTGACATGTTTCAGGTTCTGAAGAGATATTAAGGAACCAGGTTTAACAAAGTTCATTTGATCCGAAACCCAGAAAAAACCTGGACGTTATCAGCTCAGTGAACATACGAAGGAAGAGTTACAGGATTCATCCGGTCCTGTTTAGACCTCTTGATCCGGTCCTGTTTAGACCTCTTGATCCGGTCCTGTTTAGACCTCCTGATCCGGCCCTGTTTAGACCTCTTGATCCGGTCCTGTTTAGACCTCCTGATCCGGCCCTGTTTAGACCTCCTGATCCGGCCCTGTTTAGACCTCTTGATCCGGTCCTGTTTAGACCTCCTGATCCGGCCCTGTTTAGACCTCTTGATCCGGTCCTGTTTAAACCTCCTGATTCGGTCCTGTTTAGACCTCCTGATCCTCCTGATCCGGTCCTGTTTAGACCTCCTGATCCTCCTGATCCGGTCCTGTTTAGACCTCCTGATCCGGTCCTGTTTAGACCTCCTGATCGTCCTGATCCGGTCCTGTTTAGACCTCCTGATCCGGTCCTGTTTAGACCTCCTGATCCTCCTGATACGGCCCTGTTTAGACCTCCTGATCCGGACCTGTTTAGACCTCCTGATCCTCCCTATCCGGTCCTGTTTAGACCTCCTGATCCTCCTGATCCTCCTGATCCGGTCCTGTTTAGACCTCCTGATCCTNTCCGGCCCTGTTTAGACCTCCTGATCCGGTCCTGTTTAAACCTCCTGATCCGGTCCTGTTTAGACCTCCTGATCCGGACCGGTTTAAACCTCCTGATCTGGTCTTCTTTAGACCTGATCTGGATTTGGTCTCTTTATATTTTCCCTCCACCAGTCTGAGTTTTTTGTGTTTCAGTCGAATGTTTTTTTATTTGTTATTTAACAGGAAGTCCGTGAGGTGACACAAGGCTGAATGTACCGAACCATGTTCACACAACTGAACACAGAACCAGAACAGAACCAGAACTGGATCTTCAGGCCCTGAGTTTCCAGCAGCCTGTCAGAGACTCTGTGTGTTCCTGACCCAGACTGACAGGGAAGGATTTTATCTACCACAAAGTCCTGCTGGTCTTGAGAACTTCATGTTTCAGTCCAGAGTCTCACCAGCAGACCCGACACGGACCATCACACACTCTGGTTCTGGTTTAACAGACTGATGGAGTCTGTATGTGGCTGCAGAGGCACGCTGACGGTGTGTTAATGCAGACCGCATCACGTCGAGTCGCTGCAGCATCACACTTTTATCTGATTTACAGCCGGCAGCACGTGTGTGATGCAGACAACGTTTCCAGAACAGCATCATCAATTATTAAAAGGTCTGTTGATTCTGTCTCTCCACACGTTAAGGTTCTGCTCGCTCGCCCCTCTCTCTCTCTCTCTCTCTCTCTCTCTGGCACACACTGTCTCCATGGCGATGCTCTTAAAGGGCCATACGGCAGGGAGCAGGACTGCAGCAGGTCTTCATGAGTCAAAACAGTCGATCAGCATTCAGCTGAGTCCACCAGCAACACGCAGGACAAACAGGATCTCCCCTGTAGTCCTGGTTCTAGATCCAACCAGATCCACCATGGATTCCCTGAACCGTAGTCTGAAAAGCAATGAGGGATGATCCTTCAGTCGGGATCGGACCAGCAGAAGTCAGGAACACCTGGTACACAAGGCTGCGTTCTGTCCCTGTTTGTCCTGATGACATCACAGTTTAAAGGAAGTGCTGCTGAGACGAGTTTTACTGGATTTACAGTCGGTCAGCACTTTAAATCTTTCATTTAAACCGGGACCTTGTCCTCCAAGATGTCTCTGTCCTCAGAGGAAGACACTCAATCATCCTAATGCATCTTGCTCAGCAGTGACTGTAGGACACCCAGTTCCCAGTCCCGTGAGTCCTCCTGATCCAGTCCCGTGAGTCCTCCTGTGATCCAGTCCCGTGAGTCCTCCCGATCCTGATCCAGTCCCGTGAGTCCTCGAGTCCTCCTGATCCAGTCCCATCCCGCGAGTCCTCCTGATCCAGTCCCGTGAGTCCTCCTGATCCAGTCCCGTGAGTCCTCGAGTCCTCCTGCTCCAGTCCCGTGAGTCCTCCTGATCCAGTCCCGTGAGTCCTGCTGATCCAGTCCCGTGAGTCCTCGAGTCCTCCTGATCCAGTCCCGTGAGTCCTGCTGATCCAGTCCCGTGAGTCCTCCAGTCCCGTGAGTCCTCCCGATCCAGTCCCGTGAGTCCTCCTGATCCAGTCCCGTGAGTCCTCCTGATCCAGTCCCGTGAGTCCTGCTGATCCAGTCCCGTGAGTCCTCCAGTCCCGTGAGTCCTCCTGATCCAGTCCCATCCCGTGAGTCCTCCTGATCCAGTCCCGTGAGTCCTCGAGTCCTCCTGATCCAGTCCCGTGAGTCCTCGAGTCCTCCTGATCCAGCATCCCGTGAGTCCTCCTGATCCAGTCCCGTGAGTCCTCGAGTCCTCCTGATCCAGTCCCGTGAGTCCTCCTGATCCAGTCCCGTGAGTCCTCCTGATCCAGTCCCGTGAGTCCTCCAGTCCCGTGAGTCCTCCTGATCCAGTCCCATCCCGTGAGTCCTCCTGATCCAGTCCCGTGAGTCCTCCTGTTCCAGTCCCGTGAGTCCTCCTGATCCAGTCCCGTGAGTCCTCGAGTCCTCCTGATCCAGTCCCGTGAGTCCTCGAGTCCTCCTGATCCAGTCCCGTGCGTCCTCGAGTCCTCCTGATCCAGTCCCGTGAGTCCTCCTGATCCAGTCCCATCCCGCGAGTCCTCCTGATCCAGTCCCGTGAGTCCTCCTGATCCATTCCCGTGAGTCCTCCTGATCCAGTCCCGTGAGTCCTCGAGTCCTCCTGATCCAGTCCCGTGAGTCCTGCTGATCCAGTCCCGTGAGTCCTCCTGATCCAGTCCCGTGAGTCCTCCTGATCCAGTCCCGTGAGTCCTCCTGATCCAGTCCCATCCCGCGAGTCCTCCTGATCCAGTCCCATCCCGCGAGTCCTCCTGATCCAGTCCCATCCCGCGAGTCCTCCTGATCCAGTCCCGTGAGTCCTCCTGATCCAGTCCCGTGAGTCCTCCTGATCCAGTCCCGTGAGTCCTCGAGTCCTCCTGATCCAGTCCCGTGAGTCCTGCTGATCCAGTCCCGTGAGTCCTCGAGTCCTCCTGATCCAGTCCCGTGAGTCCTCCTGATCCAGTCCCGTGAGTCCTGCTGATCCAGTCCCGTGAGTCCTCCTGATCCAGTCCCGTGAGTCCTCGAGTCCTCCTGATCCAGTCCCGTCCCGCGAGTCCTCCTGATCCAGTCCCATCCCGCGAGTCCTCCTGATCCAGTCCCGTGAGTCCTCCTGATCCAGTCCCGTGAGTCCTCCTGATCCAGTCCCGTGAGTCCTCCAGTCCCGTGAGTCCTCCTGATCCAGTCCCGTGAGTCCTCCTGATCCAGTCCCATCCCGCGAGTCCTCCTGATCCAGTCCCATCCCGCGAGTCCTCCTGATCCAGTCCCGTGAGTCCTCCTGATCCAGTCCCGTGAGTCCTCCTGATCCAGTCCCGTGAGTCCTCCTGATCCTGATCCAGTCCCGTGAGTCCTCGAGTCCTCCTGATCCAGTCCCGTGAGTCCTGCTGATCCAGTCCCGTGAGTCCTCGAGTCCTCCTGATCCAGTCCCGTGAGTCCTGCTGATCCAGTCCCGTGAGTCCTCCAGTCCCGTGAGTCCTCCTGATCCAGTCCCATCCCGTGAGTCCTCCTGATCCAGTCCCGTGAGTCCTCCTGATCCAGTCCCGTGAGTCCTCGAGTCCTCCTGATCCAGTCCCGTGAGTCCTGCTGATCCAGTCCCGTGAGTCCTCCTGATCCAGTCCCGTGAGTCCTCCTGATCCAGTCTCATCCCGCGAGTCCTCCTGATCCAGTCCCATCCCGCGAGTCCTCCTGATCCAGTCCCATCCCGCGAGTCCTCCTGATCCAGTCCCGTGAGTCCTCGAGTCCTCCTGATCCAGTCCCGTGAGTCCTGCTGATCCAGTCCCGTGAGTCCTCGAGTCCTCCTGATCCAGTCCCGTGAGTCCTCGAGTCCTCCTGATCCAGTCCCGTGAGTCCTCGAGTCCTCCTGATCCAGTCCCGTGAGTCCTCCTGATCCAGTCCCGTGAGTCCTCCTGATCCAGTCCCGTGAGTCCTCGAGTCCTCCTGATCCAGTCCCGTGAGTCCTGCTGATCCAGTCCCGTGAGTCCTCCTGATCCAGTCCCGTGAGTCCTCCTGATCCAGTCTCATCCCGCGAGTCCTCCTGATCCAATCCCGCGAGTCCTCCTGATCCAGTCCCGTGAGTCCTCGAGTCCTCCTGATCCAGTCCCGTGAGTCCTGCTGATCCAGTCCCGTGAGTCCTCGAGTCCTCCTGATCCAGTCCCGTGAGTCCTCGAGTCCTCCTGATCCAGTCCCGTGAGTCCTCGTGTCCTCCTGATCCAGTCCCGTGAGTCCTCCTGATCCAGTCCCATGAGTCCTCCTGATCCAGTCCCGTGAGTCCTCGAGTCCTCCTGATCCAGTCCCGTGAGTCCTCCTGATCCAGTCCCGTGAGTCCTCCTGATCCAGTCCCATCCCGTGAGTCCTCCTGATCCAGTCCCGTGAGTCCTCCTGATCCAGTCCCATCCCGTGAGTCCTCCTGATCCAGTCCCGTGAGTCCTCGAGTCCTCCTGATCCAGTCCCGTGACTCCTCCTGATCCAGTCCCGTGAGTCCTCCTGATCCATTCCCGTGAGTCCTCGAGTCCTCCTGATCCAGTCCCGTGAGTCCTCGAGTCCTCCTGATCCAGTCCCGTGAGTCCTGCTGATCCAGTCCCGTGAGTCCTCCTGATCCAGTCCCATGAGTCCTCCTGATCCAGTCCCGTGAGTCCTCGAGTCCTCCTGATCCAGTCCCGTGAGTCCTCCTGATCCAGTCCCGTGAGTCCTCGAGTCCTCCTGATCCAGTCCCGTGAGTCCTCGAGTCCTCCTGATCCAGTCCCGTGAGTCCTCCTGATCCAGTCCCGTGAGTCCTCCTGATCCAGTCCCGTGAGTCCTCGAGTCCTCCTGATCCAGTCCCGTGAGTCCTCGAGTCCTCCTGATCCAGTCCCGTGAGTCCTGCTGATCCAGTCCCGTGAGTCCTCCTGATCCAGTCCCATCCCGCGAGTCCTCCTGATCCAGTCCCATCCCGCGAGTCCTCCTGATCCAGTCCCGTGAGTCCTCCTGATCCAGTCCCGTGAGTCCTCCTGATCCAGTCCCGTGAGTCCTCGAGTCCTCCTGATCCAGTCCCGTGAGTCCTCCTGATCCAGTCCCATGAGTCCTCCTGATCCAGTCCCGTGAGTCCTCCTGATCCAGTCCCGTGAGTCCTCCTGATCCAGTCCCGTGAGTCCTCGAGTCCTCCTGATCCCGTCCCGTGAGTCCTCGAGTCCTCCTGATCCAGTCCCGTGAGTCCTGCTGATCCAGTCCCGTGAGTCCTCCTGATCCAGTCCCGTGAGTCCTCGAGTCCTCCTGATCCAGTCCCATGAGTCCTCCTGATCCAGTCCCGTGAGTCCTCCCGATCCAGTCCCATCCCGCGAGTCCTCCTGATCCAGTCCCATCCCGCGAGTCCTCCTGATCCAGTCCCATCCCGCGAGTCCTCCTGATCCAGTCCCGTGAGTCCTCCTGATCCAGTCCCGTGAGTCCTCGAGTCCTCCTGATCCAGTCCCGTGAGTCCTCGAGTCCTCCTGATCCAGTCCCGTGAGTCCTCGAGTCCTCCTGATCCAGTCCCGTGAGTCCTCCTGATCCAGTCCCGTGAGTCCTCCTGATCCAGTCCCGTGAGTCCTCCTGATCCAGAGAGTTTCTTTAAGGAGCAGCTTTTCTGTGGGACTCTGAGTTCTGTCTCTTGTCGTGTTTAAGAGTTTCTGGTTTCCTGCTACAGTTCTAAAAACATCCTGTTAGTTCGGTCTGATTCTGATTTAGATCCAAGACGGACTGTCCAAAACTAGAGACCTGTCCAATACCAGAGACCTGTCCAACACTAGACACCACTCCAATACCAGAGACCTGTCCAACACTAGAGACCTGTCCAATACCAGAGACCTGTCCAACACTAGAGACCAGTCCAATACCAGAGACTGGATGGACAAACAAATGGAAGGACAGACGGACAGATGAACAGAGGTTTTGTCTCTCATGGCTGGATGGACAGACAGGTGGACGGATGGTTCTGTCTTTAATGGCTGCTAGTCTGTCAATAAATTCTGATGCATTTGTTATCTGAACCATTAAGAGACATGAATCCATTATGTGTCTCTTTATAGAGTCTCTTCCGTCTGTATGACGGTTTTCTGCAGCTTTAAATGTTTTATTATGTTTAATAGATCCAGTAAAGAGTCCGACTTCCTGTTTGAACACAAACTAAATACTGAGTCTTAAAACTTTGACTGAACTTTGAATAAAAGTTGACAAACTGCATATTGATCATCACCTGCGTTAACGAGGCAGTTTGTAATTAGTATTAAAAGCAACAACCAGCAGGTAAGTCAGACTCTACAAACTGCTGACCCGGACGCTTCTGTGTGTTTTTAGTTTCTCTCATAAAGAAAAGAAATGACTGAAAATCTTTTGGAGGAGTTAATAAGAGGTTTGTTTCAACAGAAAGGCTGTAAAGATCCTCCTCCTCCTCCTGCTAACACCTGCTCCTTTAAACCAACATCTGCTGATAAAATGTTGCGTCAGCTGTTCTCAGATGGAACGTTTACCTCTGAACACGAAGCTTTCAGACCTTAAATCGATCCTAAACGGATGGACCTCTCTCCATCACTCAGCTCTGTGTTCATTTCCTCTAACAGCTTCCTGTCTAACAGAGCCAGCCGACAGCTGCTGGGAGTGATGGAGTCCGAGGGAATAACAACAAGAGGCCGTGAGACGGGGCGGGGCGCTCACACATGCTGAGCTCAGCTTCTCCTGATCATCTCCCATGTGCTGCAGGAGGTGAAAATATCTGCAACTAAAGATTCAGCACAAATTCAGCTCACAAGACGGGAAAACATTCATCATTTTACAACTTCTAAAATAAGCTCCACATGCTTTTATTGATCCAAACATTAAACATTCCCGTTGTGTCCACGCAGAGACGTAAAACACTCGGGTTTCATGTTTCCTTCCAAATGGAACCAGGTGGAAAAGGAAACTGTTCTGTGTGATCCAGATGGATTTACAGGGTGATTTCAACTCAGAGATCAGAGACCTTCATCGACCCTTGATCCTGGATCCAGATGTTGATCTGGATCAGTTCTGATATCAAACTGATCCTAACAACATTCTCAACCTGTCCTGAAAATTTCACCCATATCTGTTCAGAACTTTTTACGTTATTCTGTTAAGAGATGAATAACTAACAGAACCAAACACAATCCTGTTGGTGGACCTGGAACCAGAATTTAAAGTTACTTTAAAATTCACGAGAAATCAGGACAGGAATCAAACATATGTCCACATTCCTGTCTGATGTCTGAATGTCAACGTGTTGCCTGTAAACACCCTGATCCAGAAAACCAGTTCAAAATAAAACACTTGTCAGATTGTCCTGATAAAACTTACATGTCTACAAACAGATGAAAGACACGTTAAATAAAGTTGTGACACAAAAACCTCCACGATGAAAAGTTCCAGACGGTCTCACAAAGTTCTTCTGCACCAGCTGGTCTTTTCAAAATAAAACTGTTTGACTGTGATGAAAAGTTGAGACCGGATCTGATCTGACACTGATTAGTTCTGATGGAGGTAACAGAACTCTCGTTTAGTTCTGAGTTAGTCAGACCAGTTAACGATGAGTGTCAGCTGGATGCTGCAGTGAGTCCACTGAAGAATGAAACTTAGTGATGCATCATCTCAGGTGTGGACAAGTCACAGCTCTGTTTAAAGTCTCCATCCATACTTGAGGAGCTCTACCCAATGAGCTCTACATGAGGAGCTCTATTTAAGGAGCTCTACCCATGGAGCTCTACACGAGGAGCTCTATTTAAGGAGCTCTACCTGAGGAGCTCTACCCGAGGAGCTCTATTTGAGGAGCTCTACCTGAGGAGGTCTACCCGAGGAGCTCTACATGAGGAGCTCTATTTAAGAGCTCTACCCGTGGAGCTCTACACGAGGAGCTCTATTTAAGGAGCTCTACCTGAGGAGCTCTACCCGAGGAGCTCTATTTGAGGAGCTCTACCTGAGGAGGTCTACCCGAGGAGCTCTATTTAAGGAGCTCTACCCGTGGAGCTCTACACGAGGAGCTCTATTTAAGGAGCTCTACCTGAGGAGCTCTACACGAGGAGCTCTATTTAAGGAGGTCTACCCGAGGAGCTCTACACGAGGAGCTCTATTTAAGGAGCTCTACCCGTGGAGCTCTACACGAGGAGCTCTATTTAAGGAGGTCTACCCGAGGAGCTCTACACGAGGAGCTCTATTTAAGGAGCTCTACCCGTGGAGCTCTACACGAGGAGCTCTATTTAAGGAGCTCTACCCGAGGAGCTCTACATGAGGAGCTCTATTTAAGGAGCTCTACCCGTGGAGCTCTACACGAGGAGCTCTATTTAAGGAGCTCTACCCGTGGAGCTCTACACGAGGAGCTCTATTTAAGGAGCTCTACCCGTGGAGCTCTACACGAGGAGCTCTATTTAAGGAGCTCTACCCGAGGAGCTCTACCTGAGGAGCTCTACCCGAGGAGCTCTACACGAGGAGCTCTATTTAAGGAGCTCTACCCGAGGAGCTCTACCTGAGGAGCTCTACCTGAGGAGCTCTACCTGAGGAGCTAGGTGTTTCTGCCGTGGTGCTGCAGGGATCTTTATCAAGCTTCAAACAGCAGAAATCAGAACTTACAAGAAGATACTTGGTTTCTGTAAGAACAACAAACAACAGTCATTTTAAATCAACAGGAAACAGGACAGAGACGGACGGGCAGTCCTTTCCTCACACAGGTGAACATCAGGAGCTGCTGCAGGTAAAACGGAGGCAGTTTAGACCCAATGATCCCCTGCAGGTCAGCAGAACTCTGTAAATCCTGAATACTCCTCATTCTTTCTCAGATGAGTCAGTGGAGATTATCAAACACAACAGCTTCACTCGGGACTGCAGCAGCTTAACGTGTTGATGTGTCAGCGGTGCCGAGCGTCCGTCACACAGCGGAGCTCACACATGGTTATAAGGAGATTCCCGCCGCCTGCTCAGCATTCAGACTCTCTCCCTTCAGGATTTGAACTCATTGTGTTTTCTGATGCCATCCTGCCTTTAAGATGAAGATCAGGTCCAAACCTGCAGCCTGTAAATCCTCCCACTGAGACACCTGCAGCGCTGGTGTTTGTGTGTTTCACAGCTGATCAGCAGAAACAAACAGAAGTCTGCAGCGTGTTTGTCTTTCTCATGTTTCTTCATTCTGGACAGAGACTTGCTGAGTCATCTAGAATCTGATTCCTGCAATCAATAAAATACTCCAAACTGTGTGATGTAAACAAACACACAGAGGGATCTACAGGCCACGCCCCCTGTAAACAAACACACAGAGGCCTCTACAGGCCACACCCCTTGTAAACAAACACACAGAGGCATCTACAGGCCACGCCCCCTGTAAACAAACACACAGAGGCCTCTACAGGTCACGCCTCCTGTAAACAAACACACAGAGGCCTCTACAGGCCACGCCCCCTGTAAACAAACACACAGAGGCATGTATAGGCCACGCCCCTTGTAAACAAACACACAGAGGCATGTATAGGCCACGCCCCTTGTAAACAAACACACAGAGGCCTCTACAGACCACGCCCCCTGTAAACAAACACACAGAGGCATCTACAGCCCCCCCGTAAACAAACAGAGGCATCTACAGGCCACGCCCCCTGTAAACAAACACACAGAGGCTTCTACAGGCCACGCCCCCTGTAAACAAACACACAGAGGCATGTACAGGCCATGCCCCTTGTAAACAAACACACAGGGGCATCTACAGGCCACGCCTCCTGTAAACAAACACACAGAGGCATCTACAGCCCCCCCCGTAAACAAACAGAGGCATCTACAGGCCACGCCCCCTGTAAACAAACACACAGAGGCCTCTACAGGCCACGCCTCCTGTAAACAAACACACAGGGGCATCTACAGGCCACGCCTCCAGTAAACAAACACACAGAGGACAGTTTCCTCTCTCAGCCTTCACAGTTTGGACACTGTAACCATTTCATCCCCAGCCAGCTGGGCAGTAGATCCAAAGGATCCTCTTCATGTTGTTATTTTTAGAGATTTCTAGGTTTCTTTTGATCCTGAACCATGTACACAATGACAGAACCAGAACTACAACTGATCATTTCTGCTGCTGCAGCTTGAGGGGAACATCTGAGTCCCTATGGAGATGCAGGTGATGCTGATGGATCGTCTCATTTCATGAAACTCCTGGTGGGTTACTGTTACTGACCCATTCGCCGCCTTCACAGACGGGTTTTTACCTCCGTGGGCTGAAAAATACGATCCAACATCTGAACTCCGTTCAGACCAGAGAACATCTGCGCGCTCTCAGCATGATTTTACTGGTGAGGTTCTTCAGTAAACAAAAAAAAACATATTTCATATTTAATACCAAACTAACACAAAGAGTAACGATCTGTTATTATTAGCTGCTTTATTTACATATAAATGGATTTTTTGGAGTTCCCTGATGAACATAACATGAACCAGACCGTCAGGAGTCTGAGTCACGCACCATCACGCATGACCAGAACGTTCCTGAACCTCTCCAGCTGTTCTCTCTGACTGATCAGATCTGAGCCAATCAATAACCGTACTTTCAGTTTGGCTCTGACATCATGGAGCCCAGGAGGATCATCTCTGACCATCTGTCATGTTCCTGATCCTCCTGCTGGCTCCTGTCTTCTATCCTGTCTCTTCGTCTTTCTGTCTCCGCCTGTCTCTGTTTTTATCTGGACGTCTTTACAAACAATCTGGAATCATTCCTGTGGACAGAAAAAACTAAGATCCACCAAATAACATCCAGCAGACTCAGGTATGTTAACGAGAACTGCATGTAGAACCCGATGACGAGCAGGTCAAAATGTCTCATCTGGAAATATCACCGAGACAACTGGATCAGCTGGTGATCTAAACTAATCACTGATCAGGTACTAATCAATCAGCTGGAAACTGACAGCCAGCGTCAGCTGATACACAAAGGATCCTTAAAATCCTTCATGAAGCCAGTCTGATGCTTCAGTTCAGTTCTGGCCCAATCAGGTACTGGTGATCTGGGGCTGCATGTACAGGAGCAGGGGGGTGGAGCTCATGGCCTACAGGAAGTGACCTCATTCCATAAGTAGAAAGCAGATTTGGTGATCATGAAGTTAGGTTATATGACCAGTCCAGACCTCAGTTCAACAGAACAGTTCTGATAGAAACAGACCTTAAGGCTCCATGATGAGACGCCATCCTTCAGCAGAACTCACCAGAAACCCAGTGGACCAGAAACCCAGTGGACTCACCAGAAACCAAGTGGACTCACCAGAAACCCAGTGGACTCACCAGAAACCCAGTGGACTCACCAGAAACCCAGTGGAGTCACCAGAAACCAAGTGGAGTCACCAGAAACCAAGTGGACTCACCAGAAACCCAGTGGACCAGAAACCCAGTGGACTCACCAGAAACCCAGTGGAGTCACCAGAAACCAAGTGGAGTCACCAGAAACCAAGTGGACTCACCAGAAACCCAGTGGACTCACCAGAAACCCAGTGGACCAGAAACCCAGTGGACTCACCAGAAACCCAGTGGACTCAGACAGCAACACTGACTCGGTGAACCAGGTCGTTAATCAAACCGAGTTCACAAAAAAACATTGAAATGAAAAAGTTTCAGTTTGAATCTGGTTTCAGGTTTTTATCTCAGAAAGAAGAAAACTCACCTAACGCTCCGTCCCTGTCTCCCACTGTCCCATCTGTCCATATGTTGACATTTGCCTATGTCTCTATCTGTCTCCACCCTTCTCTCCGTCTCCATCTGTCTTCACCCGTCTTTCTGTCTCCACCTGTCTCTCTATTTTCACTCATCTCTCTGTCTCCATCTGTCTCTCTATTTTCACTCATCTCTCTGTCTCCACTCGTCTCTCTGTCTCCAGGTTTTGCTGCATCAGTTTCTCTGACAGTAGGTTAAAACAAACACACTGCGTCCCATCCCATAATAACCACACCTAACGGCTCCGGAGCAGCTGCATTCAGGATGGGAGGATACTGCAGCACGTTCTATCATCATCCATCCATCATCCATCCATCACCCTCTACAGACTTCCATCATCATACAGTCAGAACCTGTCATCCCTTCATCCTCCTCTTCCTCCTACCTGCCGCCTTCTCTTTGCTCTCCATCTCCCGCTGGGATTCTCTGCTCCTGCTGCTCCTGCTGCTCCTGCTGCTCCCCTGTCCTGCTTCCCTTCTTTCCTCGATCAGTTGGTCTCAACAAGCGTCGATCCTGGAGAATCTGCCCTGCTGAGCCGCGCGCGCACAGAGGAAGAGGAGGAGTGATGCGGAAAATGTTTTCTGGAGAAATCTTCCTCGGGCCGGCGGAGCCTCCTCTTCTTCTGTTGCTGCTCTGTGTTTTGGTTCTTCCTCCTGCGGAGGTTCAGGCTCGTGCTTTCACCTGGGCCGTGTCCGCGCGCTCTGACTCGCTGCTCGCGCCGTGTTGCTGCAGCGCAAGCCAGCAGTGACGTCACCGCCGGAGGAGCTTTAAGGTGACACGATGATGATGATGGTGATGTGAAAACTGGGGTTAGAGGTCAGCTGGATACCTGCAGCCCCACCCACCCACTCTAAAGACACGCCTATACAGCCCTCTGCACATGCGCAGTAGATTTAAGAAACCTAGGACTGATCTTGTCCTGATAAAACTCCTGATCCTGGTCTCGAGATTTTCCTTCCAGCAGTCCGACTGGTCTGAATCAGTTCCCCAGACTTTCTGAAGGTTTTCTTTGGACTTTATGTGGATCTTTCTGGAACTAAACCCAGACCTGATGTTAAATGTCTGGTACTTGTACCACTACTTTCAAATCAAATAACACAAAGTTCTTCACTCTACAGTCCATCATTCACACACTCACACGTTTGGTGATAAACTACACACATGTTGTAGCCACAGCTGTCCTGGGACACACTGACAGAGGCGAGACTGCGAGACACCGGACCCTCCGACCGCCACCTAACAGACACCGGACCCTCCGACCGCCACCTAACAGACACCGGACCCTCCGACCACAACCAAACAGCCACCGGACCCTCTGACCGCCACCTAACAGACACCGGACCCTCCGACCACGACCAAACAGCCACCGGACCCTCTGACCACCGTCAAATAGCCACCGGACCCTCCGACAGCTACCTAACAGCCTGCGGACCCTCCGACTGCCATCTAACAGCCACTGGACCCTCTGACCACCACCTAACAGCCACCGGACCCTCTGACCGCCGTCAAACGGCCACCGGACCCTCCGACCGCCACCCAACTGCCACCGGACCCTCTGACCACCATCAAACAGCCACCGGACCCTCTGACCACCACCAAACAGCCACCGGACCTTCCGACCGCCACCTAACAGCCTGCGGACCCTCTGACCACCACCAACCAGCCACCGGACCTTCCGACCGCCACCTAACAGCCTGCGGACCCTCCGACCGCCGTGTAACAGCCACCGGACCCTCTGACCGCCGTCAAACGGCCACCGGACCCTCCGACCACCACCAAACTGCCACCGGACCCTCTGACCACCATCAAACAGCCACCGGACCCTCTGACCACCACCAAACAGCCACCGGACCATCCGACCGCCACCAAACAGCCACCGGACCCTCCGACCTCCGCCAAACAGCCACCGGACCCTCCGACCGCCCCCAAACAGCCACCGGACCCTCCGACCGCCACCTAACAGACACCGGACCCTCCGACCACAACCTAACAGACACCGGACCCTCCGACCACAACCAGACAGCCACCGGACCCCTGACCGCCACCTAACAGACACCGGACCCTCCGACCCCGACCAAACAGCCACCGGACCCTCTGACCACCGTCAAATAGCCACCGGACCCTCCGACCGCCACCTAACAGCCACCGGACCCTCTGACCGCCGTCAAACGGCCACCGGACCCTCCGACCACCACCAAACAGCCACCGGACCCTCTGACCGCCACCAAACAGCCACCGGACCTTCCGACCGCCACCTAACAGCCTGCGGACCCTCCGACCACCACCAAACAGCCACCGGACCCTCCGACCTCCGTCAAACAGCCACCGGACCCTCCGACCGCCGCCAAACAGCCACCGGACCCTCCGACCGCCACCAAACAGCCACCGGACCCTCTGACCGCCATCAAACAGCCACCGGACCCTCTGACCGCCATTAAACAGCCACTGGACCCTCTGACCACCACCTAACAGCCACCGGACCCTCTGACCGCCGTCAAACGGCCACCGGACCCTCCGACCGCCACCAAACAGCCACCGGACCCTCTGACCGCCATCAAACAGCCACCGGACCCTCCGACCGCCACCTAACAGCCTGCGGACCCTCCGACCACCACCAAACAGCCACCGGACCTTCCGACCGCCACCTAACAGCCACCGGACCCTCCGACCGCCACCTAACAGCCACCGGACCCTCTGACCGCCGTCAAACGGCCACCGGACCCTCCGACCACCACCAAACTGCCACCGGACCCTCTGACCACCATCAAACAGCCACCGGACCCTCTGACCACCACCAAACAGCCACCGGACCTTCCGACCGCCACCTAACAGCCTGCGGACCCTCCGACCGCCGTGTAACAGCCACCGGACCCTCTGACCGCCGTCAAACGGCCACCGGACCCTCCGACCGCCACCAAATAGCCACCGGACCCTCCGACAGCTACCTAACAGCCTGCGGACCCTCCGACTGCCATCTAACAGCCACTGGACCCTCTGACCACCACCTAACAGCCACCGGACCCTCTGACCGCCGTCAAACAGCCACCGGACCCTCCGACCGCCACCAAACAGCCACCGGACCCTCCGACCGCCACCTAACAGCCACCGGACCCTCCGACCACAACCTAACAGACACCGGACCCTCCGACCACAACCAAACAGACACCGGACCCTCTGACCACCATCAAACAGCCACCGGACCCTCTGACCACCACCAAACAGCCACCGGACCTTCCGCCCACCACCAAACAGGCACCGGACCCTCTGACCGCCGTCAAACGGCCACCGGACCCTCCGACCACCACCAAACTGCCACCGGACCCTCTGACCACCATCAAACAGCTACCGGACCCTCTGACCACGACCAAACAGCCACCGGACCCTCTGACCACCGTCAAATAGCCACCGGACCCTCCGACAGCTACCTAACAGCCTGCGGACCCTCCGACTGCCATCTAACAGCCACTGGACCCTCTGACCACCACCTAACAGCCACCGGACCCTCTGACCGCCGTCAAACGGCCACCGGACCCTCCGACCGCCACCAAACAGCCACCGGACCCTCTGACCGCCATCAAACAGCCACCGGACCCTCTGACCGCCATTAAACAGCCACTGGACCCTCTGACCACCACCAAACAGCCACCGGACCCTCCGACCGCCCGCTAACAGACACCGGACCCTCCGACCACCACCTACCAGACACCGGACCCTCCGACCACAACCAAACAGCCACCGGACCCTCCGACCGCCACCTAACAGACACCGGACCCTCCGACCACAACCTAACAGACACCGGACCCTCCGACCACAACCAAACAGACACCGGACCCTCTGACCGCCGTCAAACGGCCACCGGACCCTCCGACCACCACCAAACAGCCACCGGACCCTCTGACCACCACCAAACAGCCACCGGACCTTCCGACCGCCACCTAACAGCCTGCGGACCCTCCGACCACCACCAAACAGCCACCGGACCTTCCGACCGCCACCTAACAGCCACCGGACCCTCTGACCGCCGTCAAACAGCCACCGGACCCTCCGACCGCCACCAAACAGCCACCGGACCCTCCGACCGCCACCAAACAGCCACCGGACCCTCCGACCACCACCAAACAGCCACCGGACCTTCCGACCGCCACCTAACAGCCACCGGACCCTCTGACCGCCGTCAAACGGCCACCGGACCCTCCGACCACCACCAAACTGCCACCGGACCCTCTGACCACCATCAAACAGCCACCGGACCCTCAGACCACCACCAAACAGCCACCGGACCTTCCGACCGCCACCTAACAGCCTGCGGACCCTCCGACCGCCGTGTAACAGCCACCGGACCCTCCGACTGCCGTCTAACAGCCACCGGACCCTCTGACCGCCGTCAAACAGCCACCGGACCCTCCGACCACCACCTAACAGCCTGCGGACCCTCCGATCACCGTCAAACATCCTGCGGACCCTCCGACCACCGTCAAACAGCCTGCAGACCCTCCGACCGCCATCTAACAGCCACTGGACCCTCTGACCACCACCTAACAGCCACCGGACCCTCTGACCGCCGTCAAACGGCCACCGGACCCTCCGACCACCACCAAACAGCCACCGGACCCTCTGACCACCCCCAAACAGCCAACGGACCCTCCGACCCCACCTAACAGCCTGCGGACCCTCCGACCGCCGTGTAACAGCCACCGGAACCTCTGACTGCCGTCAAAAAGCCAATGGACCCTCCGACCGCCACCTAACAGACACCGGACCCTCCGACCACCACCAAACTGCCACCGGACCCTCTGACCACCATCAAACAGCCACCGGACCCTCTGACCACCAACAACCCGCCAGCGGACCCTCCGACCACCACCAAACAGCCACCGGACCCTCTGACCACCACCAAACAGCCACCGGACCTTCCGACCGCCACCTAACAGCCTGCGGACCCTCCGACCGCCGTGTAACAGCCACCGGACCCTCTGACCGCCGTCAAACGGCCACCGGACCCTCCGACCGCCACCAAACAGCCACCGGACCCTCTGACCGCCATCAAACAGCCACCGGACCCTCTGACCACCACCAAACAGCCACCGGACCTTCCGACCGCCACCTAACAGCCTGCGGACCCTCCGACCGCCACCTAACAGACACCGGACCCTCCGACCACAACCAAACAGCCACCAGACCCTCCGACCGCCACCTAACAGACACCGGACCCTCCGACCACAACCTAACAGACACCGGACCCTCCGACCGCCACCAAACAGCCACCGGACCCTCTGACCGCCATCAAACAGCCACCGCACCCTCTGACCGCCGTCAAACAGCCACCGGACCCTCCGACCGCCACCTAACAGCCTGCGGACCCTCCGATCACCGTCAAACATCCTGCGGACCCTCCGACCACCGTCAAACAGCCTGCAGACCCTCCGACCACCACCAAACAGCCACCGGACCCTCCGACCGCCACCAAACAGCCACCGGACCCTCTGACCGCCATCAAACAGCCACCGGACCCTCTGACCGCCATTAAACAGCCACTGGACCCTCTGACCACCACCAAACAGCCACCGGACCCTCCGACCGACACCTTACAGCTTGCGGACCCTCCGACCGCCGTGTAACAGCCACCGGAACCTCTGACTGCCGTCAAAAAGCCAATGGACCCTCCGACCGCCACCTAACAGACACCGGACCCTCCGACCACAACCAAACAGACACCAGACCCTCCGACCGCCACCTAACAGACACCGGACCCTCCGACCACAACCAAACAGCCACCGGACCCTCTGACCACCACCAAACAGCCACCGGACCTTCCGACCGCCACCTAACAGCCTGCGGACCCTCCGACCACCACCAAACAGCCACCGGACCTTCCGACCGCCACCTAACAGCCACCGGACCCTCTGACCGCCGTCAAACGGCCACCGGACCCTCCGACCACCACCAAACTGCCACCGGACCCTCTGACCACCATCAAACAGCCACCGGACCCTCTGACCACCACCAAACAGCCACCGGACCTTCCGACCGCCACCTAACAGCCTGCGGACCCTCCGACCACCACCAAACAGCCACCGGACCCTCCGACCTCCGTCAAACAGCCACCGGACCCTCCGACCGCCGTCAAACAGCCACCGGACCCTCCGACCGCCACCAAACAGCCACCGGACCCTCCGACCGCCACCAAACAGCCACCGGACCCTCCGACCACCACCAAACAGCCACCGGACCCTCCGACCACCACCAAACAACCACAGCTAATCCAGAATCAGCTTGTTGGATCTGAAAGGCTGGTTCCTGTTAGACTGGGTCTCAGGTCAAGTCCCTGTGTCAGATTGACGGATCAGGTTTTTACTTTTCATGGTTTCACCTGAGGATGATCAGCATCAAGACAAAAAACAGACATGAAGTTATTTTCAGGATGCTGACTTGGACCGACCAGAACCAGAACACATGGTGTTTCATGTGTCTTCAAAAAGAACTTCAGTGTTGTTGTTGTGCCCCGAGCCGAGTTTCAGCAAACACTGTGGTCACAGTCAGAGGCTGATGGATGGTTTCCTGTTGGCATGGCGACAGAGGCGAGCTCGAGCAGAACGCAGCAGGAAGCAGAGAGGAGGAGGGAGGAGAGCAGGTGGAGGACAGGTGCTGAGACAACAGGAAACGGAAAAACAACAAGGAGAAAAAAGGGGGTGAGTGAAGCAGGAAATCCAAGGAAAGAAGGAAGAGAGGAGACAAGTGATGAAGAGCAGGTAGAAAAGATGAGACACCAAGAGAAAAGGAGTGAATGAGTGAGACATCTGAGGAAGGAGGAAACAGGAAGCAAGGAGCTAAAGAAAAGAAAGAGAACGAGGGAGAGACTGATGTCACCTCATGGAAACATTGGGGCGGCTGTGGCTCAGTGGTTAGAGCGGTCGTCCTCCAATTTGAAGGTTGGTGGATCGATCCTGGCTTCCACCACCACACGTTGAAGTGTCCTTGGGCAAGACATGTTGCCCCCCGATCTGCGTAATGGGTTGTGAGTGTTAGCCTCCCCCCGGTTTACATATCGGGTTGTGTGAATGGGTTAAGGTAAAACTTGTAGTGTGAAAGCGCTTTGAGTGGTCTGAATGACTAGAAAAGCGCTTTACAAATACAGGACATTTAACAAAAGCAGCTGTTCTCTCCTCAGAGATGAAACTAACTGACCTGAAATCAGAAACGAGCACACGCAGAACGAAGGCTGACAGTTTTAATCGTGATATTTTACAACATCAGTTACATGTTACAGGCGGTTGAACGTTCAGATGACAGCTCCTTCAGCACTGACCCCTGCTGGCAGTCAGAGGAACCTGCAGGTAGCACCTGGACGTGACCGGTCGAGCGCATTCACCTGGTTTATCTGAGAAACACGCCCACTTCATGCCAGGTACGAGCTTTCATGATCCTTCTCTCAGGAACATCTCAGGTCAGGACTGGTGTGAATGAATCAGAGGTCAAAGAAGTCCTCTGGAGATGATCATGTACAAGAACTGAGACAGAGACAACAGGAGGTTCAGGTCCAGAGCTTCTGTTCTTCAATGTGTAAAGAACTCTGTTTTTATTGGGTTCTGGTCCCGTCAGCCTGAAGAGAAGCTGCCGGCTGAAGGTCGACCATCAGGGTTAAAACTGTGTCAAGAAATCCATCAGAATCAAACTGAGCAGCAAATTTCAGAGAAAATCAAAGTCACAGTCAAAAGGTTGTGAACAGACAGAAAACACACTGAATACATTTCTACCGAGGAGTGTGTGTGTGTGTGTGTGTGTG
>SSNP01000101.1:832669-875169 GCA_006937955.1 Pachypanchax playfairii
GGGGGGGGGGGGGGGGGGGGGGGGGCACTTGGATGGTTGGTGTGGACTTTAGTGACGGGCAGTAACTGGTGCTTCAGTTTAATGCTACATGGAGTGTTAGTGTGCGTGTGTTTGTTGTTCACTAATTGCACTTCAGGATGAGGACATGTGGACATGAGGACATGTGGACATGAGGACATGAGGATATGACATCACAGGGCAGATGATACACTGGATTTCTTTTTTGGCATTTTTATCCAAATTTTTGAAAATTTGACACAAACAGAAAAACTAGACTCGGGTCCCGTTGACACAAGCAGCTCAGAATCAACTTCCACGAGGTTCTAACAGAAGAGCCCAACCAGAACCTTCAGGCTATCTGGACCGTTCACACACACTTTGAGTAAAAGGTGTCATGGCTCCATCAGGTGATGTGGTCAGCTGATCTTCAGCAGAACTGAAACACCAGCTGGGAACCAGTCTAAGGCTGGATCAGGTAGAAACCAGCAAGACCACTGACCAATCAGAACGATCGATCAGTCAATCACCTGACGGGTCACCTGACAGGTCGGCTGATGGGTCACCTGACAGGTCGGCTGACGGGTCTCCTGACATGTCACCTGACGGGTCGGCTGAAGGGTCACCTGACAGGTCAGCTGACGGGTCTCCTGACATGTCACCTGACGGGTCGGCTGAAGGGTCACCTGACGGGTCAGCTGAAGGGTCACCTGACGGGCCGGCTGACAGGTCGGCTGACGGGTCACCTGACGGGTCGGCTGACATGTTGGCTGACGGGTCACCTGACGGGCCGGCTGACATGTTGGCTGACGGGTCACCTGACAGGTCGGCTGACGGGCCGGCTGACATGTTGGCTGACGGGTCACCTGACGGGCCGGCTGACATGTTGGCTGACGGGTCACCTGACAGGTCGGCTGACATGTCACCTGACGGGCTGGCTGACTCGTTGGCTGACGGGTCACCTGACGGGCCGGCTGACTCGTTGGCTGACGGGTCACCTGACGGGCCGGCTGACGCGTTGGCTGACGGGTCACCTGATGGGTCACCTGACGGGTCACCTGACGGGTCGGCTGACGGGTCACCTGACAGGTCGGCTGACGGGTCGCCTGACGGGTCGGCTGACGGGTCGGCTGACGGGTCACCTGACGGGCCGGCTGACAGGTCGGCTGACGGGTCACCTGACAGGTCGGCTGACGGGCCGGCTGACTCGTTGGCTGACGGGTCACCTGACGGGCCGGCTGACATGTTGGCTGACGGGCCGGCTGACGGGTCACCTGACGGGTCGGCTGACATGTTGGCTGACGGGTCACCTGACATGTTGGCTGACGGGTCACCTGACGGGCCGGCTGACATGTTGGCTGACGGGTCACCTGACGGGCCGGCTGACATGTTGGCTGACGGGTCACCTGACGGGCCGGCTGACATGTTGGCTGACGGGTCACCTGACAGGTCGGCTGACGGGCCGGCTGACTCGTTGGCTGACGGGTCACCTGACGGGCCGGCTGACTCGTTGGCTGACGGGTCACCTGACGGGCCGGCTGACATGTTGGCTGACGGGCCGGCTGACGGGTCACCTGACGGGTCGGCTGACATGTTGGCTGACGGGTCACCTGACGGGCCGGCTGACATGTTGGCTGACGGGTCACCTGACAGGTCGGCTGACGGGTCTCCTGACATGTCACCTGACGGGTCGGCTGACGGGTCACCTGACAGGTCGGCTGACGGGTCTCCTGACATGTCACCTGACGGGTCGGCTGAAGGGTCACCTGACGGGTCAGCTGAAGGGTCACCTGACGGGCCGGCTGACAGGTCGGCTGACGGGTCACCTGACAGGTCGGCTGACGGGCCGGCTGACTCGTTGGCTGACGGGTCACCTGACGGGCCGGCTGACATGTTGGCTGACGGGCCGGCTGACGGGTCACCTGACGGGTCACCTGACGGGCCGGCTGACACGTTGGCTGACGGGTCACCTGACGGGCCGGCTGACATGTTGGCTGACGGGTCACCTGACGGGTCGGCTGACGGGCCGGCTGACAGGTCGGCTGACGGGTCACCTGACGGGCCGGCTGACTCGTTGGCTGACGGGTCACCTGACGGGCCGGCTGACATGTTGGCTGACGGGCCGGCTGACGGGTCACCTGACGGGTCGGCTGACATGTTGGCTGACGGGTCACCTGACATGTTGGCTGACGGGTCACCTGACGGGCCGGCTGACATGTTGGCTGACGGGTCACCTGACGGGTCGGCTGACAGGTTGGCTGACGGGTCACCTGACGGGCCGGCTGACAGGTTGGCTGACGGGTCACCTGACGGGTCGGCTGACGGGCCGGCTGACGGGTCACCTGACGGGCCGGCTGACGGGTCGGCTGACGGGTCGGCTGACGGGTCACCTGACGGGCCGGCTGACATGTTGGCTGACGGGTCACCTGACGGGCCGGCTGACATGTTGGCTGACGGGTCACCTGACAGGTCGGCTGACGGGTCACCTGACGGGCCGGCTGACATGTTGGCTGACGGGTCACCTGACGGGTCGGCTGACATGTTGGCTGACAGGTCGACTGACGGGCCGGCTGACGGGTCGGCTGATGGGTCACCTGACGGGTCACCTGACGGGTCGGCTGACGGGTCACCTGACAGGTCGACTGACGGGTCACCTGACGGGTCGGCTGACGGGTCACCTGACAGGTCGACTGACGGGCCGGCTGACAGGTCGGCTGATGGGTCACCTGACGGGTCGGCTGACGGGTCACCTGACGGGTCACCTGACGGGTCGGCTGACGGGTCACCTGACAGGTCGACTGACGGGTCAGAAGGGTTAAAAGGTGATCCTGAGCTGATTGAACTGAAAACGAGGTAAATCGTTGAAAAACAAAGAAGCAGGTGAAGGAAACCAAAGTTGTAGTGAAATTCGATGACGTGATCATTCTGGAGCCTGAAGGTGGGGAGAACGTCACATGATCTGTGACACTGTACCAGAGAAGGGTCTGAATCCAGCAGATTCACCTGAACAAACACCTGACAGGTGTGTTGACCCACAGCTCTGACTGGGTTCACTTAAAACCAGAACATCAATACAGAACGGTTCTGGTTAGAACATCTGCTTGAGAAGCTGGATCATTAAAACCAAACTCAGTTTGTATCTCCGTGTTATTCCTGATGAATAATCGGATGTATTTACGTCTACCAGGCTGTTGGTCCTTTATAAACCTGATTCTATCTGAAACTGGACTCTGTGGTTCTGGTATTGGGAGGTTCCCCACAAACACGACATTAATTGGATTGCAAACAAGGAATAAAAGCAGACAAACATCTGAGCAAGACGAAGCCGAGTGTTGGAGCTCGTGTTGGTACAGTGTCGTCTTTCAGTCACATGACGTTCACCATCAGGAGTGATTTTTACATTCTGTGCAAAATTAAACATAAATCAGTCCACGAATCATCTTCAGTGTGTCAGTGTGTCGACACGCTTCAGTTTCTTCTATTTACAGTTCGTTTCTAAGACGTTAGTACCATCAGTGTCCAGAAGGACTAAGACATTCCACAGAGAGGAAATCCACCTTCAGACAGACCTCTGCTGGGTCCAAACCTGGTTCTGAGACATCACAGCATCTCCCAAACAGTCCCGATGATCCAGTTCTGATTTGAAGTGTGGATCCATGAGCTTTAGTAGAAGCTTCATCCATTAAAAACAAGCAAAGATTCAGTTTTACAGTGTTAAACTTCAGACGGTTTGTGGTTTCCTGGATCCTCTTCAGCATCTTTACAAACTTTAACTCGTCAATTCAACCTTAAATAAAGTGGCTGGCTGCGTCTCATTCCCAGGATCCCTGATCATTTCTGACAGATTACTGTTAGAGGAACAGCAGAACCATCAGCAGGTGGATTTCTGTCCCTTCGTTGTTTTTAGAAACAACCTGCTGCTTCTCAGCGGTCTGTTTAAAAGGCATTCAGCAGGTAAAAACACAGGGCACACAGTGAGAGAGGAGGGACCAGGGGACGGGAATAGAAAAATAAAACTAACTAAATAAAAAAGTGTGACAGACAACTAGACAATCACCTCACTTTGTGGCAGGAAACATAAAAAAAGTACAAAATAAAGTTTCAGAGGCAGCGGGGACCCCCGTGTGGAGAACAGGTAGGAGGCGCAGGAGGTCTGGGAGAACTTCTCTCAGTTTCAGAAGAACTTGTCGTCGATACGGAAATGCGGCCGTGTAACGTCATCCGGGTTGATAAAAACTGAAATGGATTTCCCAGGATTCTCTGTTACGAGCTGCTGAAGCTTCTTAGCCAGCCGGTCGTCGGGCTGGTTGTCTCCGCCGGCGTCGGACTGCGGCGAAGGCAGGTTGGTGGAGCTACCTCGCCACTGCAGTTCCACTGTCAGCCTGTTAGCAGCCTTGGCGTGTTCGATGGTTGTGCGAAGGTGCTCAGCCGGGTCGGAGCGCACCGAGGAGAGTTTGCGAGCGTGTAGCATGGCCGTCTCGTCCGACAGGTGCTCCAGCATGTTGCACTGAGGAATGAAGTAGTTAGGACACATTTTGTTGACGAGGCAGTGCTGCAAGTCATCTATCAAGCCCAGCAGGAAGTGGGCGGAGTAGTCGTCCTGCCCCAGGTAGTTGGCGGGGAGGCGGTCACAGGCCCAGAGCATGATGCTGCGGAGGTGGTAGGGGCTGATGGCTTTGGGGCGGGACAGCAGCTTGATGATGATGGCCTTACAGGCCTGGTATGCCTGCATGAGGCTGGAAGAGATGCACTTCTTCAGCTGCACCTCACTGCGGGCAAAAGACAGGCGCCATTCATTCTCCTTGCGGCCTTTGTATGAGCAGGCGGGGACGAGGTAGAAGCCGCTGATCACCTCCTCCTCTGTGATTTTTCCATCCCAGAAATGATTCTCCATCAGCCAGCTCTGAGCAACGGCCGGCCAGCCTTTAAATGACACCACAGGGACGATGTCGTAGAGCATCCGGCTGCTGCCAACGCCAAGGATGACGGAGATGATGGTCCCATTCCGTTCCACCTTCTCCACTCTCGGCATTCCTCTCTGTGGCTTCTTTTGTACCTCCAGCAGCACCAGAGAAATGGACTGGTAGAACCAGTCTGCCACCAGTGTGGGAGAAAAGAAGTAGTTGGTGGTCCCACTGATGTGGTCGACAATGGTGCAACAGTCCTTCCACTTGTTGATTGTTCCTTCATCAAATAGACGAAGACTGAGCCAAGAATGGCCGAGAGCGGAGTGCCTCATGTCCAGGGTCACTGGCTGGTTGCGGTCGTGGAGTTTGAGTGCTGGGACCAACAGGGTAAAGTCCATGTCGTAGTCTGTGCCACGGGCATAGATGCTCAGCTCATCTATGTCCATGTCCACCACCCCCTCCCGAATGCCACCTGAAAGGAGGAGATACTCGTTGGCCACCGGGAGCTTCTGGTCCAACTTCTGTACCATTCCTGAAACACAGAAGAGGAAAATGTCCAATCAGGTGAGGAATAGCACCATCACGCAGAGGACAACTGCATCACATGATCATGATCAGATATCAGATCACCAAGAATTAAAACAATCACACAACAGATTCTGAAACCTTGTTCTCAGAAAAACCTGTCTGTGACCTGAAGAATGGTTTACAGCAGATCTTCCATGGTTTTCTTACAGGAAGTGCTGCTTGTCCTGGTAATTCCACTCAAACCACCAAACCTGATCCAGCTGATAGAGAAGGAAGCTGAGTTAGCAAGTACATGTGAAGATGGGGGCGGAGCCAGCTGAGTTCACTCTAACAACGCCATCCCCATGTTGGAACCTCGCTGACACAGACAGAACCATATTAAGTGTCTCTGACCAACGAGTTCTATGAGTTATTTTACTACTTCTGGTCAGTCAGTTTTATCTTTGTGTCCAGCAGCTTTTCCACATAAATCTGGAAGCAAATCTGATAATAAGTCTGAAATATACATATTTATACATGTTTACAGAGTCTTGCTGTTTTGGAGAAATAGCACATGGTCCTATGATGAAACACAGGAGCAAGAGATGTAAACAAGGTGTTTTACTATGACAGAACCTGTAGAACCAGAACCAGAATCTGTGGTTTCTGAGTGTCTCTTTCTGAAGGAGAGATGGACTCTAGAGGATAGATGATGTGAACAGAACCAGTTCTGATGTTCCTTCAGGTTCTGCTGATCAAACACAGTCAGTCTCAGTGTCACCGTTCATGACTCGTCCTCCTGACAGCAGCTGGTTGGACAGAAAGATCCTGTTGACCTGCAGCTCATTTCAAACTCCAACCCACTGAGTCAGAACATCATCAAGTCTTTTATTTCTGTGTGAGTGATGTCATCATTCTGGGTCTGATTTAGGGAAATACATTAATGAATCAGTGTTGTTACAACCAGCTGATATATTTTATTAATATAAACACCAGCTGACTAATACTTTTAATGTAAGATGGAAACAAAGAGCTGCTTCCTGTTTCATCACTTCCTGTTTCACACTGAAGCTCATTAAAACATTCATACCTGCCTGATAAGAGTCAAACACACAAACCTGCAGCATGTTTCACTAAACAGAATGATTCTACATGTTCATTGAGACCTGAACATGTCAGAGACACTTTAATGTCACTATTATTTCTCCTCAACATGTTTAGACCAGGTGTCTCCACCTTCTTCCAACGTTCAAAACTGAAGCCATGAGAACCTTCTTACAGGAGCGGCCATGTTGTATCTTTGAAACCCGAGTCTACATACTAGAGATGGGGGACTGGAAGTCCCTCCCACTCACCTGCACACTATCCTGGTGTAAAGCTGCTAATCCTCTCACATCTGTTATTAACTCAGCATTCTGAATAAAGTTCTGTAGGTTCTGCAGCTTCAAATGGAATTTAGAACCTAAACATAACCAAGTCTTTGACAGTTCTCCTGATCTGATCCTTCACCCTCAAACAAAGTGTGTCAATTCATCCCCCCCCCCACGCACACACTTCCTGGGTGGTGAATGCATTCCAGAGCTGTAGTGAGGTGGACCAGCGGTTTGTCCTCCTGCTGCTGCGTGAGCTGATTTAACTGCACAGAGAACAGCTACAGTCTTCATCATGAGACTGGATTCACTTTCCAACCTGCTGACGACCAGATGAAACCAGAAACACTGAAACCTAAAGCTGATGCACAACTCAGTTTTGAGACGTTTCCTGGAACAGGGAATTAGATTAAGATCCACAGGGATTATTAATCTCTCCAGTAACATGAATCCCATCCGAATGCTGGACTCCAGCATAGTTGTTCTGCATCTGTCACCCTGCAACAACCTTCATCTCACATCTTTTATTAGTCTCAAACAAAACAACAAACAAATTAATAATCTAATACAGAATAAAACAGCTGAAAAGTCCATTTACATCCTGCGGCTGTTTACGATGTGGATCAGAGTGGGACAGAACCACCAGATCTCACCTCAGTCACATCTTTCACTAATCCACATAAAGCTCTCGATGAGCCAATAGCATCATCATCAGACAACAGCTGGAACATCAGGACTCAGGATGGATCTGTCAGGACATACCAGGCTCCTCTGGACTGAAGAATACAACCCTGATCCTCCACAGACACTTTGATGTTTAACACGAGTTGAACCAAAGCATTTTACAATAAACTATAAGCCAGAACATTTCTAAAAAAAAAATCAGAAGAACATTAAAACATCAGCTGCTTGAAGATCAAACACCAACTCTGGAACAATCTGATCTCAGAGAGGACGTCTCTTTAAAACTGTATCTGAAGGTTCCAAAACCAGGATCCACAGAAATGTTAAAGCTGCTGCCAAAGGCACAATAAGGTCTCCATGGTAACCACACGCCTGTGTCTCATCCAGGTCTCCATGGTAACCACACACCTGTGTCTCATCCATGTCTCCAGGGTAACCACACACCTGTGTCTCATCCATGTCTCCATGGTAACCACACACCTGTGTCTCATCCAGGTCTCCATGGTAACCACACACCTGTCTCTCTCTCTGACAGTAAACTGAGTGATAGACAGGAAGTCAGACTGAACAGTGAGACAATCAGCTGGTGTCAGATTGAAGAAACTGTTGAACTGTCTGAAGACTCTGATGGTTCCACATGGAATCTGTATGTTCCTGCAGTGTTTCATGTTGGAGACATGACGAGTGTAAGAGCCATTTTGGTAAAATTTCCTCCATTAGTCCAGTAGATGGCCCTTAGGTGTTAATTGGTGGTACCATTTAGGGAGGGACCATCTATCAGCTGGCAGGTGTTGCTCACGGAGGGAGCAAACAGGTTTTTGACCGCTTACGTGTGCTGATTGTTGGTGCTGTTTTGGAAATATCACATGAAGATTATGGACGTGGATTGTCATAAGAGGAATGCTGATTCTCAGAAATAATTAATAAATCTTCAGTCAAGCAACATGCGAGTACGGACACATTTTTCTTCGTAAGTTATCACTGCAAAGGACAAATCAGAAACATATGAGCGCGTCATTGCCCGTGTAGCAGCCCCTCAGTGGCTTTAAGTGTAGACTTAGCCGCTACAACGAGTTAAAAACAACCTTCACTTCCTGTTTACAGGAGAAAAGTTACTTATTATTGAACTCTGTTGAAGCTCGACTGTGAACTCTCTGAACTCTGGAGGGAAACAGGAAGTCATGAAGTAACAACACACATCAGCTGGAAGAAGATGAAAGAACCTGCGTGTTGATGCAGGATGTAAAAACAGTTTAAACATTTTTTTATTTCAAACAGATCAAGTGATATCAGCTGAACATTCTGTGGCAAAATCTCCGAAAGTCAAACTGTGTAAAACTCTAACGATTTCAAAATCCCACTTCAGTCCAGATTTCTGTGACCCGTTCTGCTGTGGGGGCTATCTGAGCTGGAGAGCTCCAAAAGGGGGCGGGGTTTCTCACCTGTTTGGCCATAACCTCCTTGTTGTTTATGGAGCAATGTTTACAGTTCTGAAGTTTGTCTATTGGATCATGTTTTAATTTGTAATTTTCATGGTTTTTAAGGCTGTGGGACCTGAAAAGGGCCAAGAACCATGAAGGGGACAGTAATAAGGGTTCTGCAGGGTTCTGGCTCCTGTGTTGATGTATAATATGCAGGAGAACCCGAGACATGTGGAGAAACAGATCAAACATATATCTGAAATGTGAGACTTGAGTTGTCTGATTTACCCCGATCGCCATGGTAACGGATGCTGAACATCACCTTTAATCAGAACTAAATAACTTTTCTACAGTCGTGTCTCAGACGGCCGTTACTGGAACCGGTGTTCTGTAGAAATATGCTACCTGTTGAGATGTGCTACACACGTGTCGTTCTACAGTCTTGACTTTAATAAACAGATTTATTGTTTATTTTTGTTTCTATATTTTTCCATAAATACATTTTATCTATTAAATAAATTCTCCAGAAACAGAAACATTAAATATGATGTTATTTTTACTTTCTTTACATTGTCAGAGCAACAGGCAAATGTTTGGACACACCCAGAGGAGAAGGACCCAACAATGGCCGATAAGGACCCAGAGGGCTTTTATATAGAAAATATCAGAGAAGGATCATAAAAATATGTTTAAATAATTAACAGGAAACACTCACCATAAACAAGAATACTGTATAAACTTCTAATAACATCTTGTTATGAAATAAGTTGTTAATTCATACTACGGAGGTATTTTTCATCAGGGCAACATAAATCATCAGAACACCACATCCTGCTGCGACCCGAATTACTGAAGTTATTAAGTGTAATATAGGAGGACCAGAGACATCCAGAGTGTCTCATATGAAGATGGACATGTTTATTCATTCTGTACCCTGATAGTCAGGAAGTCCCTCAAACAGCAGCTGTTTCTTTGGACAGATGTTCAGGCTGGACTCAGCCTCAGCACCACTTCAACTGACCTCTGACCTCTACAGCTCCTTCTGCACACTGACAGACTCTGAGGATCACTGTGGACCATCATCTGGACAATCTGATACTAAGAGCCCGAAACACCTGAGTGTGACAGTCTGAAAGGTTCTGACGATCGAAACACTCACGACCGACCAAATAACTGTTAAATTGTTGTTGTTAAATGTGCAGCTTCGTAGATTCCCGTAAGAAAACACCTCCTGCAGGTCAGACGACCACAATCTGAAGGAACCTGAAAGAACCCTGCATCGGTTCCAGCTGGGGGACAGCAGGTGGACCTATTCCAGGAGAATCCTCCTGCAGGAGCCCGTCGGTTCTGGGTCTCCGTAACGGAAATCACGGCTTCGTGTGTGTTCGTGTCTGTAACCCTCACCCAGCATGGAGAAGATGAAGTCCTTGGCCGTGTGGATCTCCAGAGCCCGCTGGTCATCGTACTCCCGCTGGTCGTGCTTGCTGAACTCCTGGATGAGCCGGTTCAGGTCCTCCATACGGGCCGTCGACCTGAAGTCGAGTTCGGGCCCGCAGCCGCCGCCGTGCGGGAGCCTCCCGGCGGCCGAGGTGGGGCTGTTCCCGAGGCTGCCCGCCGAACCGGACCGACCGGAGAGAGCTGGGGCCGCCATGGTTCCTTACGCAGGTTCACACTACAGCTGCTGCTGGTCCGTTCTGGGCTGAGCCGAGCCGAGCCAGGCCGAGCCACACCACACACAAGCAGCGGAAACAGCTGCGTTGTCTCTGGTGCCTTCAAAATAAAAGCAGTGATTAATTCAAAACATCAGATCGCAAACTGCGCGAGTTGTTTTTTTATAAACATCGAGCGAAAATGTTGAAATGAGCTAAATTATCCAAATGGGACAAGAGATAAAGAGGATTTCATGTAAGTTCCCAATATGTCGTATCTTAATGTGTGTGACACAGAAATCACTCTGATGTACATGATTCACTGATAATCCAAAATATAGCATTTAATATTTGAAATCTAACTTATTTAAAATGCAGAGTGTAAATGCTCCAAGTGAGTGATATACATAGAGTTATAAATATTTATTAATATTAATATTTAAACTCTATTGTGATGTAACGTTTGTTCTCAGGCTTCTTCAGCCCAACCAGGAAATTTACCTTCAAATTTATCAAGTCAAGTCAAAACCTCAGTTCACCAGTTCACTCAGTTCCAAATGTTTAAAAATTGTTAGGAGTAAAATATATAATAAAATTAAATAAACGAACAAGGTAGCACATAAGAGCAACGCAGCTGTATTTAAAACCATCAAACTAATAAGTTTAAAAAACATTAAAACGTCAAAAAATAAAATAAGCGGGGTTACATTTTACTTTGAAAGTCAGAAGCGGATATTGTGATCGATCTTAATCAGTCTGATTTTGTTGTTTGATATGTGCCGTGACACTTGATTTGGGTCTTTCCTGCAGTAGATGTTGACTCTAATATATAAGAGCAAATGAAAAACAGCAGAAGGAAAAGTAACTGGGACAAAATCACAAAAACAGAATAAAAACTACTTTACACAGATGGATCAAAAACAGAAAAGGGGAAATCAGGTGTTTCTTTCGTTAAGCTGCGATTAGTTTATTCAAGGGAAAGAACATCAGATAACCTGTCAGTATATAGAGTGGAAACGTTGGCACTATATATCAGTGGAAAGAACAAAATAAAATAAATAAAGGAATAATATGTTCAGATTTACTTTCAGTATTATCACCAGTGAAATCAGTGTCTACAAACAGCAATAATTAAAACTATTATTAAAGCACAGATCATGGAGGGATGACAACAGGGGCGATTCTAGGATCAGAGCTTTGGGGGTGCTGAGCACCCAGAGAACTGCCCAGTCAGGCAAGAAAAACTTTACTCATCACGATGAGACGTCTTCCCTGTCTCTGTCAGTCCCTGTGCTCTTAAATGTCTCCAGTTGTCCTGAGTTCTCTGCATGCCTCCTTGATGCATTTAAATCCCTGTTCCTCACTGTCCTCATCGTCTGTTGTCTTCGTCTCCAGAGGACATTCTCATAGCTCTCTCTCTCTGAAATGTTAGAGTTTTATCAACCAGCTTCTGGTAAACAGTGGATCTTTGGATCTGACTGATGAGGCTTTAGAGCAGCTAAAGAAGATTCATCTCCTGTTATAATCAGTCTGCTGGTTCTGCAGCCTGGTTTCTACCCTGACACAAGACTTTCTCCATGAACTACTTAGTAAAATACAAACAAAATATTTATGAAGTGTGAATGACAGCAATTCTAAAGAATCTTTGAAAACCTCTGTCTCATACCTGCTTGGTTTCACCTACCAATGGATATCATCATATCTCAACAAATTTTAATTTCTCCTTACCTGTGAACAACCTGCATCATCGTCCCTGCTGCTGGACTCTGGTAACAAACCTCCTCCCTGACCCTGATCTTTCTATCGTGGCAATAAAGGTAAAAACAATGTGGAATTTAAAAAAAAAATAGAATTAGTACCAGTGACATTAACATAAAAATATCCTCAAAGTCCTCCTTTATGATGTAGATATTTTTTCTCAGCCACTTTTCTTTTAAAGACTAATAATATCACTAATATTGTGCAATAAAGATTTCGTTCAGATATATGGAAAGCAATAAGCACCGAGCTCTACACAGAATGAAAGAACATTGGGTTCATTACTAGCATAAACTAGCAAGGTAACAGTTAAACACCAACAATAAGTATTGTTAATTAAAATTCTTGCAATTTTTGCTCCAAATGTTTTAAAAACACAAATCCAAATTAAAATTAAAGCTTTTCTTGAATCACTTTGAGTAGAGACATGGCTGGAGTCTCTTTGAAAACAAAACACTCTGAAGTTTCAACTATATATAACAGTAAGAATATGTTAGTGCTATTGTTACCGAGTAATATGATTTTAAATGCACTAAAAAAGGTGACATTTTATGTCCACTTATTTATTTTCTAGAAATACATGTTCTAAAAGTGGCTTTCGAGTTGTGTAGTGACCTAAAACTCCATGTTGGTGTAAAACCTGATGTATTAACTAACCTACTGCTAACTAGCCCATCGTTTAGCTAATTTCATCTGCATATAACAGCATAACTCAACTTACACAGCTGGTATGGAAGAAACTGTCCACAGTTTTTTGTCTCTTGCTGGCTGTTGCTGATTTACTAGTTGCTGCTTTCTGCAGCACCTGAAGTTGATCCCCTGGATTCGTTAGCTTACGGTGTGTTTAAAGACAGTCGGAAAAATCTGTTACCACATATTACCGGTTTAAACTGCTGTAAAGACTGAAAAAAAGTGCGGGGAACGGAGGACACTGACACAGAAAATGTGCGGGAAACATGTCCCATGCGTATCCCGCGGTTGTTACGCCCATGGTTTTTATATTTTTAGTAGTGTATCACACAAACAGCAAATATTGTAAATCAAATTGTAAGAAATCTTTGGGAGTGCTTTGATTCAAATCGCCCCTGGATGGCAACATCAGTGGAAAAGGGGAAAGTAGGGAAATGCACTAATGTAAGAATAAACAGCAAAGATCAAAAGCGAGCTACATATAACAGGGATATACAAAGCAGATAAAGAAACAGCTGTAACATGTAATTTGTTATTGCATTTAGAGAACTGAAGAAAACTCAGAGAAACATAGAAGGCAAGTGGAGATGTAAAGTCTAAAGAATTTAAATTATTAAGTGGATAAGAACGGAAGATTGTTAAGGAGAATTTAGGCTTTTGAGTTTTGCTCTTATACTCCCACACTCCAGAACAGTCGGTGCGGAAATGCAGCTAGAAGTTAGACGCCACTCACCATTAAACAAAAGAAGAAGACGAAAAAAGATAAAAACAAACAAAAAAGAAGAAAAGAAAAACAAGAAAATAGAAAAGAAGACGTATATGCTGTAACACCGCCTGTCCTCCAGGCGTCGCTGTTGTCCCTCCGCAGTTGACGGGTCTGCGTCCGGTCCCGGTTGCAGACTCCAACATGGCCTGGAGAAGCTGCTCCATCGTCTTTAGAGGAGGAGACGCGTTATGGAGCTCCGTGCGGAGAAGCAGGTCAGTTTAACAGGGGAGAGGAGCGCTGCCTGCTCCGCACACAGACCTCCGCTGTATGGAGTTAGCATCTGTTAGCATCAAGGACAGAGCGATACTTCCGGTTAGCTGTAGGCTAATAGAGCTAACTCACGGCGGTCACAGAAACTGGTGCTGAAACTCTGAAATCATGCACGTCCCAAATCCAGGGTTGGTGGTACAGGCAGGTGGGTCGGAGGTTGATGGTCTTAGGCAGGTGAGTCAGGAGACGGCTGGTCTTAGGCAGGTGAGTCAGGAGACGGCTGGTCTTAGGCAGGTGAGTCGGGGGACGGCTGGTCTTAGGCAGGTGAGTCGGGGGACGGCTGGTCTTAGGCAGGTGGGTCAGGAGACGGCTGGTCTTAGGCAGGTGGGTCAGGAGACGGCTGGTCTTAGGCAGGTGAGTCGGGGGACGGCTGGTCTTAGGCAGGTGAGTCATGAGACGGCTGGTCTTAGGCAGGTGGGTCAGGAGACGGCTGGTCTTAGGCAGGTGAGTCAGGAGACGGCTGGTCTTAGGCAGGTGAGTCAGGAGACGGCTGGTCTTAGGCAGGTGAGTCAGGAGACGGCTGGTCTTAGGCAGGTGAGTCAAAAGACGGCTGGTCTTAGGCAGGTGAGTCAGAAGACGGCTGGTCTTAGGCAGGTGGGTCGGGGGACGGCTGGTCTTAGGTAGGTGGGTCGGAGACTCATGGTCTTAGGCAGGTGAGTCGGGGGACGGCTGGTCTTAGGCAGGTGGGTCAGGAGACGGCTGGTCTTAGGCAGGGGAGTCGGGGGAGGGCTGGTCTTAGGCAGGTGAGTCGGGGGGCGGCTGGTCTTAGGCAGGTGAGTCGGGAGACGGCTGGTCTTAGGCAGGTGAGTCGGGGGACGGCTGGTCTTAAGCAGGTGAGTCAGGGGACGGCTGGTCTTAGGCAGGTGAGTCGGGGGACGGCTGGTCTTAGGCAGGTGGGTCAGGAGACGGCTGGTCTTAGGCAGGTGAGTCGGGGGACGGCTGGTCTTAGGCAGGTGAGTCGGGGGACGGCTGGTCTTAGGCAGGTGAGTCGGGGGACGGCTGGTCTTAGGCAGGTGAGTCAGGAGGCGGCTGGTCTTAGGCAGGTGGGTCAGGAGACGGCTGGTCTTAGGCAGGTGCGTCGGGGGACGGCTGGTCTTAGGCAGGTGAGTCGGGAGGCGGCTGGTCTTAGGCAGGTGAGTCGGGGGACGGCTGGTCTTAGGTAGGTGGGTCGGAGACTCATGGTCTTAGGCAGGTGAGTCGGGGGACGGCTGGTCTTAGGCAGGTGAGTCGGGGGACGGCTGGTCTTAGGCAGGTGGGTCAGGAGACGGCTGGTCTTAGGCAGGTGAGTCAGGAGACGGCTGGTCTTAGGCAGGTGAGTCGGGGGACGGCTGGTCTTAGGCAGGTGAGTCGGGGGACGGCTGGTCTTAGGCAGGTGAGTCGGGGGACGGCTGGTCTTAGGCAGGTGGGTCAGGGGACGGCTGGTCTTAGGCAGGTGCGTCGGGGGACGGCTGGTCTTAGGCAGGTGAGTCGGGGGACGGGTGGTCTTAGGCAGGTGAGTCGGGGGGCGGCTGGTCTTAGGCAGGTGAGTCGGGGGACGGCTGGTCTTAGGTAGGTGGGTCGGAGACTCATGGTCTTAGGCAGGTGAGTCGGGGGACGGCTGGTCTTAGGCAGGTGAGTCGGGAGACGGCTGGTCTTAGGCAGGTGAGTCAGGAGACGGCTGGTCTTAGGCAGGTGAGTCAGGAGACGGCTGGTCTTAGGCAGGTGAGTCAGGAGACGGCTGGTCTTAGGCAGGTGAGTCGGGGGACGGCTGGTCTTAGGCAGGTGAGTCGGGGGACGGCTGGTCTTAGGCAGGTGAGTCGGGGGACGGCTGGTCTTAGGCAGGTGAGTCAGGAGACGGCTGGTCTTAGGCAGGTGGGTCAGGAGACGGCTGGTCTTAGGCAGGTGGGTCGGGAGACGGCTGGTCTTAGGCAGGTGAGTCAGGAGACGGCTGGTCTTAGGCAGGTGAGTCGGGGGGCGGCTGGTCTTAGGCAGGTGGGTCGGGTGACGGCTGGTCTTAGGCAGGTGAGTCGGGGGACGGCTGGTCTTAGGCAGGTGAGTCGGGGGACGGCTGGTCTTAGGCAGGTGAGTCGGGGGACGGCTGGTCTTAGGCAGGTGAGTCGGGGGACGGCTGGTCTTAGGCAGGTGAGTCAGGAGACGGCTGGTCTTAGGCAGGTGGGTCGGGGGACGGTTGGTCTTAGGCAGGTGAGTCGGGTGGTCTTAGGCAGGTGGGTCGGGGGACGGCTGGTCTTAGGCAGGTGAGTCGGGGGACGGCTGGTCTTAGGCAGGTGAGTCAGGAGACGGCTGGTCTTAGGCAGGTGGGTCAGGAGACGGCTGGTCTTAGGCAGGTGAGTCAGGAGACGGCTGGTCTTAGGCAGGTGAGTCAGGGGACGGCTGGTCTTAGGCAGGTGAGTCGGGGGACGGCTGGTCTTAGGCAGGTGGGTCAGGAGACGGCTGGTCTTAGGCAGGTGAGTCAGGAGACGGCTGGTCTTAGGCAGGTGAGTGGGGGGACGGCTGGTCTTAGGCAGGTGAGTCGGGGGCCGGCTGGTCTTAGGCAGGTGAGTCAGGAGACGGCTGGTCTTAGGCAGGTGGGTCAGGAGACGGCTGGTCTTAGGCAGGTGAGGCGGGGGACGGCTGGTCTTAGGCAGGTGGGTCGGGGGACGGCTGGTCTTAGGCAGGTGGGTCGGGGGGCGGCTGGTCTTAGGCAGGTGGGTCGGGGGGCGGCTGGTCTTAGGGAGGTGAGTCGGGGGACGGCTGGTCTTAGGCAGGTGGGTCAGGAGACGGCTGGTCTTAGGCAGGTGAGTCAGGAGACGGCTGGTCTTAGGCAGGTGAGTGGGGGGACGGCTGGTCTTAGGCAGGTGAGTCGGGTGGTCTTAGGCAGGTGTGTCGGGGGACGGCTGGTCTTAGGCAGGTGGGTCGGGGGACGGCTGGTCTTAGGCAGGTGGGTCAGGAGACGGCTGGTCTTAGGCAGGTGAGTCAGGAGGCGGCTGGTCTTAGGCAGGTGGGTGGGAGACGGCTGGTCTTAGGCAGGTGGGTCGGGGGACGGCTGGTCTTAGGCAGGTGAGTCGGGGGACGGCTGGTCTTAGGCAGGTGGGTCAGGGGACGGCTGGTCTTAGGCAGGTGAGTCAGGAGACGGCTGGTCTTAGGCAGGTGAGTCAGAAGACGGCTGGTCTTAGGCAGGTGGGTCGGGGGACGGCTGGTCTTAGGCAGGTGAGTCGGGTGGTCTTAGGCAGGTGGGTCGGGGGACGGCTGGTCTTAGGCAGGTGAGTCGGGGGACGGCTGGTCTTAGGTAGGTGGGTCGGAGACTCATGGTCTTAGGCAGGTGAGTCGGGGGACGGCTGGTCTTAGGCAGGTGAGTCGGGGGACGGCTGGTCTTAGGCAGGTGAGTCAGGAGACGGCTGGTCTTAGGCAGGTGAGTCAGGAGACGGCTGGTCTTAGGCAGGTGAGTCGGGGGACGGCTGGTCTTAGGCAGGTGGGTCGGGGGACGGCTGGTCTTAGGCAGGTGAGTCGGGGGACGGCTGGTCTTAGGCAGGTGAGTCAGGAGACGGCTGGTCTTAGGCAGGCGAGTCGGGGGACGGCTGGTCTTAGGCAGGTGAGTCGGGGGGCGGCTGGTCTTAGGCAGGTGAGTCGGGGGACGGCTGGTCTTAGGCAGGTGGGTCAGGAGACGGCTGGTCTTAGGCAGGTGAGTCAGGAGACGGCTGGTCTTAGGCAGGTGAGTCGGGGGACGGCTGGTCTTAGGCAGGTGAGTCGGGGGACGGCTGGTCTTAGGTAGGTGGGTCGGAGACTCATGGTCTTAGGCAGGTGAGTCGGGGGACGGCTGGTCTTAGGCAGGTGAGTCGGGGGACGGCTGGTCTTAGGCAGGTGAGTCGGGGGACGGCTGGTCTTAGGCAGGTGGGTCAGGAGACGGCTGGTCTTAGGCAGGTGAGTCGGGGGACGGCTGGTCTTAGGCAGGTGAGTCGGGGGACGGCTGGTCTTAGGCAGGTGAGTCGGGGGACGGCTGGTCTTAGGCAGGTGAGTCGGGGGACGGCTGGTCTTAGGTAGGTGGGTCGGAGACTCATGGTCTTAGGCAGGTGAGTCGGGGGACGGCTGGTCTTAGGCAGGTGAGTCGGGGGACGGCTGGTCTTAGGCAGGTGGGTCGGGGGACGGCTGGTCTTAGGCAGGTGAGTCGGGGGACGGCTGGTCTTAGGCAGGTGAGTCGGGAGACGTCTGGTCTTAGGCAGGTGAGTCGGGAGGCGGCTGGTCTTAGGCAGGTGAGTCGGGGGACGGCTGGTCTTAGGCAGGTGGGTCAGGAGACGGCTGGTCTTAGGCAGGTGAGTCGGGGGACGGCTGGTCTTAGGCAGGTGAGTCGGGGGGCGGCTGGTCTTAGGCAGGTGAGTCGGGGGACGGCTGGTCTTAGGTAGGTGGGTCGGAGACTCATGGTCTTAGGCAGGTGAGTCAGGAGACGGCTGGTCTTAGGCAGGTGAGTCAGGAGACGGCTGGTCTTAGGCAGGTGGGTCGGGAGACGGCTGGTCTTAGGCAGGTGAGTCGGGGGACGGCTGGTCTTAGGCAGGTGAGTCGGGGGACGGCTGGTCTTAGGCAGGTGAGTCGGGGGACGGCTGGTCTTAGGCAGGTGAGTCGGGGGACGGCTGGTCTTAGGTAGGTGGGTCGGAGACTCATGGTCTTAGGCAGGTGAGTCGGGGGACGGCTGGTCTTAGGCAGGTGAGTCGGGGGACGGCTGGTCTTAGGCAGGTGGGTCAGGAGACGGCTGGTCTTAGGCAGGTGGGTCAGGAGACGGCTGGTCTTAGGCAGGTGAGTCAGGAGACGGCTGGTCTTAGGCAGGTGAGTCGGGGGACGGCTGGTCTTAGGCAGGTGAGTCGGGGGACGGCTGGTCTTAGGCAGGTGAGTCGGGTGGTCTTAGGCAGGTGGGTCGGGGGACGGCTGGTCTTAGGTAGGTGGGTCGGAGACTCATGGTCTTAGGCAGGTGAGTCGGGGGAGGGCTGGTCTTAGGCAGGTGAGTCGGGGGACGGCTGGTCTTAGGCAGGTGAGTCGGGGGACGGCTGGTCTTAGGCAGGTGAGTCAGGAGACGGCTGGTCTTAGGCAGGTGGGTCAGGAGACGGCTGGTCTTAGGCAGGTGAGTCAGGAGACGGCTGGTCTTAGGCAGGTGAGTCGGGGGACGGCTGGTCTTAGGCAGGTGGGTCGGGGGGCGGCTGGTCTTAGGCAGGTGAGTCGGGGGACGGCTGGTCTTAGGCAGGTGGGTCAGGAGACGGCTGGTCTTAGGCAGGTGAGTCGGGGGACGGCTGGTCTTAGGCAGGTGGGTCGGAGACTCATGGGCTTAGGCAGGGGAGGCGGGGGGCGGCTGGTCTTCGGCGGGTGGGCAGGAGACGGCTGGTCTTAGGCAGGTGAGTCAGGAGACGGCTGGTCTTAGGCAGGTGAGTCGGGGGACGGCTGGTCTTAGGCAGGTGAGTCGGGGTTTTAGGCAGGTGGGTCGGGGGACGGCTGGTCTTAGGCAGGTGAGTCGGGGGACGGCTGGTCTTAGGCAGGTGAGTCGGGGGACGGCTGGTCTTAGGCAGGTGAGTCGGGGGACGGCTGGTCTTAGGCAGGTGAGTCGGGAGACGGCTGGTCTTAGGCAGGTGAGTCGGGGGACGGCTGGTCTTAGGCAGGTGAGTCGGGAGACGGCTGGTCTTAGGCAGGTGAGTCGGGAGGCGTGTAATTGATCACAGACACTTGGACGTTCGTAACATGCAGTTTTTGTTGATGTGGTTTAGTCTGGTCACGTGACAGTAACATGAACCAATAAACAGGTACAGAGAACGTCAGAAGTCATTAAAACAAATATGAGATAAACATTTACAACATGCAGGTTGTTTTAAAACGCCTCCTTCTTTAAAACTGCAGGACTTTATTAGTTCTGTAGTTTTTGAACTTCTCTGTGTCCAGCAGGTGGCCTCACAGCTTGCAGCAGAAATGTGGCTTCAGAAAAGCTGCCAGAAAACCAGAATCCAAGAAAATTGAGGATCCTGGCCCCGCCCACACTGAGTCCTCCACTCCAAACTGGGACCGGGTGCCTCCCCCCAGCACCCAGCGAGCCTTCGGTCGTCTTGTCAGGCCCTTCCTCTTCACCGTGGGGGTAGGTGACTTTTTCCTGTCGGTGCTGGAGGTGAGCTCGTCTGTGATGTCACAGCCAGGTGTTAACACCATGTCAGTTTACAGGCTGTGCCTTCGGCTCGGCAGCCATCTGGCAGTACGAGTCTCTCAAGTCTCGAGTGCAGAGCTACTTTGACGAGATCCGTGCTGATTGGCTGGAAAAAGTGCGACCGCAGAAACGAGGGGACATTCGCAAAGAGGCAAAAAACTCCAGCGTTATTCTTTAAAATCCACCATTAACCAGATGTAAATACCTGAAAACAGGAAGTCTGACGTCAACAAAGCAACGAAACATGATGATTGGCTGTTTGTGTTTTAGATCAACCATTGGTGGAGCAGTTTGACTGAGGGCCAGAAGACAGTCACAGGTGAGTCTAATGATTGACAGCTGCTGTGTGAGTGTTTGAACTTCACATCAGCTGACTGATCCTGAAGGGTTTTATATGATACCGGTTCCTAAACAGTACTTAAATCAGTTCTTTAAAAGATCCCTCACACACACAGAGAGAATATGAACATGACTCTGAGGTGTTAAAGCTGCTTGACCTGCAGACTCCACAGTACCAGCCTCACTGTGCAGGATTATTTACAGTATTAGACAACCCAAAATGGTGCCGCTGCTCTGCCAGCTATTGGCTGGTACATGCCAACGTCATGCTGTTAAAATTAATATTTTATAATATTTTACTTCAAATATAATTTTTAAAGGAAATGATTTTGTTATAAATATAGCTTTTAATGAAAATATTCCATTTACCACCTTTAATATGTCAATAAGATATTTTAACTACAAATAAATAAAACAGTTTCACTTTTACTAAATTAATTTAATCTGTTTAATAAATCTTTGTGTTTTTATTAATAAAGATGACCTTGTTCTCACACCTGTTCAGGGTCGCACGGGGGCTCGTCAGTGGGGGAGAGGCGGGGTTACACCTGGACAGGTGACCTGTCTATCACAAAGACACATTAAGACAAACATCTTTTCAAACACATTTACTCTTGGTGGGCGGCGTAGTCTAGTAGAAGAGACATGACCTTTATTTTGGAGGACCCGCAGGTTCGATCCCTGGTGCCGGCGAGCTGCGTGCTGGTTGTTGAGTAACTAGACTCCTCCTTCTACGTCCCTTTTCTTCCCAGGAATCATTGCTGCTAACGCTGTTGTGTTCTGCTGTTGGAGAGTTCCGTCTCTGCAGCGCTCCATGCTGAGGTTCTTCACGTCCAACCCCACGTCCAGTGAGTCCAGATCCAGATCCTGCAGACCAGGTAAACCTGAGTGTCGCTCCGTGTGATGATCCTCGTGTTGTTTGTTCTTTTTGCAGAGACTCTTTGTTCTCCCATGCTTCTCTCCACCTTCAGTCACTTCTCCTTCTTCCACATGGCCGCCAACATGTACGTCCTCTGGAGCTTCTCCACCAGCGCCGTCTCCATGTTGGGTCGAGAGCAGTTCATGGCCGTGTACCTGTCTGCAGGTGTTGCACCTCTACAGCTTCTGTCATAGTCTCACACAGACCTTCATTTAGGAGCAGCAGAGTCTCAGAAGGTCCTGAAGGTCCTCTCAGATGTTTCTTCTCTGTGTTCAGGTGTCATCTCTACGTTTGTCAGTTACGTTTGTAAGACGGCCACGGGGAGGTTCGGTCCGTCTCTCGGAGCGGTAAGAATCATGTGACCAGAAACAAACATGTCACACAGCAGGACAGCTGGGTCAGGTACTCATCCAGGGCCAGGTACAGGTCCTGGTTCAGGTTCTGGTTCAGATTCAGGTCCTTGTTCAAGACTTTAGGATTGTGTTCTTCTACTGCAGCGGTTTGGACCTGGATCATGTCCAGTTTGTCTCAGATCTTGAACACAGATTGAACCTGCTGAGATATTTACTAGTTTTTAGCTCCTTCAGAACCACCTAAAATCCTGGTTCCTGTCAGTCTGGGTCTGATTGAACTACAGAAACAGGAACAGAGTCTCTGACATGCTGCTGCAAACTAAGAGCCTGATGATCCAGTTCAGACCGGGTCAACCCTGGAGTTCAGGATCTTTATCTGTCTGAAGGATTCAGAGGTGAAAACATTCACCTGACACTATTCAGGTACCAGAACTGAGACAGAATCAGGTCTGGACTGGTTCCACAGGAGACTGATAACTAAAAGCTCCGCCCCCGTTCTAGTTTTAGAAGTGTTAAAATGAAGGAAAGAGAATTTGAACTTCAGATGATTTAAAGAACTCATCCTGTTGGGTAGACATGTTTGAGGGGTTTTTATTGTCCGTTCTGGTCTCAGAAACCGGTTTTGTGGGACTTCAACAACCTGTTTGTGATTTCAGTCTGGAGCCATCATGACCATCCTGGCTGCTGTTTGTACCAAAATGCCTGAAGCTAAACTGGCCATCATCTTCCTCCCCATGTTCACCTTCACCGCTTCCAACGTAAGCCCCGCCCCCTCTTCACCTGATTCATCTCATCCTGATCTTATCAGCTCACCTGTCTCTGTCTGCAGGCTCTGAAGGCCATTGTTGCCATGGATACCGCAGGTCTGGTGTTGGGTTGGAAGTTTTTTGACCACGCAGCTCATTTAGGAGGAGCCTTGTTTGGGATGTGAGTCTGTTCTCAGTGCCGCAGCATCACTCGCTCGTCCTGAATAGCAGGAGTTTCTTACCGGATCCGTTTCTTCTCTCCTCAGCTGGTACATCCTGTTTGGTCATGAGCTGATCTGGAAGAACCGAGAACCTTTAGTCAAAGTTTGGCACAACTTGAGAACTGGAGGAGGAGGCAGTCCAGGAGGTTCGGTGTAGAACCCACGAACATCAAAGCACTAACATGTAAAGTTGTATAAATGTAAATACAGACACGCAGCTTATTTATCAAATACTGAACCACAGATTTCTGATCTGGATCAATCAGAGATTCTTTGAACATGTTGAAGTGCTAAACTATTAATGATTGGAACAAATACAAAAAGGTCCAATAGAACTAAAGAACTTTGTAATCTGGTGTTTGAATCCCAAAGAACAGGAAGTGACTCAGCGTTTCATATCAGACATGTTTGTTTTTAAATCCTTTAAAACTTGAAAACATGATAAAATTATCAGGAAAAATCTTTCAGTTTCTTTAATGAACAAAATCTCCTCGTTCTCTTTTGTTTGATGTTCAATCAACGTTTGTTTTATTTCAAATAAAATCTAAATGATTTAAAAGGAGACTTGTTATTTTTACAGTTTGGAGCTCAGAGATGAGACTGTCTGTCCTCCTGTCTGTCCTCCTGTCTGACGTCCTGTCTGTCCTCCTGTCTGTCCTCCTGTCTGTCGTCCTGTCTGTCCTCCTGTCTATCGTCCTGTCTGTCCTCCTGTCTGTCCTCCTGTCTGACGTCCTTTCTGTCCTCCTGTCTGACGTCCTGTCTGTCCTCCTGTCTGTCCTCCTGTCTGACGTCCTGTCTGTCCTCCTGTCTGTCCTCCTGTCTGTCGTCCTGTCTGTCCTCCTGTCTGTCGTCCTGTCTGTCCTCCTGTCTGTCGTCCTGTCTGTCCTCCTGTCTGTCCTCCTGTCTGACGTCCTGTCTGTCCTCCTGTCTGACGTCCTGTCTGTCCTCCTGTCTGACGTCCTGTCTGTCCTCCTGTCTGTCCTCCTGTCTATCGTCCTGTCTGTCCTCCTGTCTATCGTCCTGTCTGTCCTCCTGTCTGTCCTCCTGTCTGACGTCCTGTCTGTCCTCCTGTCTGACGTCCTGTCTGTCCTCCTGTCTGTCCTCCTGTCTGACGTCCTGTCTGTCCTCCTGTCTGTCGTCCTGTCTGACGTCCTGTCTGTCCTCCTGTCTGTCCTCCTGTCTGTCGTCCTTTCTGTCCTCCTGTCTGACGTCCTGTCTGTCCTCCTGTCTGACGTCCTTTCTGTCCTCCTGTCTGACGTCCTGTCTGTCCTCCTGTCTGTCCTCCTGTCTGACGTCCTGTCTGTCGTCCTGTCTGTCCTCCTGTCTGTCCTCCTGTCTGTCCTCTTGTCTGTCGTCCTGTCTGTCCTCCTGTCTGTCGTCCTGTCTGTCCTCCTGTCTGCCGTCCTGTCTGTCGTCCTGTCTGTCCTCCTGTCTGACGTCCTGTCTGTCCTCCTGTCTGTCCTCCTGTCTGACGTCCTGTCTGTCCTCCTGTCTGTCGTCCTGTCTGTCCTCCTGTCTGTCCTCCTGTCTGACGTCCTGTCTGTCCTCCTGTCTGACGTCCTGTCTGTCCTCCTGTCTGACGTCCTGTCTGTCCTCCTGTCTGACGTCCTGTCTGTCCTCCTGTCTGTCCTCCTGTCTGACGTCCTGTCTGTCCTCCTGTCTGTCCTCCTGTCTGACGTCCTGTCTGTCCTCCTGTCTGTCGTCCTGTCTGTCCTCCTGTCTGTCCTCCTGTCTGACGTCCTGTCTGTCCTCCTGTCTGACGTCCTGTCTGTCCTCCTGTCTGACGTCCTGTCTGTCCTCCTGTCTGACGTCCTTTCTGTCCTCCTGTCTGTCGTCCTGTCTGTCCTCCTGTCTGACGTCCTGTCTGTCCTCCTGTCTGTCCTCCTGTCTGACGTCCTGTCTGTCCTCCTGTCTGTCCTCCTGTCTGACGTCCTGTCTGTCCTCCTGTCTGACGTCCTGTCTGTCCTCCTGTCTGTTGTCCTGTCTGTCGTCCTGTCTGTCCTCCTGTCTGTCGTCCTGTCTGACGTCCTGTCTGTCCTCCTGTCTGTCCTCCTGTCTGACGTCCTGTCTGTCCTCCTGTCTGACGTCCTGTCTGTCCTCCTGTCTGTCGTCCTGTCTGTCCTCCTGTCTGACGTCCTGTCTGTCCTCCTGTCTGTCCTCCTGTCTGTCGTCCTGTCTGTCCTCCTGTCTGACGTCCTGTCTGTCCTCCTGTCTGTCCTCCTGTCTGACGTCCTGTCTGTCCTCCTGTCTCCTGTCTGTCGTCTTCACAACAACCTGTCTCCTGTTAGCCAGGTTTCTGTCAGTCCTGCTGCAGGATGCTGAAGGACCTCAGTGCTCTGAAACTGATGGAGCCAGCAGGTCTACAGGAGAAGTGGGGATGAGACTGGACTGGACTGGACTGATGTAAAGTCCAGCAGCTTCCTGTAGACTGAATCACATGAGTAACTGAACAAACACGATGTGAGTCAAACAGAGTCTGAAGTCCAGTAACAACAGACCAGACTCTTCATGAAGACTCAGTCTGAAACTTCTCTCATCCTCACCGACGGTCTTCTGAACAACAGCTGATGAGTTCAGCTTCTAATCACCAATAATCAACTTTTAATTTGTTAACGGAAACTTCCTAAACGTTGATATAACACGTGCTGACAGGCGGTTCTGAGTTCATCGACCTCAGACACCAACAGATCTCAGATCAGACCTGGTTCACGCTTCAACCGACAGAAACTTCACCTCAATCCTCAGCAGAAGGTAAGACGTGGTTCTGGAAAGGGATCAGAACTTGGTTCCGTTCTCTGAGGACTTGGGTCGTTCTGGGTGAAGTGAGGGAACACGTCGGGTTTTTACTCTGGAGACTTCAGTGCAGAAAGTTTTGGTGTTTGAGTTCAGTCTGAATATTAAAAAGTCTTTAGATGAACTGATCCAGGATCAGGTGGTTGAAGCTGAACATGACCGTTAATATAGAGTCTATAGATCTGTACTGCAAAGTGAGTTCTATTGTTCTGTGTACAGCTTGTAACATCGAGGAGAACAAAGATACTGCAGACAGTAATTATCAATAATCAACTAATCAAATGTTATAAAACTGTTAGAAACAAAGTGAAAGACCCAAAACGATCTGTTAGAGAAAAGTTCTGTGAAATGGTTGAACGCCAGAGGTCGGTTCAGGTGGAAGCAGGTGTGTTTGTAACGAGGGTCACAACAGGTCTGTAGACCACGAAGCAGAATCAGCTGATTCAACTCAAATCTGCTGATTGAAATCAATCTGAGGTTCTTTACAGTAGAACATGATGCAGCCAGAGTAACACACCCAGGTGTACAACCCAGAAACTACAGGCAGGTCTTACATGTCAGACTTAGACCAGTAAACAACAGTCAGACTAAACCTATAGAGGACCAAGAACCAAACCCTGAGGAACACCTTCAGAAGTACAGACTGCAGCGTTATGAAGAGATGACATCATACTCCCTGTTTGTTTCCAGCTGTGTGTGGACAGCATGACGGGGTTCATGCAGGTGTTGGCGTTGGTTCTGGGGATTTTTTCCTGCGGTTTTCAGTCACACTCCGTCTACTCTCCGGCCTGGAAGGTGAAGAGTCAGGCTCAATCAGTCGTCTCCAGGTCATCACTCTTTGAAGGCCTTTGGATGAGCTGCGTTGCCACTTCCACCGGATCGGTCGAGTGCAGCAGGTTTAAGACAGTCCTGGGACTTCCAGGTGAGCACCTTGACACACACACCTGGTTCATAATGATTGCTTTATATCTGCTTTATAAACTGTAAAGTCTAACTGGGACAGTTTCCCTCCTATAAAGCCCCCAAAATGTTCTAAGAAAACGCCACTGAATGGGTTCAGGTTTAGGGGCGGGTCCTGGACTGATGGGGGTTTGGGGTCAGGTCCTGGACTGATGGAGGTTTGGGGTTAGGTCCTGGACTGATGGGGGTTTGGGGTCAGGTTTTGGACCGATGGGGATTTGGGGTCAGGTCCTGGCTGGGTGGGGGTTTGGGGTTAGGTCCTGGACTGATGGGGTTTTGGGGTCAGGTCCTGGACTGATGGGGGTTTGGGGTTAGGTCCTGGACTGATGGGGGTTTGGGGTCAGGTTTTGGACCGATGGGGATTTGGGGTCAGGTCCTGGCTGGGTGGGGGTTTGGGGTCAGGTCCTGGACTGATGGGGGTTTGGGGTTAGGTCCTGGACTGATGGGGGTTTGGGGTCAGGTCCTGGACTGATGGGGGTTTGGGGTCAGGTCCTGGCTGGGTGGGGGTTTGGGGTCAGGTTTTGGACCGATGGGGATTTGGGGTCAGGTCCTGGACTGATGGGGTTTGGGGTTAGGTCCTGGACTGATGGGGGTTTGGGGTCAGGTTTTGGACTGATGGGGGTTTGGGGTCAGGTCCTGGCTGGGTGGGGGTTTGGGGTCAGGTCTTGGACCGATGGGGATTTGGGGTTAGGTCCTGGACTGATGGGGGTTTGGGGTCAGGTTTTGGACCGATGGGGATTTGGGGTCAGGTCCTGGCTGGGTGGGGGTTTGGGGTCAGGTTTTGGACTGATGGGGGTTTGGGGTCAGGTCCTGGACTGATGGGGGTTTGGGGTTAGGTCCTGGACTGATGGGGGTTTGGGGTCAGGTTTTGGACTGATGGGGATTTGGGGTCAGGTCCTGGCTGGGTGGGGGTTTGGGGTCAGGTTTTGGACCGATGGGGGTTTGGGGTTAGGTCCTGGACTGATGGGGGTTTGGGGTCAGGTCTTGGACTGATGGGGGTTTGGGGTCAGGTGCTGGCTGGGTGGGGGTTTGGGGTCAGGTTTTGGACTGATGGGGATTTGGGGTCAGGTCCTGGCTGGGTGGGGGTTTGGGGTTAGGTCCTGGACTGATGGAGGTTTGGGGTCAGGTCCGGGACTGATGGGGGTTTGGGGTCAGGTCCTGGCTGGGTGGGGGTTTGGGGTCAGGTTTTGGACTGATGGGGATTTGGGGTTAGGTCCTGGCTGGGTGGGGGTTTGGGGTCAGGTCCTGGACTGATGGGCGTTTGGGGTCAGGTCCTGGACTGATGGAGGTTTGGGGTCAGGTTTTGGACCGATGGGGATTTGGGGTCAGGTCCTGGCTGGGTGGGGGTTTGGGGTTAGGTCCTGGACTGATGGAGGTTTGGGGTCAGGTCCGGGACTGATGGGGGTTTGGGGTCAGGTCCTGGCTGGGTGGGGGTTTGGGGTCAGGTTTTGGACTGATGGGGATTTGGGGTTAGGTCCTGGCTGGGTGGGGGTTTGGGGTCAGGTCCTGGACTGATGGGGATTTGGGGTTAGGTCCTGGACTGATGGGGGTTGGGGTCAGGTCCTGGCTGGGTGGGGGTTTGGGGTCAGGTCCTGGACTGATGGAGGTTTGGGGTCGGGTCCTGGACTGATGGGGGTTTGGGGTCAGTTCCTGGCTGGGTGGGGGTTTGGGGTCAGGTCCTGGACTGATGGGGATTTGGGGTTAGGTCCTGGACTGATGGGGGTTTGGGGTCAGGTTTTGGACTGATGGGGGTTTGGGGTTAGGTCCTGGACTGATGGGGGTTTGGGGTTAGGTCCTGGCTGGGTGGGGGTTTGGGGTCAGGTCCTGGACTGATGGGGGTTTGGGGTCAGGTCCTGGCTGGGTGGGGGTTTGGGGTCAGGTTTTGGACCGATGGGGATTTGGGGTCAGGTCCTGGCTGGGTGGGGGTTTGGGGTTAGGTCCTGGACTGATGGGGGTTTGGGGTCAGGTCCTGGACTGATGGGGGTTTGGGGTTAGGTCCTGGACTGATGGGGGTTTGGGGTCAGGTTTTGGACCGATGGGGATTTGGGGTCAGGTCCTGGCTGGGGGGGGGTTTGGGGTCAGGTCCTGGACTGATGGGGATTTGGGGTCAGGTCCTGGCTGGGTGGGGGTTTGGGGTTAGGTCCTGGACTGATGGGGGTTTGGGGTCAGGTTTTGGACCGATGGGGGTTTGGGGTCAGGTCCTGGCTGGGTGGGGGTTTGGGGTTAGGTCCTGGACTGATGGGGGTTTGGGGTCAGGTCCTGGACTGATGGGGGTTTGGGGTTAGGTCCTGGCTGGGTGGGGGTTTGGGGTCAGGTTTTGGACCGATGGGGATTTGGGGTCAGGTCCTGGCTGGGTGGGGGTTTGGGGTCAGGTTTTGGACTGATGGGGGTTTGGGGTCAGGTCCTGGCTGGGTGGGGGTTTGGGGTCAGGTCCTGGACTGATGGAGGTTTGGGGTCAGGTTTTGGACTGATGGGGGTTTGTGTGTGTTTGTATGGCAGCTCACCTGCAGATCTGCAGAGCTCTGATGATCACAGCTGTTCTTCTCAGTGGCTCCGCCTTCTTCGTCTTGACACTCGGAATTAAATGTGCAAATATGAACCAACAGTCGGAGCAGGTGAAGGATCGATTAATCCTGACTGGAGGCATCATGCTCATCCTGTCCGGTACGAGGTTCACACTCATACGTGTTTATTACATTTATATTTATGACGTATTAGTCCTGGGGTCATTCTTGAGTCCAGGATCTCGCTGCTTCTCAGAATTATAAGGAGCCTTTTTTCAGTCCTTTACCAAAAACTTCTTAAAATGTTCAGGTAAAAATCTGAAAGACCTGGAGAAAGTCTGGAGAACTGTTGATCCAGACCAGGAGTTTAGTCAGAAGTGGATCAGGAGTTTAAATAAGACCAGATCAGGAGTTTTGGACTGTAACCGTGTTTCCTCCAGGTGATACTTAGTGTGTTTCCTTCAGGTCTTCTGAACCTGACTGCAGTTTCGTGGTACACTGCCAGAATCATCAATGACTTCCACGACCCGCTCTACCCTGGAATGCGGTCAGTAAGATGCAGATAGTGATCTGTTGTGGATCAGTGTGTTTCTGCTCCTGACTCAGGGTCAGTTTTTGTGTATTTTAGGTTTGAACCTGGTTCTGGTCTGTTTACGGCCTGGGGGTCCACCTGCATGGCCCTGCTGGGAGGAGCCATTTACTGCTGCTCCTGCAGGAAGACCTCCTCCATCCATCCTGCTCGGTAAAAACACAACTCCACCCCCACCAGGTTTGGAAGTAGTTAGCAGAACCTTTAGCTTTCTTCTGTTCCCTGGGTCTTGTCTAACAGGAGAATTACTGACAGCATCTGTTAAACAGGTTAAATTAATCAAACATGGCAGGTAGCAGTGTTCACCAGGAGCATTTCAGATTAAATGATAAAAGTATAAATAAATGAATGTTTTCCAATTTGTTTCACTGAAATACAAAATAAATTAGAACCTCATTAAAAGGGATTAGGGTTAGGACTTTTGGATTTGCAACTATTTAAAAAACTACCATGTAAAAAGCTTTTTATTATTGGACCTGAAGGACGTCCTGCTTGTTGCTCTGACTTCCTGTCTGTTCTCCTGCAGGCAGGATTCCTTCTTCTCCAGCAGTCGAGGACATTTTCTTGACAAAGTAAACTCGGACCTCCACAGCAGCAGAGCTTACGTCTGAACCCAAAGACTTCTTATGTTTCTGTCTCAGTGATCATCAAATCTCATTATGTGTGTGCAGTACTGATTATGTCCAGCAGGTGTCTCTACAGAGAGACTTCAACTCAATGAATTAGTTCCCAAACTAATCAGTTATTTATTTTACTGACTGATTTGGAAACAGATTTCTGTATTTTATGATTTGATGTTATAAACGCAGGATTTTGTTCTTAAGGAAACTTTTCATTTTCAAATTAAAATTACAAAATTCATCTTTTTGTCACTAGGTGGCAGCAGATCAGCAGGAATACATCTCTAAAAAAAAAGTGTAACCGTAATGCCCAGGGTGTGCCAGCCACAGACAGCCAATCACAGAGCTTGTATTGACAGCCAATCACAAAGCTTGTATTGACAGCCAATCACAAAGCTTCTCATTCTATAATTTCAGTAACATATTTGTCAGATTTAGTGAAACTTTGTTCTGGTTTAAATCTCTTCAGTTTCTGATCCTGGATTAGTTTGGAGTTTCTTCAATCTGAAGACAGACAGGAATAAAAATGCAGAAATGAATAATTTAAAACATTTGGTTTTTTGGTTTGAAAAAAAAAAGAAAGAAGAAGAAAGATATTTATAAATATACAACTGAAAATAAGAAAAAGATAAATGTAAAAGATCTAATTAAAACCATTTTAATAACTCTTTCATGTTTAAGCGTGCTTTTGTTGTGTTTAAGGATCTGGAGACCTTCTGAGAACTCTGTGCAGACTGAAGCTCTTATGCAATGTCCCTTTATGATTCTGTCAGTATTTGTTTTGTTTTTTACGTCCTACAGCTGTGAAAAACTAAAAACATTCATGTTATACATCAACATATGATTCAATCTGGAGATAATGTGTTGTGAGTTCTGGTTGCTGTACAGTGTGGACAAAACTATCAGAAAACAGTGTGAAATCCCAGCGATCCCTGTAGACCAGGATGTTTCAGTCAGACCTGAGAAAAAACCCGCCCTTTTTAAGACCTCTACAGCTCAGACTTTACAGTGGAACCATCATTCTAGGATCAGGGTTTATAGTTTTTACATACCAGACTTTAAAGTTCCTGTATCATGTAAAATCAGCTGTTTGTATCTTTTAACCATGTTATGATGTTATTTCCTTATTAAACCCTCCAGACTGGTTTTTGGGTTAGGGTCCTGAATCCTGCGCTCTGAGCAGCTGCTCCACTCTCTCCTGGAAAACCACCTGACTGTAACATTGTTACATCACTATGTTACACCAGGACCTGCAGATTAAACACACACCCCGAGCTGCCAGAGTCTGAAGCAGTGAAAATGTGCATTTAGCTGTGAGAGTTACAGGAATTTATTTACGTAGCTCGAGGCTACATCATGAAACAGGCGGCACTCACGGCGGGCGAGGCGGGATTTTAATGAAGTCGACCGTTCGACTTCCAGATCAATGAAGAACTCTAGTATATACGTTAGATTTATAGTACAAAATGAACTGGAATGACTGACCATGGTTACCATGGAGACCCGAATGGGACACAGGCGTGTGGTTACCATGGAGACCTGAATGAGACACAGGTGTGTGATTACCATGGAGACCCGAATGGGACACAGGCGTGTGGTTACCATGGAGACCCAAATGAGACACAGGCGTGTGGTTACCATGGAGACCTGAATGAGACACAGGCGTGTGGTTACCATGGAAACCTGAATGAGACACAGGGGTGTGGTTACCATGGAGACCCGAATGGGACACAGGCGTGTGGTTACCATGGAGACCTGAATGAGACACAGGCGTGTGGTTACCATGGAGACCTGAATGAGACACAGGGTTGTGGTTACCATGGAGACCTGAATGGGACACAGGGGTGTGGTTACCATGGAGACCTGAATGAGACAATTTGGTTAATAAACTATATAAATGTAGCGGTTTGACTCAGTGAGTCAGAGACTGTCAGATGTCAGTCATGAACTTATCAAACCACATAAAAGAAATGATTCACACACGAGTGTGGATATGATTACGAGAAATATGTGGAAAGAAATCAAGAGATAGAAACAATGTTTTAAACACAAACCTGTATATTCCTCCTTTTTCTTTCTGTCCACTGAAATGACATTGACGTCAGGTTGGGGGCCCTCGGGGCCCCAACATCTCTCAACACATTTTACTGGAGGGAAATCTTATCCAGCTGTCCCCCTTAAGAACTCACTGAAGAGGAAAAGGACTGTTTTATTTTGACAGTATGTCTGATGAAAACAGGAACACATATTAAGACTGTTCATGAAGTGAATGAGTCGTTTTAACTGACCGTCAGTTTTACTTCTATCCACACCTGTCCACATCTGTCCAATTACCTTTGGTCCCTTGAATAAGACCCGTCTACATATTAAATCCTTCATCCAATCTAGACGTGAACCAAATTCAATCTGAGGGTCTGAACTTTAAGCTCATAGTGATTATAGAACTGGATCTGAAATCTGTTTTAAACAACTAAAATAACTAAACTTGTGTTAATGTCCAAATATATATGGACCTGACTGTATATATGTGTGTGTGTGTGTGTGTGTGTGGGTTTGTATTTCTGACCTCCTGGGGACCCGTTTCCTGACTTTTACTATCTTTCTGGGGTCCGAGGGTTCTTGTGGGGACCGAAGCCTGGTCCCCATGAGGGGGACTCCCCTTTTTAGGGTTAGGGGTTAGGTTTATAGGTATGGTGTGAATAGAGTTTTAGTTAGTCTTAGGGTTAGTTATAGATCAGTAATGGTTAAGGTTAGGAAAAGGGTTTGGGTTAGGTATAAATCTAGTTACTAAAATCAATGGAAGTCAATGGACGGTCCCCATAAGGATAACAAAACACACGTGAGTGTGTGTGTGTGTGTGGGTTTGTATTTCTGACCTCCTGGGGACCCGTTTCCTGACTTTTACTATCTTTCTGGGGTCCGAGGGTTCTTGTGGGGACCGAAGCCTGGTCCCCATGAGGGGGACTCCCCTTTTTAGGGTTAGGGGTTAGGTTTATAGGTATGGTGTGAATAGAGTTTTAGTTAGTCTTAGGGTTAGTTATAGATCAGTAATGGTTAAGGTTAGGAAAAGGGTTTGGGTTAGGTATAAATCTAGTTACTAAAATCAATGGAAGTCAATGGACGGTCCCCATAAGGATAACAAAACACACGTGTGTGTGTGTGTGTGTGTGCGTGTGTGTGTGTGTGTGTGTGTGTGTGTGTGTGTGTGTGTGTGTGTGTGTGTGTATAATGGGGGAGGAAGAGGAAAAGATGACCATTTCCTGCTGAAGCAAGAAAATAAAACAAACAGGAAACAAAGAGCAGAGCTCACGGAGAGCTCGACAAGGACAGAAAGCAGCAGAACCAAGAAAAGAACATAGGAGTCTGAAGAAAACTTCTAAAACCAGACAGAACCCAGCGGGACCCCGAAGAACCTGGCAACCTGCCAACCCCCCCCCCCCCCCCAAAAGAAATCAACAGGATCTGAGAAAAGGGACGAGAGAGCAACCTGCTTCTGACTCTAGGAGAACCAGTAGAACTGAAACAGCTGTGAAGTGGACAGAGACATGGCTCGGTCCTGACGGGCCACCTGGGTTGTTCTGTTCATCAGTGAAAAGGTGAGAGAAGCTGCTTCAGCCTGTTTGTGTGTGTGTTTAGTTGTACGAACCTTTTAATGTGAAGTTCAGTCTTTCCAAACTTTGGATCAGAGCCTGAAACAGAACCCGAGTCCAGATGTAGTTCTGTGTCATCGGATGGAGGTCTGATGATCCAGACAGACTTGTTGAGCATCTGAACAGAAGTCTGAGATTATCAAGCTGACACGAGGAGTGTGTTTCATCAGAGTCGTACCTACATCAGGTCGTATGTTCTGCAGCTCCACATGGAGCATCCTCAGATGTTCCTGTTCAGATTCGTTGGTCTCAGATAAATGCAACCCCCACAGGATGGTGACAGGAAGTCCACTTGTTAATGTCCCCTCAGTGAGAGCTGACCTTTGACATTTCATACTGGACAGTTAATCTGGAACTACAAAGAAACCACAAAGAGAAAGAAAACAGCTACAAGACAAACAATGTAAAACGTGGTGGCAGCAGCTCAAGAGGTGGAGCAGGGCGTCTTGTAACCTGGAGGGTCTGGTACCTGTTTGGTGGTGGTCGGAGGGTCCGGTGGCTGTTTGGTGGTGGTCGGAGGGTCCGGTGGCTGTTTGGTGGCGGTCGGAGGGTCCGGTGGCTGTTTGGTGGTGGTCGGAGGGTCAGGTGGCTGTTTGGTGGTCGGAGGGGCCGGTGGCTGTTTGGTGGCGGGCGGAGGGTCCGGTGGCTGTTTGGTGGTGGTCGGAGGGTCAGGTGGCTGTTTGGTGGTCGGAGGGTCCGGTGGCTGTTTGGTGGCGGTCGGAGGGTCCGGTGGCTGTTTGGTGGCGGTCGGAGGGTCCGTCGGCTGTTTGGTGGTCGTCGTAGGCTCCGGTGCCTGTTTGGTGGTGGTCAGAGGGTCCGGTGGCTGTTTGGTGGTCGTCGTAGGCTCCGGTGCCTGTTTGGTGGTGGTCAGAGGGTCCGGTGGCTGTTTGGTGGCGGTCGGAGGGTCCGGTGGCTGTTTGGTGGTGGTCGGAGGGTCCGGTGGCTGTTTGGTGGCGGTCGGAGGGTCCGGTGGCTGTTTGGTGGCGGTCGGAGGGTCCGTCGGCTGTTTGGTGGTCGTCGTAGGCTCCGGTGCCTGTTTGGTGGTGGTCAGAGGGTCCGGTGGCTGTTTGGTGGCGGTCGGAGGGTCCGGTGGCTGTTTGGTGTTGGTCAGAGGGTCCGGTGGCTGTTTGGTGGTGGTCGGAGGGTCCGGTGGCTGTTTGGTGGCGGTCGGAGGGTCCGGTGGCTGTTTGGTGGGGGTCTGTGGGTCCGGTGGCTGTTTGGTGGCGGTCGGAGGGTCCGTCGGCTGTTTGGTGGTCGTCGTAGGCTCCGGTGCCTGTTTGGTGGTGGTCAGAGGGTCCGGTGGCTGTTTGGTGGCGGTCGGAGGGTCCGGTGGCTGTTTGGTGGTGGTCGGAGGGTCCGGTGGCTGTTTGGTGGTCGGAGGGTCCGGTGGCTGTTTGGTGGCGGTCGGAGGGTCCGGTGGCTGTTTGGTGGCGGTCGGAGGGTCCGGTGGCTGTTTGGTGGTGGTCGGAGGGTCCGGTGGCTGTTTGGTGGTCGGAGGGTCCGGTGGCTGTTTGGTGGTCGTCGGGTCTCCGGTGCCTGTTTGGTGGTGGTCGGAGGGTCCGGTGGCTGTTTGGTGGCGGTCGGAGGGTCCAGTGGCTGTTTGGTGGTCGGAGGGTCCGGTGGCTGTTTGGTGGCGGTCGGAGGGTCCGGTGGCTGTTTGGTGGTGGTCGGAGGGTCCGGTGGCTGTTTGGTGGTCGGAGGGTCCGGTGGCTGTTTGGTGGTCGTCGTAGGCTCCGGTGCCTGTTTGGTGGTGGTCAGAGGGTCCGGTGGCTGTTTGGTGGCGGTCGGAGGGTCCGGTGGCTGTTTGGTGGTTGTCTCAGGTTCCGGTGGCTGTTTGGTGGCGGTCGGAGGGTCCGGTGGCTGTTTGGTGGCGGTCGGAGGGTCCGGTGGCTGTTTGGTGGTCGGAGGGTCCGGTGGCTGTTTGGTGGCGGTCGGAGGGTCCGGTGGCTGTTTGGTGGCGGTCGGAGGGTCCGGTGGCTGTTTGGTGGTGGTCGGAGGGTCCGGTGGCTGTTTGGTGGGGGTCGTAGGGTCCGGTGGCTGTTTGGTGGGGGTCGGAGGGTCCGGTGGCTGTTTGGTGGTCGTCGGAGGCTCCGGTGCCTGTTTGGTGGTGGTCGGAGGGTGCGGTGGCTGTTTGGTGGTCGTCGGAGGGTCCGGTGGCTGTTTGGTGGTGGTCGGAGGGTCCGTCGGCTGTTTGGTGGTCGTCGTAGGCTCCGGTGCCTGTTTGGTGGTGGTCAGAGGGTCCGGTGGCTGTTTGGTGGCGGTCGGAGGGTCCGGTGGCTGTTTGGTGGCGGTCGGAGGGTGCGTCGGCTGTTTGGTGGTCGTCGTAGGCTCCGGTGCCTGTTTGGTGGTGGTCAGAGGGTCCGGTGGCTGTTTGGTGGTGGTCGGAGGGTCCTGTGGCTGTTTGGTGGTGGTCGGAGGGTCCGGTGGCTGTTTGGTGGCGGTCGGAGGGTCCGGTGGCTGTTTGGTGGTTGTCGTAGGCTCCGGTGCCTGTTTGGTGGTGGTCAGAGGGTGCGGTGGGTGTTTGGTGGCGGTTGGAGGGTCCGGTGGCTGTTTGGTGGTGGTCAGAGGGTCCGGTGGCTGTTTGGTGGTGGTCAGAGGGTCCGGTGGCTGTTTGGTGGCGGTCGGAGGGTCCGGTGGCTGTTTGGTGGCGTCGGAGGGTCCGTCGGCTGTTTGGTGGTCGTCGTAGGCTCCGGTGCCTGTTTGGTGGTGGTCAGAGGGTCCGGTGGCTGTTTGGTGGCGGTTGGAGGGTCCGGTGGCTGTTTGGTGGTCGGAGGGTCCGGTGGCTGTTTGGTGGCGGTCGGAGGGTCCGGTGGCTGTTTGGTGGGGGTCGGAGGGTCCGGTGGCTGTTTGGTGGCGGTCGGAGGGTCCGTCGGCTGTTTGGTGGTCGTCGTAGGCTCCGGTGCCTGTTTGGTGGTGGTCAGAGGGTCCGGTGGCTGTTTGGTGGCGGTCGGAGGGTCCGGTGGCTGTTTGGTGGCGGTCGGAGGGTCCGGTGGCTGTTTGGTGGTCGTCGTAGGCTCCGGTGCCTGTTTGGTGGTGGTCAGAGGGTCCGGTGGCTGTTTGGTGGTCGTCGTAGGCTCCGGTGCCTGTTTGGTGGTGGTCAGAGGGTCCGGTGGCTGTTTGGTGGCGGTCGGAGGGTCCGGTGGCTGTTTGGTGGTCGTCGGAGGCTCCGGTGCCTGTTTGGTGGTGGTCGGAGGGTCCGGTGGATGTTTGGTGGTCGTCGGAGGGTCCGGTGGCTGTTTGGTGGTGGTCAGAGGGTCCGGTGGCTGTTTGGTGGCGGTCGGAGGGTCCGGTGGCTGTTTGGTGGTTGTCGTAGGCTCCGGTGCCTGTTTGGTGGTGGTCAGAGGGTCCGGTGGCTGTTTGGTGGTTGTCGTAGGCTCCGGTGCCTGTTTGGTGGTGGTCAGAGGGTCCGGTGGCTGTTTGGTGGCGGTCGGAGGGTCCGGTGGCTGTTTGGTGGCGGTCGGAGGCTCCGGTGCCTGTTTGGTGGTGGTCGGAGGGTCCGGTGGATGTTTGGTGGTCGTCGGAGGGTCCGGTGGCTGTTTGGTGGTGGTCAGAGGGTCCGGTGGCTGTTTGGTGGCGGTCGGAGGGTCCGGTGGCTGTTTGGTGGTTGTCGTAGGCTCCGGTGCCTGTTTGGTGGTGGTCAGAGGGTCCGGTGGCTGTTTGGTGGTGGTCGGAGGGTACGGTGGCTGTTTGGTGGTGTCGGAGGGTCCGGTGCCTGTTTGGTGGTGGTCAGAGGGTCCGGTGGCTGTTTGGTGGCGGTCGGAGGGTCCGGTGGCTGTTTGGTGGCGGTCGGAGGGTCCGTCGGCTGTTTGGTGGTTGTCGTAGGCTCCGGTGCCTGTTTGGTGGTGGTCAGAGGGTCCGGTGGCTGTTTGGTGGTGGTCGGAGGGTCCGGTGGCTGTTTGGTGGTGGTCGTAGGCTCCGGTGCCTGTTTGGTGGTGGTCAGAGGGTCCGGTGGCTGTTTGGTGGTGGTCGGAGGGTCCGGTGGCTGTTTGGTGGTGGTCGGAGGGTCCGGTGGCTGTTTGGTGGTGGTCAGAGGGTCCGGTGGCTGTTTGGTGGCGGTCAGAGGGTCCGGTGGCTGTTTGGTGGCGGTCGGAGGGTCCGGTGGCTGTTTGGTGGTGGTCGGAGGGTCCGGTGCCTGATTGGTGGTGGTCGGAGGGTCCGGTGGCTGTTTGGTGGCGGTCGGAGGGTCCGGTGGCTGTTTGGTGGTGGTCGGAGGGTCCGGTGGCTGTTTGGTGGCGGTCGGAGGGTCCGGTGGCTGTTTGGTGTGGTCAGAGGGTCCGGTGGCTGTTTGGTAGCGGTCAGAGGGTCCGGTGGCTGTTTGGTGGCGGTCGGAGGGTCCGGTGGCTGTTTGGTGGCGGTCGGAGGGTCCGGTGGCTGTTTGGTGGTGGTCGGAGGCTCCGGTGCCTGTTTGGTGGTGGTCGGAGGGTCCGGTGGCTGTTTGGTGGTGGTCGGAGGGTCCGGTGGCTGTTTGGTGGCGGTCGGAGGGTCCGGTGGCTGTTTGGTGGTTGTCGTAGGCTCCGGTGCCTGTTTGGTGGTGGTCAGAGGGTCCGGTGGCTGTTTGGTGGCGGTCGGAGGGTCCGGTGGCTGTTTGGTGGCGGTCGGAGGGTCCGTCGGCTGTTTGGTGGTCGTCGTAGGCTCCGGTGCCTGTTTGGTGGTGGTCAGAGGGTCCGGTGGCTGTTTGGTGGCGGTCGGAGGGTCCGGTGGCTGTTTGGTGGTCGTCGTAGGGTCCGGTGGCTGTTTGGTGGTGGTCGGAGGGTCCGGTGGCTGTTTGGTGGCGGTCGGAGGGTCCGGTGGCTGTTTGGTGGCGGTCGGAGGGTCCGTCGGCTGTTTGGTGGTCGTCGTAGGCTCCGGTGCCTGTTTGGTGGTGGTCAGAGGGTCCGGTGGCTGTTTGGTGGCGGTCGGAGGGTCCGGTGGCTGTTTGGTGGCGGTCGGAGGGTCCGTCGGCTGTTTGGTGGTCGTCGTAGGCTCCGGTGCCTGTTTGGTGGTGGTCAGAGGGTCCGGTGGCTGTTTGGTGGCGGTCGGAGGGTCCGGTGGCTGTTTGGTGGCGGTCGGAGGGTCCGGCGGCTGTTTGGTGGTGGTCGTAGGCTCCGGTGCCTGTTGGTGGTGGTCGGAGGGTCCGGTGGCTGTTTGGTGGCGGTCGGAGGGTCCGGTGGCTGTTTGGTGGTGGTCAGAGGGTCCGGTGGCTGTTTGGTGGCGGTCGGAGGGTCCGGTGGCTGTTTGGTGGTTGTCGTAGGCTCCGGTGCCTGTTTGGTGGTGGTCAGAGGGTCCGGTGGCTGTTTGGTGGCGGTCGGAGGGTCCGGTGGCTGTTTGGTGGCGGTCGGAGGGTCCGTCGGCTGTTTGGTGGTCGTCGGAGGCTCCGGTGCCTGTTTGGTGGTGGTCGGAGGGTCCGGTGGCTGTTTGGTGGTCGTCGGAGGGTCCGGTGGCTGTTTGGTGGTGGTCAGAGGTTCCGGTGGCTGTTTGGTGGTCGTCGTAGGCTCCGGTGCCTGTTTGGTGGTGGTCAGAGGGTCCGGTGGCTGTTTGGTGGTGGTCGGAGGGTCCGGTGGCTGTTTGGTGGTGGTCAGAGGGTCCAGTGGCTGTTTGGTGGTCGGAGGGTCCGGTGGCTGTTTGGTGGCGGTCGGAGGGTCCGGTGGCTGTTTGGTGGCGGTCGGAGGGTCCGTCGGCTGTTTGGTGGTCGTCGTAGGCTCCGGTGCCTGTTTGGTGGTGGTCAGAGGGTCCGGTGGCTGTTTGGTGGTCGTCGTAGGCTCCGGTGCCTGTTTGGTGGTGGCAGAGGGTCCGGTGGCTGTTTGGTGGCGGTCGGAGGGTCCGGTGGCTGTTTGGTGGCGGTCGGAGGGTCCGTCGGCTGTTTGGTGGTCGTCGTAGGCTCCGGTGGCTGTTTGGTGGTGGTCGGAGGGTCCGGTGGCTGTTTGGTGGTGGTCGGAGGGTCAGGTGGCTGTTTGGTGGTCGGAGGTCCGGTGGCTGTTTGGTGGCGGTCGGAGGGTCCGGTGGCTGTTTGGTGGTTGTCGTAGGCTCCGGTGCCTGTTTGGTGGTGGTCAGAGGGTCCGGTGGCTGTTTGGTGGCGGTCGGAGGGTCCGGTGGCTGTTTGGTGGTGGTCGGAGGGTCCGGTGGCTGTTTGGTGGCGGTCGGAGGGTCCGTCGGCTGTTTGGTGGTCGTCGTAGGCTCCGGTGTGTTGGTTGGTGGTCGGAGGGTCCGGTGGCTGTTTGGTGGCGGTCGGAGGGTCCGGTGGCTGTTTGGTGGTGGTCGGAGGGTCCGGTGGCTGTTTGGTGGTTGTCGTAGGCTCCGGTGCCTGTTTGGTGGTGGTCAGAGGGTCCGGTGGCTGTTTGGTGGTGGTCGGAGGGTCCGGTGGCTGTTTGGTGGTGGTCAGAGGGTCCGGTGGCTGTTTGGTGGTGGTCAGAGGGTCCGGTGGCTGTTTGGTGGCGGTCGGAGGGTCCGGTGGCTGTTTGGTGGTTGTCGTAGGCTCCGGTGCCTGTTTGGTGGTGGTCAGAGGGTCCGGTGGCTGTTTGGTGGTGGTCGGAGGGTCCGGTGGATGTTTGGTGGTCGTCAGAGGCTCCGGTGCCTGTTTGGTGGTGGTCAGAGGGTCCGGTGGTGTCTGGCAGCCTCGCCTCTTTCAGTGTGTGTCCCAGGACAGCTGTAGCTACAACAACTGTGTGTAGTTTATTACCAAACATGTGAGTGTGAATGATGAACTGTAGAGTGAAGAACTTTGGGAGTCGTAGGAATTGAAAACTGTGATACAAGTACAAGCTGTTAACTAAATGATGAACTCTGAGCAGCATCCACAGCAGATGATTCATTTCAATTTATTCATAACTTGTTTTAGTTTTTCATGATTTGATTTTGTTGAAATCAAAGTTTCTTCTATTCAGAAGTTTCTGCAAAAAGATGAATTGGTTTTGATTGTTTCTCTGAACAACCGTTTGACTGTAACAACTTCTCTTTTTTTAACCTTTTGACCTGCTAAGACACAAGAAGTTATTTTAATAACTAAGTGTCCACTCAGCAGCACGACTTCTTCCTTTTACCAGCAGAATCATTTTACTGAAGAACATTAATCACAGTCACTTGGACTGCAAATCTTTTAGAATCATGAATAGCTGCAAGGAAAAAACTCAATAAAATCAGTGTTCAGGTGATCTGCTACAAACTGCACCAACCAGCGGTACCTGCAGCTGAAGCGGGTCAGGTACCGCTGGTTGGTGTAAACTGGTCTGAACTGGTTCAAAGGCTTAAAGCTCCCAAAACAACAATCTGTAGAGAAGAAACAGTAAAACGAGGTTTGGGATATTTAGGAGTTCCCCAAGGTTCAGTACCAGGATCACTGCTCTTATTGTCCACCCTTCATTAGTTACATCAGATGTTCTGTTCATGTACAGGTTTATATTCCTGTACTGTTAAAAAAGTCCTCTCAGTGGGGACTAAGCATTAGCTAACCCTGGACCTAACTGACCTCTCACCTGTTGGGTGTTTGTCAGAGGTCAGAAACCAGTCAGTCGGTGCCTGAAATAAAACTTAAACATAAAGTTTTTGACCAAAACAGGACAAGACTGAAGTTCCTGAAAGCATCACAGCAGAACTGATGAAGTTCTAAAATAGATTTGTTGGGGTCAGTTCTGGAGTCGGAGAAGAAGATCTCCTCTGAAGGTTGAGATCTGCTGAATGAGTTCACATCAGATCTTCATCAAGTCAGCTGAAGGTTCTCAACGAGATTTTGTTCCATTCATAACTTTAGAACATGATTAGTGATGAAACGTGTTTGTTTTCATGTTACATGTTGGGATTTAATGATCCACATAATAAATCTATATGAACACACACACACCTAGGGACAATTAGAGTAACCAATTAACCTCTTTCATGTTTTGGGGCTGTGGGAGGAAACCAGAGTCCCTGCAGAAAACCCACACATGCACGGGGAGAACATGCTAACTCCATGCATAAGGGTCCCAGTCTGGATCTGAACCCACGACCTTCCTGCTGCAAGGCAACAGTGTTAGCAACTGCACCACCGTGCAACCCCTAAATAAATTAATAACAAACACTTTAAAACACATAAAACACCATATAGGACTCGGTGGTGGTGTTGGAGATGCTTTGCTCTGATTGGCTTACGTCTCTCAGCATCGTTTTCTATCACAGCCATTGTGGGTCTCTCACTCTGTCTCAGCCCGTCTCCGTCTCTGCTCATCTCCGTCTCAGCGCCTCAGGACAGGACAGGACAGGACAGGAGAGGAGAGGAGAGGAGAGGAGAGGAGAGGACAGGACAGGACAGGACAGGACAGGGAAACAAACAAACAACAAACAAGAGTTTCTTTTCATGAGGACATGAGAATATTCTCCATAGAGACTCCTGCTGTTTCATCAGTTTATTCCTAGATGGAGGTGAGTGTGTGTGTGTGTGTGTGTGTGTGTGTGGGTGTGTGTGTGTGTGTGTGTGTGTGTGTGTGGGTTTGTATTTCTGACCTCCTGGGGACCCGTTTCCTGACTTTTACTATCTTTCTGGGGTCCGAGGGTTCTTGTGGGGACCGAAGCCTGGTCCCCATGAGGGGGACTCCCCTTTTTAGGGTTAGGGGTTAGGTTTATAGGTATGGTGTGAATAGAGTTTTAGTTAGTCTTAGGGTTAGTTATAGATCAGTAATGGTTAAGGT
>SSNP01000101.1:880169-882669 GCA_006937955.1 Pachypanchax playfairii
TCTCTCTGTCTCTCTCTCTCTCTCTGTATTCATCTCTGTCTCTCTCTCTCTCTGTACTCATCTCTGTCTCTCTCTCTCTCTGTATTCATCTCTGTCTCTCTCTCTCTCTCTCTCTCTATACTCTTCTCTGTCTCTCTCTCTCTCTGTATTCATCTCTGTCTCTCTCTCTCTCTCTGTACTCCTCTCTGTCTCTCTCTCTCTCTGTTTTCATCTCTGTCTCTCTCTCTCTCTGTATTCATCTCTGTCTCTCTCTCTCTCTGTACTCATCTCTGTCTCTCTCTCTCTCTCTATTCATCTCTGTCTCTCTCTCTCTCTGTATTCATCTCTGTCTCTCTCTCTCTCTCTCTGTATTCATCTCTGTCTCTCTCTCTCTCTGTATTCATCTCTGTCTCTCTCTCTCTCTCTCTCTGTACTCATCTCTGTCTCTCTCTCTCTCTCTGTATTCATCTCTGTCTCTCTCTCTCTCTGTATTCATCTCTGTCTCTCTCTCTCTCTGTATTCATCTCTGTCTCTCTCTCTCTCTCTGTACTCATCTCTGTCTCTCTCTCTCTCTCTCTGTATTCATCTCTGTCTCTCTCTCTCTCTGTACTCATCTCTGTCTCTCTCTCTCTCTCTCTCTCTCTCTGTATTCATCTCTGTCTCTCTCTCTCTCTGTCTCTCTGTTCTCATCTCTGTCTCTCTCTCTCTCTCTCTGTATTCATCTCTCTCTCTCTCTCTCTCTCTCTGTATTCATCTCTGTCTCTCTCTCTCTCTGTATTCATCTCTGTCTCTCTCTCTCTCTGTACTCATCTCTGTCTCTCTCTCTCTCTGTATTCATCTCTGTCTCTCTCTCTCTCTCTCTCTCTGTACTCATCTCTCTCTCTCTCTCTCTCTGTATTCATCTCTCTCTCTCTCTCTCTCTGTATTCATCTCTGTCTCTCTCTCTCTCTGTACTCATCTCTGTCTCTCTCTCTCTCTGTATTCATCTCTGTCTCTCTCTCTCTCTCTCTCTCTGTATTCATCTCTCTCTCTCTCTCTCTCTCTGTATTCATCTCTGTCTCTCTCTCTCTCTGTATTCATCTCTGTCTCTCTCTCTCTCTGTACTCATCTCTGTCTCTCTCTCTCTGTACTCATCTCTGTCTCTCTCTCTCTCTGTATTCTCTCTCTGTATTCATCTCTGTCTCTCTCTCTCTCTGTATTCATCTCTGTCTCTCTCTCTCTCTGTATTCATCTCTGTCTCTCTCTCTCTCTCTGTACTCATCTCTGTCTCTCTCTCTCTCTCTCTGTTTTCATCTCTGTCTCTCTCTCTCTCTGTATTCTTCTCTGTCTCTCTCTCTCTCTGTACTCATCTCTGTCTCTCTCTCTCTCTGTATTCATCTCTGTCTCTCTCTCTCTCTCTCTCTCTGTACTCATCTCTGTCTCTCTCTCTCTCTCTCTCTCTGTATTCATCTCTCTGTATTCATCTCTGTCTCTCTCTCTCTCTCTCTCTGTATTCATCTCTGTCTCTCTCTCTCTCTGTATTCATCTCTGTCTCTCTCTCTCTCTGTACTCATCTCTGTCTCTCTCTCTCTCTGTATTCATCTCTCTCTCTCTCTCTCTCTCTGTATTCATCTCTGTCTCTCTCTCTCTCTGTACTCATCTCTGTCTCTCTCTCTCTCTCTCTCTGTATTCATCTCTGTCTCTCTCTCTCTCTGTATTCATCTCTGTCTCTCTCTCTCTCTCTCTGTATTCATCTCTGTCTCTCTCTCTCTCTGTACTCATCTCTGTCTCTCTCTCTCTCTGTCTTCATCTCTCTCTCTCTCTCTCTCTGTTTTCCTCTCTGTCTCTCTCTCTCTCTCTCTCTCTCTGTACTCATCTCTGTCTTTCTCTCTCTCTCTCTCTGTATTCATCTCTGTCTCTCTCTCTCTCTGTATTCATCTCTGTCTCTCTCTCTCTCTGTATTCATCTCTGTCTCTCTGTACTCATCTCTGTCTCTCTCTCTCTCTGTATTCATCTCTGTCTCTCTCTCTCTCTGTACTCATCTCTGTCTCTCTCTCTCTCTCTCTCTGTATTCATCTCTGTCTCTCTCTCTCTCTGTATTCATCTCTGTCTCTCTCTCTCTCTGTACTCATCTCTGTCTCTCTCTCTCTCTGTATTCATCTCTGTCTCTCTCTCTCTCTCTGTACTCATCTCTGTCTCTCTCTCTCTCTGTTCTCCTCTCTGTCTCTCTCTCTCTCTCTCTCTGTATTCATCTCTGTCTCTCTCTCTCTCTGTATTCATCTCTGTCTCTCTCTCTCTCTGTACTCATCTCTGTCTCTCTCTCTCTGTACTCATCTCTGTCTCTCTCTCTCTCTCTCTCTCTCTTCCTCTCTGTCTCTCTCTCTCTCTCTCTTCATCTCTGTCTCTCTCTCTCTCTCTCTGTATTCATCTCTGTCTCTCTCTCTCTCTGTATTCATCTCTGTCTCTCTCTCTCTCTGTATTCATCTCTGTCTCTCTCTCTCTCTCTCTCTGTACTCATCTCTGTCTCTCTCTCTCTCTCTCT
>SSNP01000101.1:892669-902538 GCA_006937955.1 Pachypanchax playfairii
CTGTTCCCCCGATGAGGGTTCTGTTCCCCCAGCGAGGGTTCTGTTCATCCGATGAGGGTTCTGTTCCCCCGATGAGGGTTCTGTTCCCCCGATGAGGGTTCTGTTCATCCGATGAGGGTTCTGTTCCCCCGATGACGGTTCTGTTCCCCCAGCGAGGGTTCTGTTCCTCCGATGAGGGTTCTGTTCCTCCGATGAGGGTTCTGTTCCTCCGATGAGGGTTCTGATCCCGCGGCGAGGGTTCTGTTCCCCCGATGAGGGTTCTGTTCCCCCAGCGAGGGTTCTGTTCATCCGATGAGGGTTCTGTTCCCCCAGCGAGTGTTCTGTTCCCCCAGCGAGGGTTCTGTTCATCCGATGAGGGTTCTGTTCCTCCGATGAGGGTTCTGTTCCCCCAGCGAGGTTTCTGTTCCCCCAGCGAGGGTTCTGTTCCCCCAGCGAGGGTTCTGTTCCTCCGATGAGGGTTCTGTTCCTCCGATGAGGGTTCTGTTCCCCCAGCGAGGTTTCTGTTCCCCCAGCGAGGGTTCTGTTCCCCCAGCGAGGGTTCTGCTTTATGAGAAACTGCAGGACTCGGTTTTACCACAGGAGGTTTAATTCAACCCAATCAGCTGGTTCCTGATAGAAAATGTTTTTTTATTAATTGATTAATTTTTCTGTAAAGTGTCTTGAAATGACTGGAACTTTATAAATAAATAAGTTTTTACCTTTGATCATTTGACAACCAAGAAATCGTCTCTAGTCCTAAAACAGATTCAATAGATGCTTCTCCATGTACATCCACCAGCAGCCATGTTTGTTTTACTTTACCTGTCAATCATACCTGAACACCCGCCCCAAAGCACAATGCTAACACATGATTGGTCTGAATATTTTTTTGACCGAAATAGACGGTTTTCAATGGAGCAGTACAAGACGGATTTTTGTGGGTTTGGGAAACTCCAAATCTCTGACATGCTGAGATTTAATATGGAAGGCAGAGAAACGTTTCAGTCAACTGGAGGAAGAATCAGCTGCACGTCTGCTGGATCTGTAAAAACCCAAACACAAGGTCCGGTTTCAGAGCAGCGCCAGCAGCCCCTCCACTTCTGAGACTTTATGAAAAGAAGCAGGAAGACGGTTGATTTTCATGAATCAGCTGATTGACTGCAGCTCGGCTGGAAACGTTTGTTCAGAAACTTCTTGATGAAACTCGTCACTTTTCATTCCAGTAAAGTTTCAGACTGTGTAAACGAAACACAGATGATTTGTGTGCTGACCTTTTGACCTCTGTCTGACTGACTGATGTCACTCAGAAGATGAAGAACCAGGATGTTGTTGTCACCAGGTCACATGACTTCACTTGAAACTAAATGAACTCTGATTTTTTATGATTTATCAACAATTCCAGCCTCCCCGCAGGAGGCCGTTTATCTGGACCTTCCTGGTGAAACTCAGTGGACTCAATACGAGCAGGAAACTCTGACCAGAGGCGGAACTCTCCAAGTACAAGTTGGGAATTTTAGTCAGAAAAGGAAACGATGCTGAACAGGAAGTTTTTTATCAGCTGTTGTTGTTTTCCTGCAGCAGAACCATCAGCTGATTATCTTCACACTCATTAATCATGAAACGAGCGTGTATGGAGGTCAGAGCTGAGGCGGTTCCTGATTGGATAGCTGCTCCTGTAGCTGTTTCCTGTTTGTAAAGACAAAAGGTCGCATCTTCATCACCTTCATCATCTTCATCATCTTCACATGCTGCTCCATGCTTCACTGTTGTGTGTTGATGCAGCTTGTTTCTGTACAGGAAACTGTCCAGTCTTACCTGTTCAGGTGTTTCTGTTTCTAAACAATCAGAGGATCTGCTGCAGCGCACGTCCTGCTCATGGTGGACGTAAAGCAGAGGAACCCGCTGGTGGGTCTGAGACCCGAAACCTGAAACCTGCTGGTGGGTCTGAGACCCGAAACCTGAAACCTACTGATGGGTCTGAGACCCGAAACCTGAAACCTACTGATGGGTCTGAGACCCGAAACCTGAAACCTGCTGGTGGGTCTGAGACCCGAAACCTGCTATAAAACTGGACTCTAGCAGGACTCTGGCAGGACTCTAGCAGGACTCTAGCAGGACTCTAGCAGGACTCTAGCAGGACTCTGGCAGGACTCTAGCAGGACTCTGGCAGGACTCTGGCAGGACTCTGGCAGGACTCTGGCAGGACTCTAGCAGGACTCTAGCAGGACACGCCATCACAACGAGCTGCCACAGCTGGAAAACATCTGTCACAGAGCAACAGGAAGTAAATCCACCAAGAAGAACTACTTTACCAAAATAAAACAGGATTTAAGATGCAGAGGTCTAATCCCTCAGACTCTGGACAGGGATGTTTTATGTTGAAGGGGGCCGGGCCTTTGATGTGTCTGTGCCCAGGGGCCCCTCAGCATCCAGGCAGGCCGGCTCCTGGACCCCGCCCAGAGCAGCATGAGGCCCAAGAGTCCTCGCCTCTGTCCGTCACACTATCGCTGTCCTTTCCGCTCCTATTGTTTGTGTCCTGAAGCTTCCGCGATGCCCTGCGACCCTCCTGAAGAAAACAGGTTGTGTGTGAGCGCCGCCGGGGCTGCTGGGTATTTATGGAAGCAAACGCCACTGAATCACTTCCCACTTCACCCTGCAGCGGTGTGTGTGTGTGTGTGTGTGTGTGTGTGTCAGTGTGGTGACTTGGTGAAGTTGTAAACCAGCTACATGAACAGTTTCCTCTTGTTTCCCACGTCGCAGCACCTTCAACAGACTCATTAATTTCTCAGTAGCTTTAATCCGACCAGAACCATAAACCCAATTAAACATTTTATCTGAACTTCTATGAAAATTAGTTTTATTCTTTTGTAAACTTATTCTGTTTTCTTCATAGTTTCCTTTTAAAACTAGAAAGAAACTGTAACTGTGTGAAAAACCAGCCAAAGTCCAAAATTCTGAAAGACCTTCAGAAAGTTCTTGAGAACTTTTGATTTTTTTATGGATCACAGGAACATCTGACTGTTGGAAAATATGTTGCGATGAGAACCAGATCAGGAGTTTAAACAGGACCAGATGGGGAGTTCGGTTCTCCTTCACTTCTGGTTCAGTTCGGTTTAGGGCTGGGCGGTATGGCAACATTTTCACATCACGTTTTTTTCTAAAGTTTAACGGTATTTGACGGTATTTTTTTATACTACCAATGTTACCCACATTATCTTCTCATAAGTAAAGTATTACTGCATTAGACTGGCTCTAAATAGCCTGTTTTACGGTCATATGCACAGTTACAGCCTCAAAATATGATCACCAATAGGGGGCAGTAATTAAGTTAAGTTGCTAGTATTAGCGCCGCCGGCTAACAAACATGATAGTCCACGTCTGACCTTATTCTGTTCTACAGACGAGGCTCCTCTTATTGGAATAAGTTGTTCTGGGTCAGTACTCCATGTCTCGCTGTTACACCAGCAGCCATTCTTCATTCAAAACTTTAATTTTTCACGAGTGATCTTAGCGTGTAGCAGTGAAATCGGTCCCCACAGAAATATGTTCCCACTGTACCGTTCCGGATGTTGTTGGTTCTAGCTGTTCATCGGTATACCACCAAGTTCTGGTTCAGTTATCTATCAGTTCCAGTTCTAGTTTAGTCAATTGGTTCTCCTTCAGTTCCAGTTCAGTTCTGTTCAGTTCTGGTTCAGTTCTGGTCCAGTCGTGTCTCTTTCTGCTTCAGTGTTTTTCAGTTTTCTGTTTCATTCTTTCTTTTAAATATTTTGATGTGAAACTTGTTTGTTTGTATTTTTTGGTTTGAATTTGTGAATAAAGTTACAAATAGTCTAAACGTTACCGTGAGGCATATCCGGTTGAACAGGTGTGTTTATAGTATCTGGACAGGTATCTGTTGGTACTCAATAGTCCCACCTGTAGTTTTAGAGGTGAAGACCACACCCACCGTAATGCTAGTGAGGAGGTATCTAATCCGTTTACACATTAAAAACTCTGAGCTTCACAGAAACTGTCTGAACAAGCGATTTAATGATTAATGTGTTACCTGTCAATCATTACAGCTGATCTCTGCAGGAGGAACACCTTCAGCTGCCGATCAGCTGTTAATGTTTGAACATTTTATGGTTCTTCAGGGTTTCTGGTTATGGGAACGTGCTGCTTTCATCTGTGACGGTTCCATGAACTTTATTTTCATGTTCCTGCTCTGTTTGTATTCTTTTGGTTGTTTTAACAAACTGTCTGATTATTAATTATTAACTGATCTCCCGCCCTCCCTCGCCAGGTTCTCCCCCCCTCCCCCCTCCCCCAGCTCCATCATGCCCATCCTCAAGAACCGCCCAGTGCGCCTGAAAGGCGGCGGTCCAACTCTCGACGACGTGCTGATCATCCGCAGGATGAGTCTCAACATCACTCCCCATCACAATCCCTTTGAAAATGAGGACGACAGTATCCATGGCAACGGTGACCACAGCAGCCATTGGTCACCCGGAAGCTCATTTTTGGATGGTGATGTGCCAAAAGACCGCAACCCCTTTGAGGATGAGGAGGATGAGAATGAAGCCAACGAGGGCAAAAAAGGAAATGGAGGAGGAAGAGGAGGGTCGACGAAGAGTTCTTTCAAGTTCAAGTCACCACTGAAAAGTCTTGGAAAGCTGGGGAAGAGCCTGAGAGGGTCAGGGAGGAGCAAAGGTGAGGACACGCCCTCCCCACAGAGGTCGCTGCAAGAAACACCTTCACCTTCACAGAAGAAGAAGAGGGGTAGGCGGAGCTCTGAGGGCAGTCTGCTCAGGTGAGCTGGTGTCAACTTCCTGTTGAATGTTGAGCAGCATGTTTTAGTTCCGTTAGATGATTCAAACACAGGAAGCAGAGAACTTACAGGAAATAAGACCAGGAGGTCGAGTCCACAAGCAGGTTTTGGTTCTAAGAGGTCGGGTCAGTCAGACCTTCTAGTCCTTCAGAGAAAATGTTTTGGATTATTGGTCCAGAAGGTTCGTAGCTGTAGAACTTTATTATGCTCAGATTATCAGACAGCTTCAGGAAACAAACGGTGAGGACTGAATCATGTCTCCGTCCTTCTGATGACAGACTGATGTCTCTTCCAGGTTTGCTGGTAAATATCGAGACTCTTTGAGCTCCCGTAAAGAATCCCTGATGAACGGCGAGCTGAACTGTTCAGAGAGCGACTGTGACTCCGTCAGCCGCCGCCTGACCTTCATGAAGATGGTGGGTCTGGGGAAGCTGAAGAGGGAGTCCATGACTGATCGCTTGTCGCAGGGCCCCGAGGAGCAGCCGGTGCAGCAGGAGGTGGTGGAGGAGGTGAAACCCAGAGAGCCATTGTCAGGTAAGAAAGTCACCTGGACAAACGACTCCTGACACATGACTGAATGACAAGGTTCTTCTCATCAGACGGTCTGAGATACAACATCACTGCTGGAAACACCTCGTCAGGTGGACCTGATAAAACCTGATCCTGCTACTAGTTTTATCTCAGCAGGTGATCTGCAGGCAGGTTTGAGATGAGGTCCAGGTTCAGGTCCAGGTTGTTCCTGTTGAGATCAGGTCCAGGTCCAGGTCCAGGTTGTTCCTGTTGAGATCAGGTCCAGGTCCAGGTCCAGGTCCAGGTCCAGGTCCAGGTCCAGGTCCAGGTCCAGGTCCAGGTCCAGGTCCAGGTTGTTCCTGTTGAGATCAGGTCCAGGTCCAGTTCCAGGTTGTTCCTGTTGAGATCAGGTCCAGGTCCAGGTCCAGGTTGTTCCTGTTGAGATCAGGTCCAGGTCCAGGTTGTTTCTGTTGAGATCAGGTCCAGGTCCAGGTCCAGGTCCAGGTCCAGGTCCAGGTCCAGGTGCAGGTTGTTCCTGTTGAGATCAGGTCCAGGTCCAGGTCCAGGTTGTTCCTGTTGAGATCAGGTCCAGGTCCAGGTCCAGGTTGTTCCTGTTGAGATCAGGTCCAGGTCCAGGTTGTTCCTGTTGAGATCAGGTCCAGGTCCAGGTCCAGTTCCAGGTTGTTCCTGTTGAGATCAGGTTCAGGTCCAGGTCCAGGTCCAGGTCCAGGTGCAGGTCCAGGTCCAGGTCCAGGTCCAGGTCCAGGTTGTTCCTGTTGAGATCAGGTCCAGGTCCAGGTCCAGGTTGTTCCTGTTGAGATCAGGTCCAGGTCCAGGTTGTTCCTGTTGAGATCAGGTCCAGGTCCAGGTCCAGGTCCAGGTTGTTCCTGTTGAGATCAGGTCCAGGTCCAGGTCCAGGTCCAGGTCCAGGTCCAGGTCCAGGTCCCGGTTGTTCCTGTTGAGATCAGGTCCAGGTCCAGGTCCAGGTTGTTCCTGTTGAGATCAGGTTCAGGTCCAGGTCCAGGTCCAGGTCCAGGTCCAGGTCCAGGTCCAGGTCCAGGTCCAGGTCCAGGTTGTTCCTGTTGAGATCAGGTCCAGGTTCAGTTCCAGGTTGTTCCTGTTGAGTCAGGTCCAGGTCCAGGTCCAGGTTGTTCCTGTTGAGATCAGGTCAGGTCCAGGTCCAGGTCCAGGTCCAGGTCCAGGTCCAGGTCCAGGTCCAGGTTGTTCCTGTTGAGATCAGGTCCAGGTCCAGGTCCAGGTTGTTCCTGTTGAGATCAGGTCCAGGTCCAGGTCCAGGTTGTTCCTGTTGAGATCAGGTCCAGGTCCAGGTCCAGGTTGTTCCTGTTGAGATCAGGTCCAGGTCCAGGTCCAGGTTGTTCCTGTTGAGATCAGGTCCAGGTCCAGGTTGTTCCTGTTGAGATCAGGTCCAGGTCCAGGTTGTTTCTGTTGAGATCAGGTCCAGGTCCAGGTCCAGGTCCAGGTTGTTCCTGTTGAGATCAGGTCCAGGTCCAGGTCCAGGTCCAGGTTGTTCCTGTTGAGATCAGGTCCAGGTTCAGGTCCAGGTTGTTCCTGTTGAGATCAGGTCCAGGTCCAGGTTGTTTCTGTTGAGATCAGGTCCAGGTCCAGGTCCAGGTCCAGGTCCAGGTCCAGGTCCAGGTCCAGGTTGTTCCTGTTGAGATCAGGTCCAGGTCCAGGTCCAGGTTGTTCCTGTTGAGATCAGGTCCAGGTCCAGTTCCAGGTTGTTCCTGTTGAGATCAGGTTCAGGTCCAGGTCCAGGTCCAGGTGCAGGTCCAGGTCCAGGTCCAGGTCCAGGTCCAGGTTGTTCCTGTTGAGATCAGGTCCAGGTTCAGTTCCAGGTTGTTCCTGTTGAGATCAGGTCCAGGTCCAGGTCCAGGTTGTTCCTGTTGAGATCAGGTCCAGGTCCAGGTCCAGGTCCAGGTCCAGGTCCAGGTCCAGGTTGTTCCTGTTGAGATCAGGTCCAGGTCCAGGTCCAGGTTGTTCCTGTTGAGATCAGGTCCAGGTCCAGTTCCAGGTTGTTCCTGTTGAGATCAGGTTCAGGTCCAGGTCCAGGTCCAGGTCCAGGTCCAGGTCCAGGTCCAGGTCCAGGTCCAGGTCCAGGTTGTTCCTGTTGAGATCAGGTCCAGGTCCAGGTCCAGGTTGTTCCTGTTGAGATCAGGTCCAGGTCCAGGTCCAGGTCCAGGTCCAGGTCCAGGTCCAGGTCCAGGTCCAGGTTGTTCCTGTTGAGATCAGGTTCAGGTCCAGGTCGTTCCTGCTGAGGTCAGATCCAGGTCCAGGTCCAGGTCCAGGTCCAGGTCCAGGTCGTTCCTGCAGCTCTCCATCAGATTCAGCAGTTTTTCTCCTGTATAAAGAGTTTAATCCTCCAGCTGATGTGATCAGTATCTGATGAACATCTGTAGAAGGACCTGCAGACCCCGTTAGGTGGACTCCTGCAGGACTTCCCTCTCAGACTCTGGAATCTGACTGGGAAGTGTGTGATATCATAAATATGTGGCGGGTGGAAACTTCCCATTGTTTACTCCACCCTGTTTACTCTGCCATTTAGTAATGAAGGATTAGTTCCTCCACACCCTTGTTTACATGTTCAAACCATTTCTGTGCTGAATTACTGCTTGAATTGTTTATTTTTATTTAGAATTTAATTATTTAGTTTTTAAAGTCTGACAGGAAGTCTTTGTGTTAGTCATCAGAGTGAAACAAAACAGCTGGAGTTTTAAAGTTTGTATAAAACTTTCAGTAATCTGATGTTTTAATCTGTGATTCACCTGATAAAAAGGGTCCATCTGGTCTCATCAGACCACCTGACCTTCACTCTGGAACAGGGTCCATCTGGTCTCATCAGACCACCTGACCTTCACTCTGGAACAGGGTCCGTCTGGTCTCATCAGACCACCTGACCTTCACTCTGGAACAGGGTCCGTCTGGACTCATCAGACCACCTGACCTTCACTCTGGAACAGGGTCCGTCTGGACTCATCAGACCACCTGACCTTCACTCTGGAACAGGGTCTATCTGGACTCAGCTACATTTCTTCCTGGAAGACAGTCTGTCCTCAGTCGATCCTTGTGTTGGACGGTTCTGAACCCAGTTTTAGTTTCTACAACCTTCTGAGATGTTTTCTCCACTTGGTTCTGATGATCGGACCTTCTCTAACAGACTAACATCTTATCTCCACGTGGTGGTTTAAGTAATAAGAAGCAGCTCGTTGCACCAGTTAAATAACTTGTTACCAGCTGACAGATTATCACCAGGTAGTAATCATCCAACAGGAGGCTCGTACCTGTTCTCTGAGTTAAAGCGTGTTTAAAAACAGGGAATTATTTTAGAGTTAAATGTTCCTCAGATTTCCTGAGATTATCTCTGAAGTTAAACATTTACAGTGGGGCAAAAAAGTATTTAGTCAGCCACCAATTGTGTAAGTTCTCCCACTTAAAAAGATCAGAGAGGCCTGTAATTTTCATCATAGGTATACCTCAACTATGAGAGACAAAATGAGGAAAAAAAATCCAGAAAATCACATTGTCTGATTTTTAAAGAATTTATTTGCAAATTATGGTGGAAAATAAGTATTTGGTCACCTACAAACAAGTAAGATTTCTGGCTTTCACAGACCTGTAACTTCTTTAAGAGGCTCCTCGGTCCTCCACTCGTTACCTGTATTAATGGCACCTGTGTGAACTCGTTATCAGTATAAAAGACACCTGTCCACAACCTCAAACAGTCACGCTCCAAACTCCACTATGGCCAAGACCAAAGAGCTGTCAAAGGACACCAGAAACAAAATTGTAGACCTTCACCAGGCTGGGAAGACTGAATCTGCAATAGGTAAGCAGCTTGGTGTGAAGAAATCAACTGTGGGAGCAATTATTAGAAAATGGAAGACATACAAGACCACTGATAATCTCCCTCGATCTGGGGCTCCACGCAAGATCTCACCCCGTGGGGTCAAAATGATCACAAGAACGGTGAGCAAAAATCCCAGAACCACACGGAGGGACCTAGTGAATGACCTGCAGAGAGCTGGGACCAAAGTAACAAAGGCTACCATCAGTAACACACTACGCCGCCAGGGACTCAAATCCTGCAGTGCCAGACGTGTCCCCCTGCTGAAGCCAGGACACGTCCAGGCCCGTCTGCGGTTTGCTAGAGAGCATTTGGATGATCCAGAAGAGGATTGGGAGAACATCATATGGTCAGATGAAACCAAAATAGAACTTTTTGGTAGAAACTCAACTTGTCGTGTTTGGAGGGGAAAGAATGCTGAGTTGGATCCAAAGAACACCATACCTACTGTAAAGCATGGGGGTGGAAACATCATGCTTTGGGGCTGTTTTTCTGCAAGGGGACCAGGACGACTGATCCGTGTAAAGGAAAGAATGAATGGGGCCATGTATCGTAAGATTTTGAGTGAAAACCTCCTTCCATCAGCAAGGGCATTGAAAATGAGACGTGGCTGGGTCTTTCAGCATGACAATGATCCCAAACACACCGCCCGGGCAACGAAGGAGTGGCTTCGTAAGAAGCATTTCAAGGTCCTGGAGTGGCCTAGCCAGT
>SSNP01000101.1:902734-932734 GCA_006937955.1 Pachypanchax playfairii
TCCAGATCTCAACCCCATAGAAAATCTCTGGAGGGAGTTGAAAGTCCGTGTTGCCCAGCGTCAGCCCCAAAACATCACTGCTCTAGAGGAGATCTGCATGGAGGAATGGGCCAAAATACCAGCAACAGTGTGTGAAAACCTTGTGAAGACTTACAGAAAACGTTTGACCTCTGTCATTGCCAACAAAGGCTATATAACAAAGTATTGAGATTAACTTTTGTTATTGACCAAATACTTATTTTCCACCATAATTTGCAAATAAATTCTTTAAAAATCAGACAATGTGATTTTCTGGATTTTTTTTCCTAATTTTGTCTCTCATAGTTGAGGTATACCTATGATGAAAATTACAGGCCTCTCTGATCTTTTTAAGTGGGAGAACTCACACAATTGGTGGCTGACTAAATACTTTTTTGCCCCACTGTAACAGAAGATAATCTTCAACTCTGTGAAGCAAAACAGTGGAAAGGATTTAAAGTTTTAATCTGACTGACTGGTTCAGAGGTCGTTTAATCTGGTCTGATAATCCAGATGCAGCAACATGTAAATCAGCTTGTTATTAAACATCTGACGTGTTTAGGATCTGTTCCTGCTGAGATGAAAACAAACTGGATCCAGCTGGTTCCTGCAGGATCCTGGAGGTTCCTGGAGGTTCCTGGAGGTTCCTGGAGGATCCTGGAGGTTCCTGGAGGTTCCTGCAGGATCCTGGAGGTTCCTGGAGGATCCTGGAGGTTCCTGCAGGATCCTGGAGGTTCCTGGAGGTTCCTGGAGGGTCCTGCAGGATCCTGGAGGTTCCTGGAGGTTCCTGCAGGATCCTGGAGGTTCCTGGAGGATCCTGGAGGTTCCTGCAGGATCCTGGAGGTTCCTGGAGGTTCCTGGAGGGTCCTGCAGGATCCTGGAGGTTCCTGGAGGTTCCTGGAGGATCCTGGAGGATCCTGGAGGTTCCTGGAGGTTCCTGGATGATGCTGATGTTTCACCTGCAGCAGGAACAACAAGCTGTTTGTTTTTAGAAACATTCAAACTTTAAACTACAAGTGGGCGACTTGTTGTATAAACTGGTTTAATTTAATTTAAGGCTCAGAGTGACTTTCTGCTTTATTACAAATTAATTTATAAGTGATGGAATCTGGTTCTGTTAGTGTGAAGGTTGCAGAACCCTGATCTAGAACGTTGTTGGATCAGTACAGAACCCCAGCATGTGGGTCCCCTAGAGCCCGTTTGAAGCGCAGCAGCAGAGTTTTAACGTCACAGTCACAGTTCGGTGAAATGTTTCTGTGTTCAGGTGTGTGTGTGTGTGTGTGTGTGTGTGTGTGTGTGTGTGTGTGTGTGTGTGTGTGTGTGTGTGTGCGTGCGTGTGTGCGTGCGCGTGCGTGTGTGTGCGTGCGTGTGTGTGTGGGGGGGGGGGGCGTGTTTTCAGATGCTGTTAAAACGTCCTGATCAGCAGATCAAGTTACTGATGCAGGTATAAACAGCCCAGGCAGCTTTAATCCTGTTTCAACAGAACACACTTGAATCTGATCTGATTTATATTTCACCTTCAGGTTTCTGTGGTGTGTTCAGGTGCAGCAACTGATCACAGGTAGATTCTGTGTGTTTGTGTTGCTTCGGTTGTTTTTCTTTAAACAATCTGGGTTCATATGAACATCTTGGCTAAACTCAGATAATCATAACACAGCAGGAATGTATCAGCATCATCAAACAGAACTGAGATCCATCTGCACGGACCAGTGGTGCTGCATGATGATAAGACCTGTTAGATCCTGTTAGAGGATCAGGTCCCAGCTGTACTAGATGAAAGTGGAGGTTGGTCGTCATCACTGTGTCTGGATAAAGATTCTGGTTGGTGAATAAAGTCCTTCTAGAAATGTTTATTTCATAGTAAATGTGGTTTATAAACTAGTTCACATGTTTTCATGTTATTATATTAATAAAAACTGAACAATCTGCTCATTTTAAAGAGACTTTACATCATTTAGAAAGTTCTGATTCTTCTTGGCTGCATGTTGTTCTGATGACGTGTTGACATCAACACTGAGGTCACCGAGTGCACAGGAAGATGACGGTGCTGTGACCTCATATGACCTGTGACTCTAATACTTTTCTACACTGAATCACCTGGATAAGGTCAAACTTTTAAAATTCATTTTACTGTGTAACATTTACATTTTCCATCTTATTAATTTGAGTAATTCCACGTGTTTGATGATCAGCTCCAAAATGATACCTGTGAAGTCGCACCTCTCTGGTTTCAGTCATTTTTCAGGTTGAACATTAACATGAGTCTGATTTCATCAGTAATTCTGTTTTTAAACAAGTGATTTATTGTTAGCAGCTCGGTATAAGAAGGTTTGTTTTTTTAAGAGGTCTTTAACCTCTGAGTTCTAAGAAAGAAGAAAACAGCAGCGTTCAGTTTGGAGAATGTGTTTAAGTTCAAGGAGAGTTCGCTGAAAGCTGCTTCAGTGTTCAGGGAGGAATTTAACCTTGACTCCATGTTTCATTAATCCACACTCATGTTACCTGCTCAGAGCCGCAGCAGAAGGTTTCTACCAACATGTTGCTGCAGGATAACAACTGAAATATAAAACAGGAAGTTCTCTTTACAGACTCTCAGAACCCCAAAACAAATGCAGGCTGTGTGTGTTGAGAGGCCTGCAGCTCAAAGAAAACCTAAAACCACGGCCGATAGGTGAATCACACAGGAGACAGGATGGGTAAATAACAAATACAAGACAGGTAACGATAAACAAACTGGATCCAGGTGTGATATCTGCAAGAATCAGGTCTGTTTTTAATGCAGCGCTGCCTCAGGACTTCAGATCACAAGCATCCACTGTGACCTTTGACCTCCTGAATCTTTTAATGATGCTCTTCACTGTAACTGGTGGATCTTTAGAATCATACGAGGAGGAACTGTTCTCATAGATTGTTCTGAGTGGCTCTGCCTCTCTGCTAATGCTAATTTTACACTAAATAATGTTACTGAGCTGTTAACAATGAACTTTTACACAGCATCCCAACTTTTTAGAATTTTTTTAAAATTGGGGTTGTACAAAATCATCAATAAATCTAAAACATCAAAAAACCCCAAACCGTGTTTCAAACACTCCAAACAACAGACAGACAGTTTAGGTCACGTTTGTTTTGTACAGTTGAGATCAAAATTAGCTGCTTAATATCACCAGTGAATGTTTGTTTATATAAAGTTTCGTCGATGCTGCAAATACTAAAAAGAAGTTTATAGAAATGTTCCATCATCCTGGTCTCAGCTGTCAGAACTTTGACAATGGTTCTGTTCTGTGATGTCACTGTGGGCATCTTAGATACTTTTACTGCAGGTTTATAATCTTCACCCAGTTGAACTCAGAGTTCTGACACGTGGTTCATATTGAGACCTGTTAGATGAGGATTATTCTCTGAGCTGTCAGCTGATGGGACTGACCAGATATCTGCTGCTGGGTGACTTCCTGTTTCAAACCACAGCTGACTGATAAACTTAAAGAACTGTCACTCTGTGAGGAACATCCAGGAACTCACTGAATTCTTAAAAAGAAATGAGAGTTTGCGCTTGAAGACGAGTCGTTTCTCCCACATACTGAAGCAGCTGTTTCTACTTCTGCTCTGAGATGTTTCCAACATTACAATAAATCAAGTCTTAAATTATCAAGTGATTTCTGAATATGGAGCACATCAAAAACATGGACATTGAAAACGGCTGCAGGAATCAAAATGTTGCTGTTTATCAGACGACATGTTTGAGCCAGATGTGCCTGCAGGGCTGAAGTGGACAATCCTCAGATTATCAGATGTTCTGTTCTGAAGCTCCAAGAGGAAATAAACTAAAGTTTCAGCAATAAAAGCATCAGTGGAATGTTAATAATTTACAGTGACCATATTACTTCATTGTAAGGTTTCTTTCTATGAACACCTAATAAACTCAAGAAGCTTGTTGATTTTTGAGATAATAACAACTATTGTTGTTGTTGTTGTTGTTGTTGTCATCATGTTAGTATTATTTGGTAGGGGTTGTTGCACGACACATACAAAGCAAAATACTCAAAAAGTTTTCACTTAAAAATCTTTAATCTCCACCCCCTTTGGAAGTCTAGAACTCAGACAATAATAGTACTATGAACGATACTAATATTAGGGATGCACCGATACTAATACTGGTATCGAGTATCAGGGCCAATACCATTCTAATAATGTACTCGTATTGGTATCAGTTAGTTAACCAAATGAGACACAGGTGCGGGGTTACCATGGAGACCTGAACGAGACACAGGTGCGTGGTTACCATGGAGACCTGAACGAGACACAGGTGCGTGGTTATCATAGAGACCTGAACGAGACACAGGTGTGTGGTTACCATGGAGACCTGAACGAGACACAGGTGCGTGGTTATCATAGAGACCTGAACGAGACACAGGTGTGTGGTTACCATGGAGACCTGAACGAGACACAGGTGTGTGGTTACCATGGAGACCTGAACGAGACACAGGTGCGTGGTTATCATAGAGACCTGAACGAGACACAGGTGTGTGGTTACCATGGAGACCTCTCTGAGCCTCTGGCAGCAGATTCTCTCTAACCTTCTCATCCAGTTCATTAATCTGAGCCTTGAGCTCAGGGTTAGTTGTGTTGTGCTGTAGGTTACATGTTAAATTCTAGTTTTCTTCAGAAATGTTCTAGTTATTATTGTTTAACATTCTGATCCAGAACATCAGACTTGAGTCAGACCGACTGCTGCTGTTAAAAACACATCACTGAGTGCAGCTGACTGAATCCACAAATCTCCACAGAGAATTTAAAACGAGTCTCTAAACCATGAAGGCATGATGGCAGAGTGTGATGTGAGCTGCTGTCTCTCAGCTGCACAATAAAATCCAGGTTTCAGGAGCTGAAACAAACTTTAACTGTTCAGCTGCTGCTTCTTCATTTCAGACAAACTCAACCTACAGAAGAAAACAGCAGAGAAAAATGTGAAAGCACTGCTCAGATTACAGTCTGCACACACGCACACCCATGCACACGCACGCACACGTTTATTTAACTAAACCGCACATCCATAAAATTAGGCTTCTGTTCTCTGCTTGTTCGCTGACTCAGCAGATACTTTAGTTCCATAGAAAAGTGTCCCAGAGTTCATTTGATTGCAGATGAATCATGCATGTACGTCCGTGCATGTGTGTGTGTTTGTGTTTCCTGAGATGAAGGAATCTGAATATGGTTTTATTACTGAGACGTGTTCTGCGTTGTTTTCACAGGCTGACATGTTTCTTGAGGTTTTATGAAATGTTTCTGACATGTTCTGGTCCAAACCCAGCAGGGTTACAGAAAACCTTTCATCCAGACAGTTTAGAACGAAGCCCAGACCATCTGAGGCAAGAAAACACTACAACTCCATTATAACTAGCAGCTGGGTCAGGTGGTCACCATCATCATCACCTTCATCATCACCATCATCATCATCATAACCATCATCATCATCATCATCACCATCATTATCACCTTCATCATCATCATCATCATCATCGTCATTATCGTCATGGTGATGGTGATGATGATGATGATGATGATGATGATGGTGATGATGATGATGACGATGATGATGATGATGAAGGTGATGATGATGGTGATAAAGATGGTGATGATAAAGATGATGATGGTGATGGTGGTGATGATGATGATGATGTTGATGATGATGATGAAGGTGATGATGATGGTGATAAAGATGGTGATGATAAAGATGATGATGGTGATGGTGGTGATGATGGTGATGATGATGATGGTGATGATGATGATGAAGATGATGATGATTAAGAAGAAGATGATGATGGTAGTGGTAGGAGAAAGGGGGTTGAGGTAGTTTGTCTGAATGTTTTCAGCTGGAACAGATTTCCTCCTCAGGTTGAAGCTGAACAATAAAAGCTGTGTTAAAGAGGAGAGAGAGAGAGAGAGAGAGTGTGTGTGTGTATTTTACTTGACATGCATATTCTATATTTGAGTGGGGTGTAACAGCTTCTTGGCAGCCTCGAGGTTCATTTGGTCTGAAGGTTTTTAAAGTGCTGACGTATCATGTTACAGTGTCCCACCCTGTGTGGATTGATCTCTGTGTGAACTCATCAGGTTTAATGGTTCCTCCCAGAGACAAGCTGTTTTAGTGCCAGTGGTGGGGAAACGCCCACAATCTGAGGACACTCTGGTTTCTGAGGACACTCTGGTTTCTGAGGACGTTCTGGTTTCCTAGGACGTTCTGGTTTCTGAGGACACTCTGGTTTCTGAGGACACTCTGGTTTCTGAGGACACTCTGGTTTCTGAGGATGCTCTGGTTTCTGAGGACGTTCTGGTTTCTGAAGACACTCTGGTTTCTGAAGACACTGGTTTCGGGGGGCGTTCTGGTTTCTGGTTTAACATCTTAGCACTTGTGTTAAGTTACAGTTTATTGAGTTTTAGAGCAACGGCAGATTTTTAATTGGAATGCTGGTGTTTTTGAAACAAAGGAACTAGACAGTTTTATACTTTGCAGGATATTTACAGTAGGCTTTAATATTTAACCTCAGACATTGAAATACAGTCAGGTCCATATGCAGTCAGGTCTATATACAGTCAGGTCTATATACAGTCAGGTCCATATGCAGTCAGGTCTATATACAGTCAGGTCCATATACAGTCAGGTCTATATACAGTCAGGTCCATATACAGTCAGGTCTATATACAGTCAGGTCCATATACAGTCAGGTCCATATACAGTCAGGTCCATATGCAGTCAGGTCTATATACAATCAGGCCCATATACAGTCAGGTCTATATACAGTCAGGTCCATATGCAGTCAGGTCCATATACAGTCAGGTCCATATACAGTCAGGTCTATATACAGTCAGGTCTATATACAGTCAGGTCCATGTACAGTCAGGTCCATATAAAATCAGGTCTATATACAGTCAGGTCTATATACAATCAGGTCCATATACAGTCAGGTCTATATACAGTCAGGTCCATATACAGTCAGGTCCATATACAGTCAGGTCCATATACAGTCAGGTCCATATACAGTCAGGTCTATATACAGTCAGGTCCATATACAGTCAGGTCTATATACAGTCAGGTCCATATACAATCAGGCCCATGTACAGTCAGGTCTATATACAGTCAGGTCCATATACAGTCAGGTCCATATACAGTCAGGTCCATATAAAGTCAGGTCTATATACAGTCAGGTCCATATACAGTCAGGTCTATATGCAGTCAGGTCCATATACAGTCAGGTCCATATACAGTCAGGTCCATATGCAGTCAGGTCTATATACAGTCAGGTCTATATACAGTCAGGTCCATATACAGTCAGGTCCATATACAGTCAGGTCTATATACAGTCAGGTCCATATACAGTCAGGTCCATATACAGTCAGGTCCATATACAGTCAGGTCTATATACAGTCAGGTCCATATGCAGTCAGGTCTATATACAGTCAGGTCCATATACAGTCAGGTCCATATACAGTCAGGTCCATATACAGTCAGGTCCATATACAGTCAGGTCCATATAAAATCAGGTCTATATACAGTCAGGTCCATATACAGTCAGGTCTATATACAGTCAGGTCCATATACAGTCAGGTCCATATACAGTCAGGTCCATATACAGTCAGGTCTATATACAGTCAGGTCCATATACAGTCAGGTCCATATACAGTCAGGTCCATATACAGTCAGGCCCATGTACAGTCAGGTCTATATACAGTCAGGTCCATATGCAGTCAGGTCTATATACAGTCAGGTCTATATACAGTCAGGTCCATATACAGTCAGGTCTATATACAGTCAGGTCCATATACAGTCAGGTCCATATACAGTCAGGTCCATATACAGTCAGGTCCATATACAGTCAGGTCCATATAAAATCAGGTCTATATACAGTCAGGTCCATATACAGTCAGGTCTATATACAGTCAGGTCCATATGCAGTCAGGTCTATATACAGTCAGGTCCATATACAGTCAGGTCCATATGCAGTCAGGTCTATATACAATCAGGTCTATATACAGTCAGGTCCATATGCAGTCAGGTCTATATACAATCAGGTCCATATACAGTCAGGTCCATATGCAGTCAGGTCCATATGCAGTCAGGTCCATATGCAGTCAGGTCCATATACAGTCAGGTCCATATACAGTCAGGTCTATATACAGTCAGGTCCATATACAGTCAGGTCCATATACAGTCAGGTCTATATACAGTCAGGTCCATATACAGTCAGGTCCATATACAGTCAGGTCTATATACAGTCAGGTCCATATAAAATCAGGTCTATATACAGTCAGGTCCATGTACAGTCAGGTCTATATACAGTCAGGTCCATATACAATCAGGCCCATGTACAGTCAGGTCTATATACAGTCAGGTCCATATACAGTCAGGTCCATATGCAGTCAGGTCCATATACAGTCAGGTCTATATACAGTCAGGTCCATATACAATCAGGCCCATGTACAGTCAGGTCTATATACAGTCAGGTCCATATACAGTCAGGTCTATATACAGTCAGGTCCATATACAGTCAGGTCCAGATACAGTCAGGTCTATATACAGTCAGGTCTATACAATCAGGTCTATATACAGTCGGTTCCATATACAGTCAGGTCCATATACAGTCAGGTCCATATACAGTCAGGTCCATATACAGTCAGGTCCATATACAGTCAGGTCTATATACAGTCAGGTCTATATACAGTCAGGTCTATATACAGTCAGGTCTATATACAGTCAGGTCTATATACAGTCAGGTCCATATACAGTCAGGTCTATATACAGTCAGGTCCATATACAGTCAGGTCCATATACAGTCAGGTCCATATACAGTCAGGTCTATGTACAGTCAGGTCCATGTACAGTCAGGTCCATATACAGTCAGGTCTATATACAGTCAGGTCCATATACAATCAGGTCCATATACAGTCAGGTCTATACAATCAGGTCCATATACAGTCAGGTCCAGATACAGTCAGGTCTATACAATCAGGTCTATATACAGTCAGGTCCATATACAGTCAGGTCCATATAAAATCAGGTCTATATACAGTCAGGTCCATATACAGTCAGGTCTATATACAGTCAGGTCCATATACAGTCAGGTCCATATACAGTCAGGTCCATATAAAATCAGGTCTATATACAGTCAGGTCCATATACAGTCAGGTCTATATACAGTCAGGTCCATATGCAGTCAGGTCTATATACAATCAGGTCCATATACAGTCAGGTCTATATACAGTCAGGTCCATATACAATCAGGCCCATGTACAGTCAGGTCTATATACAGTCAGGTCCATATACAGTCAGGTCCATATACAGTCAGGTCCATATACAGTCAGGTCCATATACAGTCAGGTCCATATACAGTCAGGTCTATACAATCAGGTCTATATACAGTCAGGTCCATATGCAGTCAGGTCCATATGCAGTCAGGTCCATATACAGTCAGGTCTATATAAAATCAGGTCTATATACAGTCAGGTCCATATACAGTCAGGTCTATATATAGTCAGGTCCATATACAGTCAGGTCTATATACAGTCAGGTCTATGTACAGTCAGGTCCATGTACAGTCAGGTCCATATACAGTCAGGTCTATATACAGTCAGGTCCATATACACTCAGGTCTATATACAGTCGGTTCCATATACAGTCAGGTCCATATACAGTCAGGTCCATATACAGTCAGGTCCATATACAGTCAGGTCCATATACAGTCAGGTCTATATACAGTCAGGTCTATATACAGTCAGGTCCATATACAGTCAGGTCATTATACAGTCAGGTCCATATACAGTCAGGTCTATACAATCAGGTCTATATACAGTCAGGTCCATATACAGTCAGGTCTATATACAGTCAGGTCCATATACAGTCAGGTCTATATACAGTCAGGTCCATATACAGTCAGGTCCATATACAGTCAGGTCCAGATACAGTCAGGTCTATACAATCAGGTCCATATACAGTCAGGTCCAGATACAGTCAGGTCTATATACAGTCAGGTCTATACAATCAGGTCTATATACAGTCAGGTCCATATGCAGTCAGGTCCATATGCAGTCAGGTCCATATACAGTCAGGTCTATATACAGTCAGGTCCATATACAGTCAGGTCCATATACAGTCAGGTCTATATACAGTCAGGTCCATATGCAGTCAGGTCCATATGCAGTCAGGTCGATATACAGGCAGGTCCATATACAGACAGGTCCATATACAGTCAGGTCTATATACAATCAGGTCCATATACAGTCAGGTCTATATGCAGTCAGGTCCATATACAGTCAGGTCCATATACAGTCAGGTCCATATACAGTCAGGTCCATATACAGTCAGGTCCATATACAGTCAGGTCCATATACAGTCAGGTCTATACACAGAGGTCTATATACAGTCAGGTCCATATACAGTCAGGTCCATATACAGTCAGGTCCATATGCAGTCAGGTCTATATACAATCAGGCCCATGTACAGTCAGGTCTATATACAGTCAGGTCCATATACAGTCAGGTCCATATACAGTCAGGTCTATATACAGTCAGGTCCATATACAATCAGACCCATATGCAGTCAGGTCCATATACAGTCAGGTCTATATACAGTCAGGTCTATATGCAGTCAGGTCCATATGCAGTCAGGTCCATATACAGTCAGGTCTATATACAGTCGGTTCCATATACAGTCAGGTCCATATACAGTCAGGTCTATATACAGTCAGGTCCATATACATCAGGCCCATGTACAGTCAGGTCTATATACAGTCAGGTCCATATACAGTCAGGTCTATATGCAGTCAGGTCCATATACAGTCAGGTCCATATACAGTCAGGTCTATACAATCAGGTCTATATACAATCAGGTCCATATACAGTCAGGTCCATATACAGTCAGGTCCATATGCAGTCAGGTCTATATACAATCAGGTCCATATACAGTCAGGTCTATATGCAGTCAGGTCCATATACAGTCAGGTCTATATACAGTCAGGTCCATATACAGTCAGGTCCATATAAAATCAGGTCTATATACAGTCAGGTCCATATACAGTCAGGTCCATGTACAGTCAGGTCCATATGCAGTCAGGTCTATATACAGTCAGGTCCATATACAATCAGGTCCCATATACAATCAGGTCTATATACAATCAGGTCTATATACAGTCAGGTCCATATACAGTCAGGTCCATATACAGTCAGGTCTATATACAGTCAGGTCCATATACAGTCAGTTCTATATACAGTCAGGTCCATATGCAGTCAGGTCTATATACAGTCAGGTCTATATACAGTCAGGTCCATATGCAGTCAGGTCCATATGCAGTCAGGTCCATATACAGTCAGGTCTATATACAGTCAGGTCCATATACAGTCAGGTCCATATACAGTCAGGTCTATACAATCAGGTCCATATACAGTCAGGTCCATATACAGTCAGGTCATTATACAGTCAGTCCATATACAGTCAGGTCTATACAATCAGGTCTATATACAGTCAGGTCTATATACAGTCAGGTCCATATACAGTCAGGTCTATATACAGTCAGGTCCATATACAGTCAGGTCTATACAATCAGGTCTATATACAATCAGGTCTATATACAATCAGGTCTATATACAGTCAGGTCCATATACAGTCAGGTCTATATACAGTCAGGTCTATATACAGTCAGGTCTATACAATCAGGTCTATATACAGTCAGGTCTATATACAGTCAGGTCCATATACAGTCAGGTCTATATACAATCAGGTCTATATACAATCAGGTCTATATACAGTCAGGTCCATATGCAGTCAGGTCCATATGCAGTCAGGTCCATATACAGTCAGGTCTATATACAGTCAGGTCCATATACAGTCGGGTCTATACAATCAGGTCTATATACAATCAGGTCTATATACAATCAGGTCTATATACAGTCAGGTCCATATACAGTCAGGTCCATATACAGTCAGGTCTATATACAGTCAGGTCCATATACAGTCAGGTCTATACAATCAGGTCTATATACAGTCAGGTCCATATACAGCCAGGTCCATATACAGTCAGGTCCATATGCAGTCAGGTCTATATACAGTCAGGTCTATATACAGTCAGGTCCATATACAGCCAGGTCCATATACAGTCAGGTCCATATGCAGTCCGGTCTATATACAGTCAGGTCTATATACAATCAGGTCCATATACAGTCAGGTACATATACAGTCAGGTCTATATACAGTCAGGTCCATATACAGTCAGGTCTATACAATCAGGTCTATATACAATCAGGTCCATATACAGTCAGGTCCATATACAGCCAGGTCCATATACAGTCATGTCTATACAGTCAGGTCTATATACAGTCGGGTCCATATACAGTCAGGTCCATATACAGCCAGGTCCATATACAGTCAGGTCTATATACAGTCAGGTCTATATACAGTCAGGTCATTATACAGTCAGGTCCATATACAGTCAGGTCTATACAATCAGGTCTATATACAATCAGGTCTATATACAGTCAGGTCCATATACAGTCAGGTCCATATACAGTCAGGTCTATATACAGTCAGGTCTATATACAGTCAGGTCTATACAGTCAGGTCTATATACAGTCAGGTCCATATGCAGTCAGGTCCATATACAGTCAGGTCTATATACAGTCAGGTCCATATACAGTCAGGTCTATACAATCAGGTCCATATACAGTCAGGTCCATATACAGTCAGGTCTATATACAGTCAGGTCCATATACAGTCAGGTCCATATACAGTCAGGTCATTATACAGTCAGGTCCATATACAGTCAGGTCTATACAATCAGGTCTATATACAATCAGGTGTATATACAGTCAGGTCCATATACAGCCAGGTCCATATACAGTCAGGTCCATATGCAGTCAGGTCTATATACAGTCAGGTCTATATACAGTCAGGTCATTATACAGTCAGGTCCATATACAGTCAGGTCTATACAATCAGGTCTATATACAGTCAGGTCCATATACAGCCAGGTCCATATACAGTCAGGTCCATATGCAGTCAGGTCTATATACAGTCAGGTCCATATACAGTCAGGTCCATATACAATCAGGTCTATATACAATCAGGTCTATATACAGTCAGGTCATTATACAGTCAGGTCCATATACAGTCAGGTCTATACAATCAGGTCTATATACAGTGAGGTCCATATACAGTCAGGTCCATATACAGCCAGGTCCATATACAGTCAGGTCCATATGCAGTCAGGTCTATATACAGTCAGGTCTATATACAGTCAGGTCCATATACAGTCAGGTCCATATACAATCAGGTCTATATACAATCAGGTCTATATACAGTCAGGTCCATATACAGTCAGGTCCATATACAGTCAGGTCTATATGCAGTCAGGTCTATATACAGTCAGGTCTATATGCAGTCAGGTCTGTATACAGTCAGGTCCATATACAGTCAGGTCCATGTACAGTCAGGTCTATATACAGTCAGGTCTATATACAGTCAGGTCTATATACAGTCAGGTCATTATACAGTCAGGTCCATATACAGTCAGGTCTATACAATCAGGTCTATATACAGTCAGGTCTATATACAGTCAGGTCTATATACAGTCAGGTCCATATGCAGTCAGGTCCATATGCAGTCAGGTCCATATACAGTCAGGTCTATATACAGTCAGGTCTATACAATCAGGTCCATATACAGTCAGGTCCAGATACAGTCAGGTCTATACAATCAGGTCTATATACAGTCAGGTCCATATACAGTCAGGTCCATATACAGTCAGGTCTATATACAGTCAGGTCTATATACAGTCAGGTCTATATACAGTCAGGTCATTATACAGTCAGGTCCATATACAGTCAGGTCTATACAATCAGGTCTATATACAATCAGGTCTATATACAATCAGGTCTATATACAGTCAGGTCCATATACAGTCAGGTCCATATACAGTCAGGTCTATATACAGTCAGGTCTATACAATCAGGTCTATATACAGTCAGGTCCATATACAGTCAGGTCCATATACAGTCAGGTCATTATACAGTCAGGTCCATATACAGTCAGGTCTATACAATCAGGTCTATATACAATCAGGTCCATATACAGTCCGGTCCATATACAGTCAGGTCTATACAATCAGGTCTATATACAATCAGGTCTATATACAGTCAGGTCTATATACAGTCAGGTCCATATACAGTCAGGTCCATATACAGTCAGGTCTATACAGTCAGGTCCATATACAGTCAGGTCTATATACAGTCAGGTCTATATACAGTCAGGTCATATACAGTCAGGTCATTATACAGTCAGGTCCATATACAGTCAGGTCTATACAATCAGGTCTATATACAATCAGGTCTATATACAATCAGGTCTATATACAGTCAGGTCCATATACAGTCAGGTCCATATACAGTCAGGTCCATATACAGTCAGGTCCATATACAGTCAGGTCTATACAATCAGGTCCATATACAGTCAGGTCCAGATACAGTCAGGTCTATACAATCAGGTCCATATACAATCAGGTCTATATACAATCAGGTCTATATACAGTCAGGTCCATATACAGTCAGGTCATTATACAGTCAGGTCCATATACAGTCAGGTCTATACAATCAGGTCTATATACAGTCAGGTCCATATACAGTCAGGTCCATATGCAGTCAGGTCTATATACAGTCAGGTCTATATACAGTCAGGTCCATATACAGTCAGGTCCATATACAGTCAGGTCTATATACAGTCAGGTCTATATACAGTCAGGTCATTATACAGTCAGGTCCATATACAGTCAGGTCTATATACAGTCAGGTCCATATACAGTCAGGTCTATACAATCAGGTCTATATACAATCAGGTCTATATACAGTCAGGTCCATATACAGTCAGGTCCATATACAGTCAGGTCATATACAGTCAGGTCCATATACAGTCAGGTCTATATACAATCAGGTCTATATACAGTCAGGTCCATATACAGTCAGGTCATATACAGTCAGGTCCATATACAGTCAGGTCTATACAATCAGGTCTATATACAGTCAGGTCCATATACAGCCAGGTCCATATACAGTCAGGTCCATATGCAGTCAGGTCTATATACAGTCAGGTCTATATACAATCAGGTCTATATACAGTCAGGTCCATATACAGTCAGGTCCATATGCAGTCAGGTCCATATGCAGTCAGGTCTATATACAGTCAGGTCTATATACAGTCAGGTCCATATACAGTCAGGTCTATATACAGTCAGGTCTATATACAGTCAGGTCCATATACAGTCAGGTCATTATACAGTCAGGTCCATATACAGTCAGGTCTATACAATCAGGTCTATATACAATCAGGTCTATATACAGTCAGGTCTATATACAGTCAGGTCCATATACAGTCAGGTCTATATACAGTCAGGTCCATATACAGTCAGGTCTATATACAGGCGGGTCTATATACAGTCAGGTCTATATACAGTCAGTCTATACAATCAGGTCTATATACAGTCAGGTCCATATACAGCCAGGTCCATATACAGTCAGGTCCATATACAGTCAGGTCTATATACAGTCAGGTCTATATACAGTCAGGTCTATATACAGTCAGGTCATTATACAGTCAGGTCCATATACAGTCAGGTCTATACAATCAGGTCTATATACAGTCAGGTCCAGATACAGTCAGGTCTATATACAGTCAGGTCTATACAATCAGGTCTATATACAGTCGGTTCCATATACAGTCAGGTCCATATACAGTCAGGTCCATATACAGTCAGGTCCATATACAGTCAGGTCCATATACAGTCAGGTCATTATACAGTCAGGTCCATATACAGTCAGGTCTATACAATCAGGTCCATATACAGTCAGGTCCATATACAGTCAGGTCTATATACAGTCAGGTCCATATACAGTCAGGTCTATACAATCAGGTCTATATACAATCAGGTCTATATACAATCAGGTCTATATACAGTCAGGTCCATATACAGTCAGGTCCATATACAGTCAGGTCTATATACAGTCAGGTCCATATACAGTCAGGTCTATATACAGTCAGGTCCATATACAGTCAGGTCCATATACAGTCAGGTCTATATACAGTCAGGTCCATATACAGTCAGGTCTATACAATCAGGTCTATATACAATCAGGTCTATATACAATCAGGTCTATATACAGTCAGGTCCATATACAGTCAGGTCCATATACAGTCAGGTCTATACAATCAGGTCCATATACAGTCAGGTCTATATACAGTCAGGTCTATATACAGTCAGGTCCATATACAGTCAGGTCTATATACAGTCAGGTCTATATACAGTCAGGTCCATATACAGTCAGGTCTATACAATCAGGTCCATATACAGTCAGGTCCATATACATTCAGGTCTATATACAGTCAGGTCTATATACAGTCAGGTCCATATACAGTCAGGTCATTATACAGTCAGGTCCATATACAGTCAGGTCCAGATACAGTCAGGTCTATATACAGTCAGGTCTATACAATCAGGTCTATATACAGTCGGTTCCATATACAGTCAGGTCCATATGCAGTCAGGTCTATATACAGTCAGGTCTATATACAGTCAGGTCCATATACAGTCAGGTCCATATACAGTCAGGTATATACAATCAGGTCCATATACAGTCAGGTCCATATACAGTCAGGTCTATATACAGTCAGGTCCATATGCAGTCAGGTCTATATACAGTCAGGTCTATATACAGTCAGGTCCATATACAGTCATGTCCATATACAGTCAGGTCTATATACAGTCAGGTCTATATACAGTCAGGTCCATATACAGTCAGGTCATTATACAGTCAGGTCCATATACAGTCAGGTCTATACAATCAGGTCTATATACAGTCAGGTCCATATACAGCCAGGTCCATATACAGTCAGGTCCATATACAGTCAGGTCTATATACAGTCAGGTCCATATACAGTCAGGTCCATATACAGTCAGGTCATTATACAGTCAGGTCCATATACAGTCAGGTCTATACAATCAGGTCTATATACAGTCAGGTCCATATACAGTCAGGTCCATATGCAGTCAGGTCTATATACAGTCAGGTCTATATACAGTGAGGTCCATATACAGTCAGGTCCAGATACAGTCAGGTCCAGATACAGTCAGGTCTATACAATCAGGTCCATATACAGTCAGGTCCAGATACAGTCAGGTCTATACAATCAGGTCCATATACAGTCAGGTCCATATACAGTCAGGTCTATATACAGTCAGGTCCATATACAGTCAGGTCTATACAATCAGGTCTATATACAGTCGGTTCCATATACAGTCAGGTCCATATACAGTCAGGTCCATATACAGTCAGGTCCATATGCAGTCAGGTCCATATACAGTCAGGTCTATATACAGTCAGGTCCATATACAGTCAGGTCCATATACAGTCAGGTCTATATAATCAGGTCCATATACAGTCAGGTCCAGATACAGTCAGGTCTATATACAGTCAGGTCTATACAATCAGGTCTATATACAGTCAGGTCCATATACAGCCAGGTCCATATACAGTCAGGTCCATATGCAGTCAGGTCTATATACAGTCAGGTCTATATACAGTCAGGTCCATATGCAGTCAGGTCTATATACAGTCCGGTCTATATACAGTCAGGTCCATATACAGTCAGGTCTATACAATCAGGTCTATATACAGTCAGGTCCATATACAGCCAGGTCCATATACAGTCAGGTCCATATGCAGTCAGGTCTATATACAGTCAGGTCTATATACAGTCAGGTCTATATACAGTCAGGTCATTATACAGTCAGGTCCATATACAGTCAGGTCCATATACAGCCAGGTCCATATACAGTCAGGTCCATATGCAGTCAGGTCTATATACAGTCAGGTCTATATACAGTCAGGTCCATATACAGTCAGGTCCATATACAGTCAGGTCCATATACAGTCAGGTCTATACAATCAGGTCCATATACAGTCAGGTCCAGATACAGTCAGGTCCAGATACAGTCAGGTCTATACAATCAGGTCTATATACAATCAGGTCCATATACAGTCAGGTCCATATACAGCCAGGTCCATATACAGTCAGTCCATATGCAGTCAGGTCTATATACAGTCAGGTCTATATACAGTCAGGTCCATATACAGTCAGGTCTATACAATCAGGTCCATATACAGTCAGGTCCAGATACAGTCAGGTCTATATACAGTCAGGTCTATACAATCAGGTCATATACAGTCGGTTCATATACAGTCAGGTCCATATGCAGTCAGGTCCATATGCAGTCAGGTCTATATACAGTCAGGTCTATATACAGTCAGGTCCATATACAGTCAGGTCATTATACAGTCAGGTCCATATACAGTCAGGTCTATACAATCAGGTCTATATACAATCAGGCCCATGTACAGTCAGGTCTATATACAGTCAGGTCCATATACAATCAGGCCCATGTACAGTCAGGTCTATATACAGTCAGGTCCATATACAGCCAGGTCCATATACAGTCAGGTCCATATGCAGTCAGGTCTATATACAGTCAGGTCTATATACAGTCAGGTCCATATACAGTCATGTCCATATACAGTCAGGTCTATACAATCAGGTCCATATACAGTCAGGTCCATATACAGCCAGGTCCATATACAGTCAGGTCCATATGCAGTCAGGTCTATATACAGTCAGGTCTATATACAGTCAGGTCCGTATACAGTCAGGTCCATATACAGTCAGGTCCATATACAGTCAGGTCTATACAATCAGGTCTATATACAGTCAGGTCCAGATACAGTCAGGTCTATACAATCAGGTCTATATACAGTCAGGTCTATACAATCAGGTCTATATACAGTCGGTTCCATATACAGTCAGGTCCATATACAGTCAGGTCCATATACAGTCAGGTCCAGATACAGTCAGGTCTATACAATCAGGTCTATATACAATCAGGTCCATATACAGTCAGGTCCATATACAGCCAGGTCCATATACAGTCAGGTCCATATGCAGTCAGGTCTATATACAGTCAGGTCTATATACAGTCAGGTCCATATACAGTCAGGTCAATATACAGTCAGGTCCATATACAGTCAGGTCTATACAATCAGGTCTATATACAGTCAGGTCCATATACAGCCAGGTCCATATACAGTCAGGTCCATATACAGTCAGGTCTATATACAGTCAGGTCCATATACAGTCAGGTCCATATACAGTCAGGTCCATATACAGTCAGGTCTATACAATCAGGTCCATATACAGTCAGGTCCAGATACAGTCAGGTCTATACAATCAGGTCCATATACAGTCAGGTCCAGATACAGTCAGGTCTATATACAGTCAGGTCTATACAATCAGGTCTATATACAGTCGGTCCATATACAGTCAGGTCTATATACAGTCAGGTCTATACAATCAGGTTCATATACAGTCAGGTCCATATACAGTCAGGTCCATATACAGTCAGGTCCATATACAGTCAGGTCCATATACAGTCAGGTCTATATACAGTCAGGTCCATATACAGTCAGGTCCATATACAGTCAGGTCCATATACAGTCAGGTCCATATACAGTCAGGTCTATACAATCAGGTCCATATGCAGTCAGGTCCATATACAGTCAGGTCTATATACAGTCAGGTCCATATACAGTCAGGTCCATATACAGTCAGGTCCATATACAGTCAGGTCCATATACAGTCAGGTCTATACAATCAGGTCCATATACAGTCAGGTCCATATACAGTCAGGTCCATATACAGTCAGGTCCATATACAGTCAGGTCTATATACAGTCAGGTCTATATACAGTCAGGTCCATATACAGTCAGGTCCATATACAGTCAGGTCTATATACAGTCAGGTCCATATACAGTCAGGTCCTTATACAGTCAGGTCCATATACAGTCAGGTCTATACACTCAGGTCTATATACAGTCAGGTCCATATACAGTCAGGTCCATGTACAGTCAGGTCTATATACAGTCAGGTACATATACAGTCAGGTCCATATACAGTCATGTCTATATACAGTCAGGTCCATATACAGTCAGGTCTATATACAGTCAGGTCTATATACAGTCAGGTCTATATACAGTCAGGTCTATACAATCAGGTCCATATACAGTCAGGTCCATATACAGCCAGGTCCATATGCAGTCAGGTCCATATGCAGTCAGGTCTATATACAGTCAGGTCTATATACAGTCAGGTCCATATTCAGTCAGGTCCATATACAGTCAGGTCCATATACAGTCAGGTCCAGATACAGTCAGGTCTATACAATCAGGTCCATATACAGTCAGGTCCAGATACAGTCAGGTCTATATACAGTCAAGTCCATATACAATCAGGTCTATATGCAGTCAGGTCCATATGCAGTCAGGTCCATATGCAGTCAGGTCCATATACAGTCAGGTCCATATGCAGTCAGGTCTATATACAGTCAGGTCCATATACAGTCAGGTCCATATGCAGTCAGGTCCATATACAGTCAGGTCTATATACAGTCAGGTCCATATGCAGTCAGGTCCATATGCAGTCAGGTCCATATACAGTCAGGTCTATATACAGTCAGGTCCATATACAGTCAGGTCCATATACAGTCAGGTCCATATGCAGTCAGGTCTATACAATCAGGTCCATGTACAGTCAGGTCTATATACAGTCATGTCCATATACAGTCAGGTCCATATACAGTCAGGTATATACAATCAGGTCCATATACAGTCAGGTCCATATACAGTCAAGTCTATATACAGTCCGGTCCATATACAGTCAGGTCTATACAATCAGGTCTATATACAGTCAGGTCCATATACAGCCAGGTCCATATACAGTCAGGTCCATATGCAGTCAGGTCCATATGCAGTCAGGTCCATATACAGTCAGGTCTATATACAGTCAGGTCTATATACAATCAGGTCTATATACAATCAGGTCTATATACAGTCAGGTCCATATACAGTCAGGTCCATATACAGTCAGGTCCATATACAGTCAGGTCCATATGCAGTCAGGTCTATATACAGTCAGGTCCATATACAGTCAGGTCCATATGCAGTCAGGTCCATATACAGTCAGGTCTATATACAGTCAGGTCCATATGCAGTCAGGTCTATATACAATCAGGCCCATATACAGTCAGGTCTATATACAGTCAGGTCCATATACAATCAGGTCCATGTACACTCAGGTCTATATACAGTCAGGTCCATATACATTCAGGTCTATATACAGTCAGGTCTATATGCAGTCAGGTCTATATACAATCAGGTCCATATACAGTCAGGTCTATATGCAGTCAGGTCCATATACAGTCAGGTCCATATACAGTCAGGTCTATGTACAGTCAGGTCCATGTACAGTCAGGTCCATATACAGTCAGGTCTATATACAGTCAGGTCCATATACAATCAGGCCCATGTACAGTCAGGTCTATATACAGTCAGGTCCATATACAGTCAGGTCTATATACAGTCAGGTCCATATACAGTCAGGTCCATATACAGTCAGGTCCATATACAATCAGGTCTATATACAGTCAGGTCCATATACAGTCAGGTCCATATGCAGTCAGGTCCATATGCAGTCAGGTCCATATACAGTCAGGTCCATATACAGTCAGGTCCATATACAGTCAGGTCTATATACAGTCAGGTCCATATACAGTCAGGTCCATATACAGTCAGGTCCATATGCAGTCAGGTCTATATACAGTCAGGTCTATATACAGTCAGGTCCATATGCAGTCAGGTCATATACAGTCAGGTCCATATACAGTCAGGTCTATATGCAGTCAGGTCCATATACAGTCAGGTCCATATACAGTCAGGTCCATATGCAGTCAGTCTATATACAGTCAGGTCCATATACAGCCAGGTCCATATACAGTCAGGTCTATATACACTCAGGTCCATATACAGCCAGGTCTATATACAGTCAGGTCCATGTACAGTCAGGTCCATATACAGTCAGGTATATACAGTCAGGTCCATATACAGTCAGGTCCATATACAGTCAGGTCTATACAATCAGGTCCATATACAGTCAGGTCCAGATACAGTCAGGTCTATACAATCAGGTCTATATACAGTCGGTTCCATATACAGTCAGGTCCATATACAGTCAGGTCCATATACAGTCAGGTCCAGATACAGTCAGGTCCATATACAGTCAGGTCCATATACAGTCAGGTCTATATACAGTCAGGTCCATATACAATCAGGCCCATGTACAGTCAGGTCTATATACAGTCAGGTCCATATACAGTCAGGTCCATATACAGTCAGGTCCATATGCAGTCAGGTCTATATACAATCAGGTCCATATACAGTCAGGTCTATATACAGTCAGGTCCATATACAGTCAGGTCCATATACAGTCAGGTCCATATGCAGTCAGGTCTATATACAGTCAGGTCCATATACAGTCAGGTCCATATGCAGTCAGGTCTATATACAATCAGGTCCATATACAGTCAGGTCTATATACAGTCAGGTCCATATACAGTCAGGTCCATATACAGTCAGGTCCATATAAAATCAGGTCTATATACAGTCAGGTCCATATACAGTCAGGTCTATATACAGTCAGGTCCATATACAGTCAGGTCTATATACAGTCAGGTCCATATACAGTCAGGTCCATATGCAGTCAGGTCTATATACAATCAGGCCCATGTACAGTCAGGTCTATATACAGTCAGGTCCATATACAATCAGGCCCATGTACAGTCAGGTCTATATACAGTCAGGTCCATATACAGTCAGGTCCATATACAGTCAGGTCTATATACAGTCAGGTCCATATACAGTCAGGTCTATACAATCAGGTCTATATACAGTCAGGTCCATATACAGTCAGGTCCATATACAGTCAGGTCTATATACAGTCAGGTCTATATACAGTCAGGTCCATGTACAGTCAGGTCCATATACAGTCAGGTCTATATACAGTCAGGTCCATATACAGTCAGGTCTATATACAGTCAGGTCCATATACAGTCAGGTCCATATACAGTCAGGTCCATATAAAATCAGGTCTATATACAGTCAGGTCCATATACAATCAGGTCCATGTACAGTCAGGTCTATATACAGTCAGGTCCATATACAATCAGGCCCATGTACAGTCAGGTCTATATACAGTCAGGTCCAGATACAGTCAGGTCCAGATACAGTCAGGTCTATACAATCAGGTCTATATACAATCAGGTCCATATACAGTCAGGTCCATATACAGCCAGGTCCATATACAGTCAGGTCCATATGCAGTCAGGTCTATATACAGTCAGGTCTATATACAGTCAGGTCCATATACAGTCAGGTCATTATACAGTCAGGTCCATATACAGTCAGGTCTATACAATCAGGTCTATATACAGTCAGGTCCATATACAGCCAGGTCCATATACAGTCAGGTCTATATACAGTCAGGTCCATATGCAGTCAGGTCCATATGCAGTCAGGTCCATATACAGTCAGGTCTATATACAGTCAGGTCCATATACAATCAGGCCCATGTACAGTCAGGTCTATATACAGTCAGGTCCATATACAGTCAGGTCCATATACAGTCAGGTCTATATACAGTCAGGTCCATATACAGTCAGGTCCATATACAGTCAGGTCTATACAATCAGGTCCATATACAGTCAGGTCCAGATACAGTCAGGTCTATATACAGTCAGGTCTATACAATCAGGTCTATATACAGTCGGTTCCATATACAGTCAGGTCCATATACAGTCAGGTCCATATACAGTCAGGTCATTATACAGTCAGGTCCATATACAGTCAGGTCTATACAATCAGGTCTATATACAATCAGGTCTATATACAATCAGGTCTATATACAGTCAGGTCCATATACAGTCAGGTCCATATACAGTCAGGTCCATATACAGTCAGGTCTATACAATCAGGTCTATATACAATCAGGTCTATATACAGTCAGGTCTATATACAGTCAGGTCTATATACAGTCAGGTCCATATACAGTCAGGTCTATATACAGTCAGGTCCATATACAGTCAGGTCCATATACAGTCAGGTCTATACAATCAGGTCCATATACAGTCAGGTCCATATACAGTCAGGTCCATATACAGTCAGGTCCATATACAGTCAGGTCTATACAATCAGGTCCATATACAGTCAGGTCCATATACAGTCAGGTCATTATACAGTCAGGTCCATATACAGTTACTGTTAGAAATCTGGAATCTTTTATGGAACGTACAGGTGGATTTGTATTTGAACATACATCGAGGGTCTAACAGTAACAGTTCCAGTAAAAACAAACATAAAAAATTTATCCTCAAACTGTAGAACAGAAGAAGAGTTCTGGTTTGTCTGTTCGCACTGGACGGGTTTTTTGCTGCTGTAAAACTGCGACCTTGCTGCTGCCTGCAGCCAAAACTTTGTTCTACCGCTGATCAAAAAACAACTAAATAAAAATAAAAAGTTCAAAGCCGAGCTGTTCCGTTTGCTTTGTTCTGTGTGGAGAGATGATCTTCCTCTGTTCCTTCATTGTGTTTGTTCTTGTGTCCGTCTCTTCCTCTGTCCACGCTGAGGTGATGAACAGAAGGACATCTGGACTTTTCACATCCTCACTTTCTCCTTCCAACATATACACACCCGGCAAAGGCTTTTATTGTGAAAGAGTAGCCCTGGAGGATCTGGCAGCTCTAACGCAGTCGATGTCAGGGAGAACTTCATTTCCTGTTGTTCTCTGTGTGTGTGATGTGATTATTAACTGTTTCATCATGTTTCTCTTGTCCTTAAGTCAACCTTCTGATCTAACAGTGTGTCTTGATGGAACCGGACCTGTCATGGACCCAACATGGTTCAGTTCTTGATCCAGACCACTGGGCACAAGTTTTCACTTTCATTATAAGATCCAGTTTAAGATCTCGTCCTGTAGGTGGTCAGACTGTCCTGTAACGTGGTCTTCATCTCTAGACTTTTTCTTTAAACTCCAGTTGAAGATGATTTTTATGTTTCAGGTCTCGGAACTTTTTCAGAGGAATTTTTTTCTAAACTTTGACTGTTGAATCATTCTGACATAAAAAATCTGTGATTTAATTTATTTATAAATGAATTTGTATTTTGGACCTTCAGCTGGTTTGTTGGTTCTTCTAACACTGACAGATGTTTTTATTTAAGTGAACACTTGATTTCACTGGATTGCTGCGTTCATGCTTTGATGGTGTTTTCAGGTTTCTGGTGTTTGTTGTGTCAGACCGGTCCTGGACTCTGGGTCAGGGTCCGGGTTAGAGGTTCTGACTGGATTTTTCTTACTGCTTGTTGTTGGATTATTTATTGACCCTTTGTGGGACAGAGTTTAGTCTGAACTGTTATTGAACTTGTATTTAAGATTTAATCTAAAATAAACCTCAAAAAATAAAATGTTTCAGATAAATAATAAACTCTATTAACACAAAGTTTGTTTTCATTAAACTGAAATAAGAATCGCCATCATGTTTTAAACAACTGGACTGGCCTGGACTGGACTATACTGGGTTGGACTGGACTGGACTGGGTTGGACTAGACTGGGTTGGACTGGACTGGACTGGGTTGGACTAGACTGGGTTGGACTGGACTGGACTGGACTGGACTGGACTGAACTGGACTGGACTGGACTGGACTATGTCCTCCTGTGTCCTCACTGTGATGTGAAACCCTTGCTGTGTTCTCTGCAGTTCTGGAGATCCTGCAGCTCGTGAAGAAGCGGGACCTTTTCTTGGCTGACATCCACATTCTGGAACTGGAGCAGGAGTGTAACGAGTCCACCGCTGCCGAGCCTGAAGACGCCACCAACCCCAGCGTTAAAGACGGCAGCCGCAGAAAAGCGAAGGACGTGGAGCTTCTGTACGAGGAGCTGCAAAAAGAGCTGTGGGCCGTGGTCAGAGAGTCCCTACGCAGTCCGACTGCCGGGCCCAACCTGGGCTTAGTGGTTCAGGTGTGGACTGTTGCCATGGCGACTACAAACCGTGACTATGAGAGAGACTGAACTTGGTGTTTTTCTCTGCAGGTGCTGCAGCAGGAGGAGCAGGTTGATAAAACCTGGGCCCTTAGTGAGGGAGCGGCTCCTGGGGGCCCGAGACCTCGACACCTGAAGCAAAGATGGAGGGAGGCGGTGGAGGATGCAGCTGATAAGTCTCTGCCTCAGACAGCCGAGTTCACAGCCGAAGAACTGAACAAATACCTTGACCGTCTTCGAGCCCGTGTGGTGGAGGACCTCGGAGCTGCCAACCGTAACGTGGTGTCCATCTACCCTGAAGAGTACCAGCCCTTCCAGGTGAGTCCACAGCAGAACATCAACATCCCTGTAGGGGGGGTTACCTGAGAATAAATGTTGTTCCTGACTGCTGTTTACACTTGACCTTTGACCTGCATCAGGTGTATGTGGAGAGTTACCACCAGGCAGTTGCAAGTCGTCTGAGGACCATCACTGATAACCAGCTGGAGATTACTGACATCTACTCTCTGCTGGACTGGCTGCACAACATTTACACCAGGTGCACGCACACACACACACATGCACACAGACACACACACACACACACATGCACACAGACACACACACACACACATGCACACAGACACACACACACACACACATGCACACAGACACACACACACACACATGCACACAGACACACACACACACACACATGCACACAGACACACACACACACACATGCACACAGACACACACACACACACACATGCACACAGACACACACACACACACATGCACACAGACACACACACACACACACATGCACACAGACACACACACACACACATGCACACAGACACACACACACACACACATGCACACAGACACACACACACACACATGCACACAGACACACACACACACACACATGCACACAGACACACACACACACACATGCACACAGACACACACACACACACACACACACACACACACACATACACACACACACACACACACACACACACACACACACACACACACACACATGCACACAGACACACACACACACACACATGCACACAGACACACACACACACACATGCACACAGACACACACACACACACACATGCACACAGACACACACACACACACACTCACACACACACACATGCACACAGACACACACACACACCTGCACACACACACACACACACACACACACACACACACACACACACACACACACACATGCACACAGACACACACACACACACACATGCACACAGACACACACACACACACATGCACACAGACACACACACACACACACATGCACACAGACACACACACACACACATGCACACACACACACACACACACGCACACACACACACACACACACACATACATGCATGCACACTCACAGACACACTCTCTCTCTCTCACTCTCTCTCTCTCTCCCTCTCTCTCTCACTCTCTCACTCTCTCACTCTCTCACTCAGCATCATGTAGTGACCATGAGAACTTGTAGGAACAGAACCCGTTCTCAGAGATCCAACCCTTCTTAACTTGTTCACCGCCATTGACGACTAAAATCATCAATAGCGTCTTTTGACGGGAGGGGTGAGACAACAACCGCGTGCACCATGAGAGTAAATATCACACCTCTAAAGGACGTACAAGTTGTTCTTACCTGTGTGCGGTGGTGAAACTTCATGTGATCATAATGATAATCCATGAAAGAGGAGCGAGTTTTAGGAAGCCGTTATGAGTAACGTGATGCGTAACACAGAAAAACTTGTGCAGCTCAAACTTCATCAAAGTTTGGATAGAAAGAATCAACGCAGGCTGTCGAGCTCACAGCACATATTTCATCCCAACCAGAGAGAAATCCATTTTAGCAGACGGGTCCGAGTCATGTGATTCTAGTGCAGCTGACCCAGATGCATCAGATGAGCGGTTCCGTCTGGATCAACCAAACACTGTTTATTTGTGTCAAAGACACTTTTCTACATGACGTGTCTCATTTCACAAAAAGTTCATTTTCTCAGTTTTTCTGTCAGAAAAAGGAGTTTTTGTTGAAATCACCTTTTTCCTGATGGAAGTAGAGCCAATGGGTTAACTGTAAACGGGGGGCGTGGTTCAGTAGCTGGTGGTTGATGGATGTTGGTGGAGCGATTCGTCTGGTACAATAAGAGACGTGAAGGTCAATAAGGTAAATAAAAACATGCTGTTGTATGTTTGATCATCAGCTGATTTTACTTTAAAGTTAAATAAACCCGCCCACTTCATCTGTTCACTTGACAAACTGATAAAGTGTTTAGTCTGAAGAAGGTTGCTAGGTAACGGCCTCGTTATGACACACGCTATAAACTAAAGCTCGTCATAAACACATCAAACAAACCAGCAGCAGCAAAGTCCATCAACCAACCACGTCCTGATGTTGGGTCACTTCCAGGAACATCATGATTTCACACGACGTGTCTCATTTTAGAGACAATGTGTCTCATTTCAGTGACTCTGTGTCTCATTTTAGAGAAAATGTGTCTCATTTTAGAGACAATGTGTCTCATTTCAGAGACAATGTGTCTCTTTTCAGTGACTCTGTGTCTCATTTTAGAGACAATGTGTCTCATTTCAGAGACAATGTGTCTCTTTTCAGTGACTCTGTGTCTCATTTTAGAGACAATGTGTCTCATTTCAGAGACAATGTGTCTCTTTTCAGTGACTCTGTGTCTCATTTCAGAGATAATGTGTCTCATTTCAGAGACAATGTGTCTCATTTCAGAGACAATGTGTCTCTTTTCAGTGACTCTGTGTCTCATTTCTGAGATGATGTGTCTTGTTTCAGAGACGTTCTGGGGACGGTGTGCATCACGAGTCCATTCAGCCGCTCTCAGCTGGGTCCTCTCCTTCCTTCAGAGACTGTGGACCGGTTAGAACTGGACTGTCTGAACTCGGTCAGGGTGAGAAAACCCAACACACACTAACGAGTCAACAGGAAACGAGAGAAACATTTACTGATCAAACACAGTAAAAGATTTTCAGTTTGATCATCAGATTATTTTCTTATCTGACAGACAGACAGACAGACAGACAGACAGACAGACAGACAGACAGACAGACAGACAGACAGACAGACAGGTGTTTTGGACCGATGCTACGAAGACATTCATCATGTTTTTATAATGAAAATATAAAAACGGAACATTATGAGTTGTTTGATTAGACGCTCGGTTCCGTCCTGCTCAGGCCAAGGTGACCACAGAACTCAGTCAGGTTCTGGATGAGGAGGAGAAGAAATGGATGGAGACGCTTCATGTTGAGGAACACCAGATCACTCTGGCCAAGACCGTTATTCAGGTAACCCGCACCTGGTTCTGTTGCTGCACATGCTGATTCAAACCCGTTTCCTGTGAAGGACAGGAAATCAGAACCAGTCTATAAAAACCAGAGGAAACGTCCTCGTGTGCGTAACAGAAATAAACCTGATTCTGATTTTGGGGAGTTTGTTGACGGTAACTTGTTGTTCTCAGAAGTTGCAGGTGGATCTGGAGCGTTCTGCCTCCATCAACAGGATCCTGGGTTCCAGAGTGGCTCAGTGCAGCCTGAATGGACTGGCTGACTTCCTGTTCAGGTATGTTCATTCAGTGGATTCGTGATGCATCAGCTGTTTAAAGGAAGTTACAGACTGTGTTGTTGATAAAGAGGAAGAGAATCAAGCAGCTGGATGATTCATCTAACAAAACATGAACAGAATCTACCCATTAACAATCTGGAATTTATTAGTGCTTTTATTGTGAAATTTTCAGCAAAATCAAGAAAACATGATTTCAACAACAATTTTTTCCAACTTCTCAAAAAGTTTTGAAACTAGAAACCGTCAGTGGAAACGTTGATGATTCTGCTACGTAGAAACGCCACACAGAGACAGCTTGCCTCAGCCTTAGCCAATCAGAGAGCTGGATTTCCCCCTGGCGGGGCAATCAGACAGGT
>SSNP01000101.1:937734-948060 GCA_006937955.1 Pachypanchax playfairii
ACAGAAATGATTTCTCAGATAAAACCACAGAAAGAATTCTTCCTCTCCTCCTCCTCCCCCTCACCTCCTCCTCTCCTCCTCCTCACCTCCTCCTCTCCTCCTCCTCTCCTCCCCCTCACCTCGTCCTCTCCTCCTCCTCCTCCTACTCCCCCCCTCCTCTTCCTCTCCTTCCTCTCACCTCCTCCTCACCTCCTTCTCACCTCCTCCTCTCCTCCTACTCCCCTCCTCACCTCCTCTCCTCCTCACCTCCTCCTCCTCCTCACCTCCTCCTCCTCCTCCCCCTCTCCTCCTACTCCCCCTCACCTCCTCCTCTCCTCCTCCTCACCCCCTCCTCTCCTCCTTCTCACCTCCTCCTCACTTCCTCCTCACTTCCTCCTCTCCTCCTACTCCCCCTCACCTTCTACTCCCCCTCACCTCCTCCTCACCTCCTCCCCCCCTCCTCCTCCTCACCTCCACCCCCTCACCTCCTCCTCCTCCTCCTCTCCTCCTACTCCCCCTCACCTCTTCCTCACCTTCCTCTCACCTCCTCCTCACCTCCTTCTCACCTCCTCCTCCCCCTACTCCCCTCCTCACCTCCTCTCCTCCTCCTCTCCTCCTCCTCACCTCCCCCTCACCTCCTTCTCACCTCCTCCTCACTTCCTCCTCACTTCCTCCTCTCCTCCTACTCCCCCTCACCTTATACTCCCCCTCACCTCCTCCTCACCTCTTCCTCCCCCTCACCTCCTCCTCTCCTCCTCCTCACCTCTTCCTCTCCTCCTCCTCCTACTCCCCCTCACCTCCTCCTCTCCTGCTCCTCACCTCTTCCTCTCCTCCTCCTCCTACTCCCCCTCACCTCTTCCTCTCCTCCTACTCCCCTCCTCCTCCTCACCTCCTCACCTCCTCCCCCTCACCTCCTCCTCCTCCTCTCCTCCTCCTCCTCTCCTCCTCTCTTCCTACTCCCCCTCACCTCCTCCTCCTCCTCCTCCTCACCTCCTCCTCTCCTCCCCCTCACCTCCTCCTCTCCTCCTCCTCACCTCTTCCTCTCCTCCTCCTCCTACTCCCCCTCACCTCCTCCTCTCCTCCTCCCCCCCTCACCTCCTCCTCACCTCCTCCCCTCCTCTCCTCCTCTCTTCCTACTCCCCCTCACCTCTTCCTCACCTTCCTCTCACCTCCTCCTCTCCTCCTCCCCCCCTCCTCCTCTCCTCCTCCTCCTCCTCTCCTCCTACTCCCCCTCACCTCTTCCTCCCCCTCCCCCTCCTCCTCACCTTCTTCTCACCTCCTCCTCTCCTCCTACTCCCCTCCTCCTCCTCACCTCCTCTCCTCCTCCCCTCCTCCTCCTCCTCTCCTCCTCTCTTCCTACTCCCCCTCACCTCTTCCTCACCTCCACCCCCTCCTCCTCCTCACCTCCACCCCCTCACCTCCTCCTCCTCCTCTCCTCCTACTCCCCTCCTCCTCCTCACCTCCTCACCTCCTCCCCCTCACCTCCTCCTCCTCCTCTCCTCCTCCTCCTACTCCCCCTCACCTCCTCCTTTCCTCCTACTCCCCCTCACCTCCTCCTCACCTCCTCCTCTCCTCCTCCTCCCCCTCGCCTCCTTCTCACCTCCTCCTCACTTCCTCCTCTCCTCCTACTTCCCCTCACCTCCTCCTACTCCCCCTCACCTCCCCCTCACCTCCTCCTCACCTCCACCCCCTCACCTCCTCCTCCTCCTCCTCTCCTCCTACTCCCCCTCACCTCTTCCTCACCTTCCTCTCACCTCCTCCTCACCTCCTTCTCACCTCCTCCTCTCCTCCTACTCCCCTCCTCACCTCCTCTCCTCCTCACCTCCCCCTCACCTCCTTCTCACCTCCTCCTCACTTCCTCCTCACTTCCTCCTCTCCTCCTACTCCCCCTCACCTCCTCCTCACCTCCTCCTCTCCTCCTTCTCACCTCCTCCTCACTTCCTCCTCTCCTCCTACTCCCCCTCACCTTATACTCCCCCTCACCTCCTCCTCCTCACCTCTTCCTCACCTCCTCTCCTCCTACTCCCCCTCACCTCTTCCTCACCTTCCTCTCACCTCCTCCTCACCTCCTCCTCTCCTCCTACTCCCCTCCTCCTCCTCACCTCCTCTCCTCCTCACCTCCTCCTCCTCCTCTCCTCCTCTCTTCCTACTCCCCCTCACCTCTTCCTCACCTCCACCCCCTCACCTCCTCCTCCTCCTCACCTCCACCCCCTCACCTCCTCCTCCTCCTCCTCTCCTCCTACTCCCCCTCACCTCCTCCTCTCCTGCTCCTCACCTCTTCCTCTCCTCCTCCTCCTACTCCCCCTCACCTCCTCCTCTCCTCCTACTCCCCCTCACCTCCTCCTCACCTCCTCCTCTCCTCCTACTCCCCCTCACCTCCTTCTCACCTCCTCCTCACTTCCTCCTCTCCTCCTACTCCCCCTCACCTCTTCCTCACCTTCCTCTCACCTCCTCCTCACCTCCTTCTCACCTCCTCCTCTCCTCCTACTCCCCTCCTCCTCCTCACCTCCTCTCCTCCTCACCTCCTCCTCCTCCTCTCCTCCTCTCCTCCTACTCCCCCTCACCTCTTCCTCACCTCCACCCCCTCACCTCCTCCTCCTCCTCTCCTCCTCCTCCCCTCCTCCTCCTCACCTCCTCCCCCTCACCTCCTCCTCCTCCTCTCCTCCTCCTCCTCCTCTCCTCCTCCTCCTCCTCTCCTCCTCCTCACCCCCTCCCCCTCCTCCTCACCTTCTTCTCACCTCCTCCTCTCCTCCTCCCCTCCTCCTCCTCACCTCCTCCCCCTCACCTCCTCCTCCTCCTCTCCTCCTCCTCCTCCTCTCCTACTCCTCCCCCTCACCTCCTCCTCACCTCTTCCTCCCCCTCACCTCGTCCTCTCCTCCTCCTCACCTCTTCCTCTCCTCCTCCTCCTACTCCCCCTCACCTCCTCCTCTCCTGCTCCTCACCTCTTCCTCTCCTCCTCCTCCTACTCCCCCTCACCTCCTCCTCTCCTCCTACTCCCCCTCACCTCCCCCTCACCTCCTCCCCTCCTCCTCCTCACCTCCTCCTCTCCTCCCCCTCACCTCGTCCTCTCCTCCTCCTCACCTCTTCCTCTCCTCCTCCTCCTACTCCCCCTCTCCTCCTACTCCCCCTCACCTCTTCCTCACCTTCCTCTCACCTCCTCCTCACCTCCTCCTCCCCCCTCCTCTCCTCCTACTCCCCTCCTCACCTCCTCTCCTCCTCACCTCCTCCTCCTCCTCACCTCCTCCTCCTCCTCCTCTCCTCCTCTCTTCCTACTCCCCCTCACCTCTTCCTCACCTCCACCCCCTCACCTCCTCCTCCTCCTCCTCTCCTCCTACTCCCCCTCACCTCTTCCTCACCTCCTCCTCTCCTCCTCCTCCTCCTCTCCTCCTCCTCCTACTCCCCCTCTCCTCCTCCTCTCCTCCTACTCCCCCTCACCTCCTCCTCACCTCCTCCTCTCCTCCTACTCCCCCTCACCTTCCTCTCACCTCCTCCTCTCCTCCTACTCCCCTCCTCCTCCTCACCTCCTCACCTCCTCCCCCTCACCTCCTCCTCCTCCTCTCCTCCTCCTCCTCTCCTCCTCTCTTCCTACTCCCCCTCACCTCTTCCTCACCTCCACCCCCTCACCTCCTCCTCCTCCTCACCTCCACCCCCTCACCTCCTCCTCCTCCTCCTCTCCTCCTCCTCACCTCCCCCTCACCTCCTTCTCACCTCCTCCTCACTTCCTCCTCACTTCCTCCTCTCCTCCTACTCCCCCTCACCTCTTCCTCACCTTCCTCTCACCTCCTCCTCACCTCCTTCTCACCTCCTCCTCTCCTCCTACTCCCCTCCTCACCTCCTCTCCTCCTCACCTCCTCCTCCTCCTCACCTCCTCCTCCTACTCCCCCTCTCCTCCTACTCCCCCTCACCTCGTCCCTCCTCCTCCTCACCTCTTCCTCTCCTCCTCCTCCTACTCCCCCTCACCTCCTCCTCTCCTCCTCCTCACCTCTTCCTCTCCTCCTCCTCCTACTCCCCCTCACCTCCTCTTCTCCTCCTCCTCTCCTCCTCCTCACCTCTTCCTCTCCTCCTCACCTCCTCCTCACCTCCTCCTCCTCCTCTCCTCCTCCTCACCTCCTCCTCTCCTCCTTCTCACCTCCTCCTCACTTCCTCCTCACTTCCTCCTCTCCTCCTACTCCCCCTCACCTTATACTCCCCCTCACCTCCTCCTCACCTCTTCCTCCCCCTCACCTCCTCCTCTCCTCCTCCTCACCTCTTCCTCTCCTCCTCCTCCTACTCCCCCTCACCTCCTACTCCCCCTCACCTCCTCCTCACCTTCTTCTCACCTCCTCCTCTCCTCCTCCTCACCTCCTCCTCACTTCCTCCTCTCCTCCTACTCCCCCTCACCTTATACTCCCCCTCACCTCCTCCTCCTCACCTCTTCCTCACCTCCTCCTCCTACTCCCCCTCACCTCCTCCTCTCCTCCTACTCCCCCTCACCTCCTCCTCACCTCCTCCTCTCTTCCTCCTCTCCTCCTACTCCCCCTCACCTCTTCCTCACCTTCCTCTCACCTCCTCCTCACCTCCTCCTCTCCTCCTACTCCCCTCCTCCTACTCCCCCTCACCTCTTCCTCACCTCCCTCTCACCTCCTCCTCACCTTCTTCTCACCTCCTCCTCTCCTCCTACTCCCCCTCACCTCCTCCTCACCTCCTCCTCTCCTCCTACTCCCCCTCACCTCCTTCTCACCTCCTCCTCACTTCCTCCTCTCCTCCTACTCCCCCTCACCTTATACTCCCCCTCACCTCCTCCTCACCTCTTCCTCCCCCTCACCTCCTCCTCTCACCTCTTCCTCACCTCCTCCTCCTACTCCCCCTCACCTCCTCCTTTCCTCCTACTCCCCCTCCCCTCCTCCTCACCTCCTCCTCCTCCTCACCTCCTCCTCCTCCTCCTCTCCTCCTCTCTTCCTACTCCCCCTCACCTCTTCCTCACCTCCACCCCCTCCTCCTCCTCACCTCCACCCCCTCACCTACCCTCCTCCTCTCCTCCTCCTCCCCCTCTCCTCCTCCTCTCCTCCTCCTCACCTCTTCCTCTCCTCCTCCTCCTACTCCCCCTCACCTCCTCCTCTCCTCCTCCTCTCCTCCTCCTCACCTCTTCCTCTCCTCCTCACCTCCTCCTCCTCTCCTCCTCCTCTCCTCCTACTCCCCTCCTCCTCCTCCCCCTCACCTCTTCCTCACCTCCCTCTCACCTCCTCCTCACCTTCTTCTCACCTCCTCCTCTCCTCCTACTCCCCTCCTCCTCCTCCCCCTCACCTCCTCCTCTCCTGCTCCTCACCTCTTCCTCTCCTCCTCCTCCTACTCCCCCTCTCCTCCTACTCCCCCTCACCTCGTCCTCTCCTCCTCCTCACCTCTTCCTCTCCTCCTCCCCCTCACCTCCTCCTCCTCACCTCTTCCTCACCTCCTCCTCCTACTCCCCCTCACCTCCTCCTCTCCTCCTCCTCCCCCTCACCTCCTCCTCACCTCCTCCTCTCCTCCTACTTCCCCTCACCTCCTCCTACTCCCCCTCACCTCCTCTTCTCCTCCCCCTCACCTCCTCCTCACCTCTTCCTCCCCCTCACCTCCTCCTCTCCTCCTCCTCACCTCTTCCTCTCCTCCTCCTCCTACTCCCCCTCACCTCCTCCTCTCCTCCTACTCCCCCTCACCTCCTCCTCACCTCCTCCTCTCCTCCTTCTCACCTCCTCCTCACTTCCTCCTCTCCTCCTACTCCCCCTCACCTTATACTCCCCCTCACCTCCTCCTCCTCACCTCTTCCTCACCTCCTCCTCCTACTCCCCCTCACCTCCTACTCCCCCTCACCTCGTCCTCTCCTCCTCCTCACCTCTTCCTCTCCTCCTCCTCCTCCTCCCCCCCTCCTCCTCCTCCTCCTCTCCTCCTCCTCCCCCTCACCTCGTCCTCTCCTCCTCCTCACCTCTTCCTCTCTCCTCCTCCTCTCCTCCTCCCCTCCTCCTCCTCTCCTCCTACTCCCCTCTCCTCCTCTCCTCCTACTCCCCCTCACCTCTTCCTCACCTCCTCCTCTCCTCCTCCTCCTCCTCTCCTCCTCCTCCTCCCCCTCACCTTCCTCTCACTTCCTCCTCTCCTCCTCCTCCATCTGTTCAGGAAGAAGCACGTGTCGGCCATCTTGAACATCCGGGGAATGACTCGGCAGGCGGAGCGTCAAGAGATCCTGAACATCGTGAAAGACATCGAGAGCAGCGACGGCAGTCCGAGTCCTCTGTCTCGGGACCGAGCCCTCTTTGCTGAGGTACCGGTCACTTCTGAGGTCCACTGTCTGAACGTGGGTCTGAGCCGCATCGCCCTCACCGCGTCTTCCTGCCTCACCGCACTGCGACCTCGTCCACGTAAAACCCGAACACCGATCCAGGAAAACCCGGATGATGTTCTGTGAGTGGATCCAGATTCAGTTTGAGGATCAGAACATTTTCATTCATGTTTTTTCTGTCACTCATTCTCAGACTGAACCAGAACTTTAACTGTCTGGAAGTAGAACCAGTTTGGTCCTGAAGGGACCCGTGTTGAGACTGGACCCAGAACCTGTTGTCCTTCAGGTAGCTGCGTCCTGTTTGACCCAGCTGCAGTTCAGGGTTCTGTTCCTTCTCAGTTCCCGACTCATGAAGATCTGATCTCCACCTCGATGAAGGATTCCTAATTCCACCAAAGTCTCTCTGTATCCCAGAACCCAGACCCAGAACCAGACTCCCAGACCCGGACCCAGACTGAGAACCCAGACCCAGAACCCAGAACCAGACTCCCAGACCCGGACCCAGACTGAGAACCCAGACCCAGAACCAGACTCCCAGACCCAGACCCAGAACCCAGAACCCAGAACCAGACTCCCAGACCCAGACTCCCAGACCCAGACCCAGAACCCAGAACCAAGACCCAGACTCCCAGACCCAGACCCAGAACCCAGAACCAAGACCCAGACTCCCAGCTGACTGAAATGAGCTTGAACAAGCTGAATGAGGAGGAAGATGTCTGTTAATATTTACTAACCAGAACCTGCTCCAATAGAAGACTTTGGACCCGCTAATCGTCCTGATCCAGGTTCAGCTTTATCAAAGGACTTTCATCTGGATCTCTGTGGGCTTGTTATGGAACCAGGACTGGAACTGAATCTAAAAGTCCAGATGATTAGAAAGTGTCTTTAGAACTTGTGATGCACATGTGGATCATGAAGAACCTGCAGCTGAAGGTTCTGGACAGGTGTTTGGGTTTTAGGTGGATCACTTCTGTAGTTTGATGGTTTTATGATGCAGTAAGACAGTGTTTCCCAACCCTGGTCCTCAAGGCCCACCGTCCTGCATGTTTTAGATGTTTCCCAGTTCCAACACAATTACAAGACAAGTTATCAAGTAATTTACTTATTTAACTCAGTCGTGTTGGAACAGGGACACATCTAAAACATGCAGGACGGTGGGCCTTGAGGACCAGGGTTGGGAAACACTGCAGTAAGAGAGACTGAACTCAGACTGATGAGCAGAAGCTGCACAGTCTTCGGTCCGGGTCCGGGTGGTCCGGGTCCAGGTCCGGGTCCGGGTGGTCCGGGTCCAGGTCCAGGTCCAGGTCCAGGTCCAGGTCCAGGTCCAGGTCCAGGTCCGGGTCCGGGTGGTCCGGGTCCAGGTCCAGGTCCAGGTCCAGGTCCAGGTCCAGGTCCAGGTCCGGGTCCTCTCTGAAACAGACTGATCTTATAACATATAACATAATGTAAACATAAATGAAACGGGAGGTTTTTGATGCATTAGAAGATGATTAAAGGTACAAATAAACTGTATGAAACAGTTATTAAAGTTCAAACTTCTGGATGTGATTAAACATTTATTACATTTAGTTTGATCTGTAAAAATACTGAATGTAGAATTTCTGTCTTTACACTCGTGTTGAGACGTGGAGACATTTAAATGGACGTCTCACTCTGGAGAAATTTATGATTCTGATTTTAGGTTTTAAAAGAACTAAATCTGAAGTTTGTCTAATGAAACCAGAATTAAAACGTCGTCTCTGTCCTGATCGCAGGTCACTCACAGATCAGCTGTTAGTAGGAAATCAGGTGAAATCACTTTGTTTGTTAGAATGAAACATGAATAAATAAAAATAATCAAGCCTCAGCGAGAAGTGAATGTGTCTCAGCTTTTAATTAACAGGACGCCGATTCTGTTCCCGCCCATCAATCCTCGATGGGTCAAAGGTCATTCAGACTCATCTGGTACCTTTTGATATTTTCATTTGAAGATTTTATCTTCTTTCAGGATGTTCAAATTATCCTTTGGTTTTTTTAAACGTTTACCTGTAATTAGTTAAGAAATGATTGTGTGCAGATGAGTGGGCGGGGCTTTTAGCCACGCCTCTCTAGCGTCGGCCTTTGACGCTCACTGCTTCATTTGACAGCAGAAGAAGAAGAAGATTTTTTCACTGGTGTAAAACATTTCAAAGTTTCATAAACAGAAATTTTGAAGCATTTTATTTAAATGTCGTGGATCCACAGAGTAAAATGTTCCATCAGTGTTAGTGGATGTTACTTTCTACAAATAAAAAGATTTTAACTACATAAAAAACAAAAGAAAGATCATCATCTTCCTCTAAAGCATCATGGGAGCTGTAGTCCAACTGGGGCTGAGAAATTATTTTATAGAAAGTCAGTTTACAACCTGAGAAATTACCAAATCAAGCTTTTTCAAGGATTTTTTCATTTAGGCAGAGGATGTGGGCGGGGCTACAACTTTCATTTACCAAAATAAAGAAACATTCAAATAACTTCTGCCTTAATAAATAGCCTGACATTTACAGCAAAATATAAAACATTTCAGTTCAAACATATTTACAAATCACAAGAAAATGCCCTAGAAGTCCGACCAGAACCAGAACCGGAACCACAAAGAAGAACTGAAGTCAGAGCGGACAAAGACGAGTAATAAGAGATAATATTAGTTCATGATACGTGGAAGAAAAACAAGATTTGGATCAATTAAAACCAGTAAACACACAGTGTGAAACGGTGCTGAAGTCATTCACATCTGGACTTAAATCTGATTCTGGTTCTGTGTTGCAGCTCCAATCATCAATAATGAGATGATTATTATGTTAAAATGGGCTTCTTTGGTTCTGAAGCTCAGAAACAAAAATAAAAACATGAAACTAGTTTGTGGGTCTGGACCAGAAAAACCTCTGTTTTCACAACAAAAACACCTGGCTGGGGGCGGGGCTTAATGTCAGTGAGAAGAGGAAAATTTCACAGCAGCCAATCAACTTTCACCTTTAATTCTCTGAAGATAATACAAACCCTGAAAGTTTGTGTAGATTCTCAGTTGTTATGATCACGGTATGAATGGACTCGTTAGGTTGCTGGACCTCTTAGACCAGGACCAGGATCAGAACTGAACACTTCTAGATGAAGGTGGAACATTTTAAAAAGACAGAAAAGACGTCCAGTTGTCCTTTTTAAAATGTTTTTGAGAAAGACGTTGAAATGAATCTGATAACATGTAGAAACAGAACCCAAAACAAATGGACCAGAACTTTCCACAGGATCAGATTTGATCTCATTTTACCAACTACAGATGTGTAAAAATGTCTGTAATAACTGTTTTAGAACACATTCAACCAAAGCTGATGGAACCTTTAAATACTCCAGAAAAATCACCAATTCATGGAAACATGTCCAAACATTTACAGCCGTCCCCCCTCGATCCCAGAGGGTTAGAACGGAACGTTCCAGAACCTCCTGCAAAAGCTGAAAATCTGAGAAGTGCAAATCATGTTTCTGTTTATTTTCCTTCAGTGTCCAGGATGTAAAAGCATGTGCTTCAGTCAGCTGTTAATAATGTCACATGAATGAAACCAACCGAGGAGCATTTAGCAAAAATAAAAAAAGAGTCTTTATCAGTGAGATATATTTAAATATGCTGCATATAAAACCCTCTATTTAATGAAGTGTGATACAGTGATGAGTTTCTGTATTTGTAGATGTTTCCTAAACCACAACAAACCATAAAACTACATCCCAGTAAAGAGAGTGTGGAGTTCCTCACGTACGTGTGCTCAGATATTTCTTTTTTAAAGTTTATCATCTTTGCTGCCTGAATATGTGCAACATATTTCATTCCAATTCAAAAAATCCTAATGTTGCTTTTTAATACAATAAAAATATCTTCCAGAAAATATTACGAGTACAAAGAAATAAGAAACATCTGTTTTTAAAGCTACAATATGTCAGAATTAGACCTTGTCCTCAAGTCATTCATGTGGAAAACCCCCCCCCCTCCCTCCCTGATGTATCTACTGGACCTGTCCCCCCCCTCCCTGATGTATCTACTGGACCTC
>SSNP01000101.1:958644-974037 GCA_006937955.1 Pachypanchax playfairii
AGGCTATCACAAGTTCTGTTGTTAGGTGAATTAATGACAAACGGGTCATTCTGGCTAAATCACGTGTAATATGCTATCTCCAAATTTTAGCTAGTTATTGCCAAAGTAAATGAAAAAAGTGTTGGAGCTAATCTCAAGTCAGGAAACGTTTTCTGTAGAATTTGTGCCTTTGAGGATCTATTCTGTGTTATGGACCTGTTAGAATTAGAGCTTTCATTTGATATATAGATTGTTGGTGTGCATGATGTAGAAGGACTGTTGGCACGGCTGTAAACTACGTGTTTACCGGACCAATCAGGACGTCTGCATGCCAGCGGTTTTTAACCCGTACAACTCTTTACAGCGTCTCTCAGCATCAGGACCGCTTCGTGGTTACGTTTTATTTTTCATGGTAACGTGTCTGAATCTGTGGTGAAAAGGGTTTTTTTTGTTTGTACCAAACACTTCAAAGGAGTTCTTCATTAACCTCCACCAGTATCAACAAAACTCATCAGGTTGATTGTCTTCATTGTCCTCTCGCTCAGGGTCAGACTCGTCTTCTTTGTCCTCTCGTTCAGGGTCAGACTCGTCTTCTTTGTCCTCTCGCTCAGGGTCAGACTCGTCTTCTTTGTCCTCTCGCTCAGGGTCACACTCGTCTTCATCGTCCTTTCGTTCAGGGTCAGACTTGTCTTCTTTGTCCTTTGGTTCAAGGTTAGACTTGTCTTCATTGTCCTCTCGTTCAGGGTCAGACTCGTCTTCTTTGTCCTTTCGTTCAAGGTTAGACTTGTCTTCATTGTCCTCTCGCTCAGGGTCAGACTCGTCTTCTTTGTCCTCTCGCTCAGGGTTACACTCGTCTTCATAGTCCTTTCGTTCAGGGTCAGACTTGTCTTCTTTGTCCTCTGGTTCAAGGTTAGACTTGTCTTCATTGTCCTCTCGCTCAGGGTCAGACTCGTCTTCTTTGTCCTCTCGTTCAGGGTCACACTCGTCTACATCGTCCTTTCGTTCAGGGTCAGACTTGTCTTCTTTGTCCTTTCGTTCAGGGTCAGACTTGTCTTCTTTGTCCTTTCGTTCAGGGTCAGACTCGTCTTATTTGTCCTCTCGTTCAGGGTCACACTCGTCTACATCGTCCTTTCGTTCAGGGTCAGACTTGTCTTCTTTGTCCTTTCATTCAGGGTCAGACTTGTCTTCTTTGTCCTTTCGTTCAGGGTCAGACTCGTCTTATTTGTCCTCTCACTCAGGGTTACACTCATCTTCATCGTCCTTTCTTTCAGGGTCAGACTTGTCTTCTGTGTCCTCTGGTTCAAGGTTAGACTTGTCTTCATTGTCCTCTCGCTCAGGGTCAGACTCGTCTTCTTTGTCCTCTCGCTCAGGGTCACACTCGTCTTATTTGTCCTCTCGCTCAGGGTCAGACTCGTCTTCTTTGTCCTTTCGTTCAGGGTCAGACTCGTCTTATTTGTCCTCTCACTCAGGGTCAGACTCGTCTTCTTTGTCCTTTCGTTCAGGGTCAGACTTGTCTTCTTTGTCCTTTCGTTCAGGGTCAGACTTGTCTTCTTTGTCCTCTGGTTCAAGGTTAGACTTGTCTTTATTGTCCTCTCGTTCAGGGTCAGACTTGTTTTCTTTGTCCTCTGGTTCAAGGTTAGACTTGTCTTCATTGTCCTCTCACTCAGGGTCAGACTCGTCTTCTTTGTCCTTTCGTTCAGGGTTAGACTTGTCTTCTTTGTCCTCTGGTTCAAGGTTAGACTTGTCTTCATTGTCCTCTCGCTCAGGGTCAGACTAGTCTTCATCGTCCTCTCGCTCAGGGTCAGACTCGTCTTCATTGTCCTCTCGTTCAGGGTCAGACTCGTCTTCATCGTCCTCTCGCTCAGGGTCAGACTCGTCTTCATCGTCCTCTCGCTCAGGGTCAGACTCGTCTTCATTGTCCTCTCGCTCAGGGTCAGACTCGTTCCATAACGTTGGGTTCATGGTGACCATGAAGAGAGTCTAATCTGTGGACATGTCTCGAACAGGAGTTTATATTTCTGACTGATTAAAACTCAGCTGATCAAACAGTACATTCTGACCTTTGAGTCCTGGGTAACCCTGAAGACCAGGAGGTCCATCAGCACCTGCTTCACCAGGAAGACCTGAAGAACCTGGTCGACCTCTGGATCCTGGAGGACCAATCACACCTGATGGAGACATAATCCCTCTAAATGAGCACAACAGGCTCTAGAACGACACAAGATTGTCTTTTATAACTGCTGACATTAATGGTTCAAGTAGGTCCTCACACCTGCTTCACCAGGAAGTCCAATGAAGCCTGTATGTCCTTTGCATCCCTTCTGTCCTGGAGAACCAATAAAGCCTTTTTGCCCAAGATCTCCTTGAGGTCCACAAGGACCTGCAAGGCAAAGAAACAGTCAGCTGGTAAAGAATTTTGACAGTTTTCTATAAGACAAAAAAATTACAGAAATACCAAAATTGTCACCTTTGAGCCCCGTGTCTCCAGAAAGCCCCTTGTCTCCAGGTGGACCAGCACAACTATCTGAGTCTCCTTTCTCACCTGAAACACAGACACTAACTTTACACTCCAAATCACGTCAGTTTATTAATACAGCTCCAATTCATGACAAAAATCATCTCAAGGCACGTTACAGGGCTAACAGGTCCAATTTAACGAGTCCAGTTCATCAAGTCCAGATCATCAATCCAGATCATCAAGTCCAGTTCAACAAGTGCAATTTAACAAGTCCAGTTCATCAAGTCCAGATCATCAATCCAGATCATCAAGTCCAGTTCAACAAGTCCAATTTAACAAGTCCAGTTCATCAAGTCCAGTTCAACAAGTCCAGTTCAACAAGTCCAGTTCAACAAGTCCAGATCATCAAGTCCAGTTCAACAAGTCCAGATCATCAAGTCCAGATCATCAAGTCCAGATCATCAAGTCCAGTTCAACAAGTCCAGTTCATCAAGTCCAGTTCATCAAGTCCAGTTCATCAAGTCCAGTTCATCAAGTCCAGATCATCAAGTCCAGATCATCAAGTCCAGTTCAACAAGTCCAGATCATCAAGTCCAGTTCAACAAGTCCAGATCATCAAGTCCAGTTCAACAAGTCCAGTTCAACAAGTCCAGTTCAACAAGTCCAGTTCATCAAGTCCAGTTCAACAAGTCCAGATCATCAAGTCCAGTTCAACAAGTCCAGATCATCAAGTCCAGTTCAACAAGTCCAGTTCAACAAGTCCAGATCATCAAGTCCAGTTCAACAAGTCCAGTTCAACAAGTCCAGATCATCAAGTCCAGTTCAACAAGTCCAGTTCAACAAGTCCAGATCATCAAGTCCAGTTTACACAAACAGTTCAGTTAATTGTTTTGAGCTTTAGAAATCTGCTCAGAACAGAAAAGTTCATTTTACAGAAAAAAGATGTGAACATTAATATTTTCAACTAATTCTTTATAGTGATAATTTAGTGACCTCACACCTTTAGGTCCAGGACTTCCAGGTAGTCCAGGTTTGCCAGGTGCACCAGGGCATCCTGGGTCACCCTACAAGCAGAAGAGCAAATTCATATTTCTGAATTGGAGAATTGAAGAATAGGACAAAAGGAAATGTGACATTACTGTTAAAAGAATCCACTTTTCTTTGCTTTTGACTCCGTGTTCTGTAGACAAAGTTTTATCACTTGTATACCTTTAGATGTCTCCAGAGAGTTCTAGTTACAGAATGACCATCTAGAACAGTAAGGACAGTCTGGAATGGGGTCTGTACAATCCTTTAAACTAACAGATCTAGTCAGATCTATAAAACCTTTGGAAAGCTTCAGATTTTCATCCAACCAAATCATGTCCCGCCATCTTCACCGGCAGCTGCCAACTAAAACATCTTTTCAGAGTCAAAAGGACTTTACACTCTTCAACTCAAGTAAATCAGTTAATGAAGTCTACTGTAATCTTACTGGGTCTCCCGTCTCTCCGGGGAAGCCAGTGTATCCATAATGTCCTTTACATCCAGGTGGTCCTGAAGGTCCTCGTTTGCCAATTGGTCCTTGAGGTCCTTGAAGTCCCCTGATGCCTGGGGGCCCTGGCAAGCCTTGATATCCAGGCTTACCTGTAGCACCTCGTACACCTTTACTTCCTATTGATCAAACGTGTTTGTTATTAAAGTAATCAGAGTAGAAACTCAGACCAGAGTTGATCACTTAAAATACCCCAAAGCATGATGGGAAATTAACCTGAGCATGTAGGCCCAGTACAAACAGCCCAGTCATATTAAACTGTGTGGAAGTTTGGTGGGCTTTAATTTATATATCTATTGATTTGAAACATTGACAGGTGGAAACAAAATATTTGTTGTTATTTTAAAATGTCAAATTATTATTTGTGTTAAATGTATGATAAAACAAACCCGAGTACATCGGGGTAAAAATAATTCTTCTTTTACTGATATTTTGTTCATAAACTGTACAAAATAAAACATACGGAGCTAAAATTAAGACTTCAGTTTCTAACTTGTAATTTATTTCTGCATTTGTAACTCAGTTCTGTAACTTGCACATATTTAAAAAATACAAGTTACAAGGTTCAAAACATTTTTTACCATATTTGGGTTTCCTGGAAGAACCAATGAGAGGCTGATTTTGACCAACAAATCATGTTTCTTCAATTTCTATCCAATCATAGCGAGAGGAGGATGGCATCTGCACAGCGCTCACAACCAAACTAGATTACATTCACACTCTTTACCAGTAGGTGGCGGTAAAGTACCTTGTGTATTACAGATGGCTGAGGCATTTTCTTTTAAATAAACATATACAGGTAAGAACAGAGAAAACTTATTATATTGTTGAAAATGGAACTCCACAGGAAGTACAGTGAGACCTTTATTATTTTAATTTATGATTAATAAGGTATATATTAATGTGGGGGGGAATAGGGTACTCACTATATGCAGATGATGGGGCAATGTAGAGAAGAGGTTAGAAATTTAAAATTTACTGTTAAAAAGTTACAGGAAGCAATTTTAAAGGTTGAAAATTGGTCAAATTAATGGGATTTAAATTTTCTGTGGATAAAACAAAGATACTGGCAGTGTTGAACTGACATGGACACTGTTCTCACCTTGTTTCACTAACGTGTGAAAAAGAGTCTTGAAAGTTTTCTAGAGAGAGCAACACTGAATATAAAGAGTCTGGTCTTCATAGAACAGAGTCATTACATTCCTCCCACCTCGTGGTCCTGGGAATCCAGAGACACCACCGGGTCCTTGTTGTCCACTCGGACCTTTGATGGCAATAAAATAGATGTCTCCTGGAGGTCCTGAGTTCCCTTTCAAACCTGCAGGGAACACGGATGGATGGATAGGTGGATGGATGGATGGATGGATGGATGGATGGATGATGGGTGGGTGATGGATGGATGGATGATGGGTGGGTGATGGATGGATGGATGGATGGATGGATGGATGGATGGATGGATGGATGGATGGATGGATGGATGGATGGATGGATGGATGGATGGATGGATGGATGGGTGGGTGGGTGGATGGATGGATGGATGGATGGATGGATGAATGATGGGTGGGTGATGGATGGATGGATGGATGGATGGATGGATGGATGGATGGATGGATGGATGGATGGATGATGATGGGTGGGTGATGGATGGATGGATGGATGGATGGATGGATGGATGGATGGATGGATGGATGGATGGATGGATGGATGGATGGATGGATGGATGGATGGATGGATGGATGTGGGGGGATGGGTGGGGGATGGATGGAGGGATGGATGATGATGGGTGGGGGATGGATGGATGGATGGATGGATGGATGGATGAATGATGGGTGGGTGATGGATGGATGGATGGATGGATGGATGGATGGATGGATGGATGGATGATGGGTGGGTGATGGATGGATGGATGGATGGATGGATGGATGATGGGTGGGTGATGGATGGATGGATGATGGGTGGGTGATGGATGGATGGATGGATGAATGATGGGTGGGTGATGGATGGATGGATGGATGGATGAATGATGGGTGGGTGATGGATGGATGGATGGATGGATGGATGGATGGATTGAGGATGAATGATGGGTGGGTGATGGATGGATGGATGGATGGATGGATGGATGGATGGATGGATGGATGGATGGATGGATGAATGATGGGTGGGTGATGGATGGATGGATGGATGGATGGAAGGATGGATGGGTGGATGGTTGGATGGATGGAGGGGTGGATGGATGGATGGATGATGGGTGGGTGATGGATGGATGGATGGATGGATGGATGATGGGTGGGTGATGGATGGATGGATGGATGGATGGATGGATGGATGGATGGATGGATGGATGGATGGATGGATGGATGGATGGATGGATGGATGGATGATGGGTGGGTGATGGATGGATGGATGATGGGTGGGTGATGGATGGATGGATGGATGGATGGATGGATGGATGATGGATGATGGGTGGGTGATGGATGGATGGATGGATGGATGGATGGATGGATGGATGGATGAATGATGGGTGGGTGATGGATGGATGGATGGATGGATGGATGGATGGATGGATGGATGGATGGATGGATGAATGATGGGTGGGTGATGGATGGATGGATGGATGGATGGATGAATGATGGGTGGGTGATGGATGGATGGATGAATGATGGGTGGGTGGATAAGTGTTTACCTTTCTGTCCTTTTGGTCCATCACATCCTTGAGCCCCGTCTTGTCCACTAGGGCCCCTCTCACCAGTCCTTCCAGGATCTCCAGGGCAGCCTATGCTTCCTACGGTTCCTGGTTCTCCTTCCTGGCCCCGGGGTCCAATCAGACCTAAAACAAGATTTGAGTGAAACTGTTTAGTCATGAAATGTTTCTACAACCATCACTGTAGCTGCAGCTCACCTTTTTCCCCGATGAGCCCTGGCAGACCACAGTCTCCAATAGGTCCATGGAGCCCTTGAGGCCCTGGGCTCCCAGGAAAACCTGGAACTCCAGGCTCTCCAGCTTGGCCTTTAAAGCCAATAACTGAAAGACCACTATCACCGATCTCACCCTTTTGTCCCAAAAAACCTTTAAGAAAAGTATTCATCTCAGTTCTTAGGTGAAATTAGTTGAAGCAAATGAAACAAACTAAAAGGAAGTCAAATCCATGTGGTGGACATGTTTGGAACCAATGGTTTACCTAAAGGGCCAGTGAGTCCCTGAGGGCCACGCAGTCCCATTTCACCAGGTTTTCCAGCTTCACAGTTGTTTAGTGTGGATCCTTGGAGTCCAGCTGTACCGGGGTTCCCATGGTCTCCCTTCTGGCCCTTCATGCCACAGACCCCAGGAGGGCCCAGGACACCTTCACATACACATTATATAACTCCACGTCTCCAGACTGTCAGATTAAGTTTTTGTACAACATTGAAGTAAAATGTTAAATATTAAAGATGGATGATCATTTATAGTTTTAAAATTTATTAAATATAATTTTCTGATAAAGTTGAAGTTTATGAAAAACTAATTGTTCTTTTTATTTGTTGTTCTTTCTGATAAACATACATCTGTGTTTATGTTTATACTTCTACCAACTCAAACAGGGATGAAAATGTTCTTTATAAACAGTGAAATAAATAAATATTTATATTAATAAACAGATTTGAATATTGGATTTGTTCTTTAAAGGTTTTGAAAACTTTATAAAAGATTTCATCATCCAAAACCTGTAAAAATGACAAACACATTTCATCCATTAAATCAATCTGGTCTTTCACCTGGTGGTCCTTCTTGACCAGGAGGACCAGGAACTCCTTTAGGTCCTGGAAATCCCAGTGGTCCTGGAAAGCCAGTAGGTCCTGAAGGCCCGTAATCATTATCTCCTCGTGGCCCTGGGTGTCCAGGAAGACCTGGCAAACCTGAAGAGCCTGGTACACAAAGAGACAAAAACCCAGTAAACAGAAGTGTTAGTGACTGGAGGACCTGTTGAAGCTCCACCTGTAGGTTGGACATCAGGTGAGTTTCACAGTAACATTTTAAAACTTCTAACAGTGTTTCAACTTGAAAATAATCAACACAAGACCAAATATTAGAGATATTAATGCAACAACAGAGAACAGATGTTCTATCTGAATCCAACAAACAGCAAGTCCTTTAAGTCCTGGAAGCTGTGAGGTGGATCTGACCCTCTTCTTCAGAACATCCCACAGACGATCAGTGTGATCAGGGTCTTGAGGACATGTAGGTCAAATCAACACCTTGCTAGTTCACCTTGTTACCAGAGTGGATCTTGGTACCATGTCTAACCCAGTTACGAGATGGATACAGACCCAACAATCCACTTGATGAAGAACTCATGACCTGCTAAACCCGACCACCATCTTCAACACGATGTTCAACATGATGTTCAACATGTTCAACACGATGTTCAACACAATGTTCAACATGTTAAACATGATGTTCAACACAATGTTCAACACAATGTTCAACACGATGTTCAACACGATGTTCAACACAATGTTCAACCCGATGTTCAACACGATGTTCAACACAATGTTCAACACAATGTTCAACACAATGTTCAACACAATGTTCAACATGATGTTCAACACAATGTTCAACCCGATGTTCAACACGATGTTCAACACAATGTTCAACACAATGTTCAACACAATGTTCAACACAATGTTCAACATGATGTTCAACACAATGTTCAACACAATGTTCAACATGTTAAACATGATGTTCAACACAATGTTCAACACAATGTTCAACATGTTAAACATGATGTTCAACACAATGTTCAACACAATGTTCAACACGATGTTCAACACGATGTTCAACACGATGTTCAACATGTTCAACACGATGTTCAACACAATGTTCAACACAATGTTCAACACAATGTTCAAGACAATGTTCAAGACAATGTTCAACACAATGTTCAACATGATGTTCAACACAATGTTCAACATGTTAAACATGATGTTCAACACAATGTTCAACACAATGTTCAACACAATGTTCAACACAATGTTCAACACAATGTTCAACATGTTCAACACGATGTTCAACACAATGTTCAACATGTTCAACATGTTCAACATGATGTTCAACATGTTCAACACAATGTTCAACATGTTCAACACAATGTTCAACACGATGTTCAACACAATGTTCAACACAATGTTCAACATGTTCAACACGATGTTCAACATGTTCAACACGATGTTCAACACAATGTTCAACATGTTCAATTTGTTCAACACGATGTTCAACATGATGTTCAACACAATGTTCAACATGTTCAACATGTTCAACACAATGTTCAACATGTTCAACTTGTTCAACACGATGTTCAACATGATGTTCAACACAATGTTCAACATGTTCAACTTGTTCAACACGATGTTCAACATGATGTTCAACACAATGTTCAACATGTTCAACACGATATTCAACACAATGTTCAACACAATGTTCAACACAATGTTCAACATGTTCAACACGATGTTCAACACAATGTTCAACACAATGTTCAACATGTTCAACACGATGTTCAACACAATGTTCAACTTGTTCAACACGATGTTCAACACAATGTTCAACATGTTCAACATGATGTTCAACACCATGTTCAACACAATGTTCAACATGTTCAACACAATGTTCAACATGTTCAACACGATGTTCAACACAATGTTCAACATGTTCAACACGATGTTCAACACAATGTTCAACATGTTCAACACGATGTTCAACACAATGTTCAACATGTTCAACACAATGTTCAACACAATGTTCAACATGTTCAACACGATGTTCAACACAATGTTCAACACAATGTTCAACATGTTCAACACGATGTTCAACACAATGTTCAACTTGTTCAACACGATGTTCAACACAATGTTCAACACAATGTTCAACACAATGTTCAACACAATGTTCAACACGATGTTCAACACAATGATCAACACGATGTTCAACACAATGTTCAACACAATGTTCAACATGTTCAACACGATGTTCAACACAATGTTCAACTTGTTCAACACGATGTTCAACACAATGTTCAACACAATGTTCAACATGTTCAACACGATGTTCAACACAATGTTCAACTTGTTCAACACGATGTTCAACATGATGTTCAACATGTTCAACACAATGTTCAACATGTTCAACACGATGTTCAACACAATGTTCAACATGTTCAACACGATGTTCAACACAATGTTCAACACAATGTTCAACATGTTCAACACAATGTTCAACATGTTCAACACGATGTTCAACACAATGTTCAACATGTTCAACACAATGTTCAACATGTTCAACACGATGTTCAACACAATGTTCAACACAATGTTCAACATGTTCAACACGATGTTCAACACAATGTTCAACACAATGTTCAACATGTTCAACACGATGTTCAACACAATGTTCAACACAATGTTCAACATGTTCAACACAATGTTCAACATGTTCAACACGATGTTCAACACAATGTTCAACACAATGTTCAACATGTTCAACACGATGTTCAACACAATGTTCAACACAATGTTCAACATGTTCAACACAATGTTCAACATGTTCAACACGATATTCAACACAATGTTCAACACAATGTTCAACACAATGTTCAACATGTTCAACACGATGTTCAACATGTTCAACACAATCTTCAACATGTTCAACACGATGTTCAACACAATGTTCAACATGTTCAATTTGTTCAACACGATGTTCAACATGATGTTCAACACAATGTTCAACATGTTAAACATGATGTTCAACACAATGTTCAACACAATGTTCAACACAATGTTCAACATGTTCAACACGATGTTCAACACAATGTTCAACACAATGTTCACATGTTCAACACGATGTTCAACACAATGTTCAACCCGATGTTCAACACGATGTTCAACACAATGTTCAACACAATCTTCAACATGATGTTCAACACAATGTTCAACATGTTCAACACGATATTCAACACAATGTTCAACACAATGTTCAACACAATGTTCAACATGTTCAACACGATGTTCAACATGTTCAACACAATGTTCAACATGTTCAACTTGTTCAACACGATGTTCAACATGATGTTCAACACAATGTTCAACATGTTCAACACGATGTTCAACACAATGTTCAACACAATGTTCAACATGTTCAACACGATGTTCAACACAATGTTCAACATGTTCAACACGATGTTCAACACAATGTTCAACATGTTCAACACAATGTTCAACACAATGTTCAACATGTTCAACACGATGTTCAACACAATGTTCAACACAATGTTCAACATGTTCAACACGATGTTCAACACAATGTTCAACACAATGTTCAACATGTTCAACACAATGTTCAACATGTTCAACACGATGTTCAACACAATGTTCAACACAATGTTCAACATGTTCAACACGATGTTCAACATGATCAACATGATGGGGGACTTTTAAGATAAAATTCTTAGATTTGATCTTGAATATTAATAATTCATTTTTAAATGATGTGTGAAATATGAGGTGTTTGTAGTTTTTACCTGGACTTCCATTAAAACTGACTCCTTCAGTTCCTTCGTCTCCAGTTTCTCCAGCAAAACCTCGAGGTCCTACCGGAAGAAAAGAGGAACAGCTGTAATATAACAGCTCATGTATAGACAAGTGTGAGGGTTATGAGACAGGTGGACTGATGGACCTTGTGGCCCAGGTGGTCCTGGAAGTCCTTTCTGACCCATGTCTCCTTTAGGCCCATCTGGCCCTCTGATGCCTGGATAACCTTTAGGTCCTGGAGGACCTGGAAAACCTAAAGAAGAGATAATGGGAGCAGATGGTCACATAAACAAATGAACAAACAGGTGTTACAAGATCTTACCAGGTATTCCAGAGTCTCCCTTTTGTCCACGTGAACCAGGGTTTAGAGGGGTGTAGGTCAGAGTGTCACCTGCAGAAAAAGGGATCCAACCGTATGTTAAAGGTTTCACAGGTGACTATGAACAAGTATGTTAATGAAAGTCTAGAAATTTTAGTTTGCAGAAAATCTGTATTTATGATGTACAAAAAAAACGTAAGGGGTCTAGTAATGGGACTTTACATTATTTGTCCAAACATAGTGACATTTTGTATGAAGAGGTTAATCTTCTTTAAAAAAAAAGTCTAAGTTAATAATAATAATTATTAATAATAACTAGAAAAGTTCCTGAGGAAACTTTGAGAGGGATTGCCACCATGTGAGAAACCCTCAGCCAATCAGAGAGCTGCATTCATTCCACAGCTGACAAATGCTGCAAATATGATGACACGGCAGAAAGATTCAAAATAATGTGGGAGTTTATTGTGGAAATATGATTATTTCAGAGATTATTCCATTGAGCTGCAATAAGGGTGGCATTTTAAATGGAATCGGTTTCCATGGTCAACCCAAATTTAATGTACAGGTACGGTAGAAGTTTATGAAAAGATGCTTCAATATGTTATAGACCAATGTGTAGTGAGCAGATAAAAGTTGGACCTTACCTTTCTCCCCCTTTGGCCCCCGAAGACCAGGAAACCCAGGTGGTCCAGAGGCCCCAAGTAGTCCCCGCAGTCCAACAGCTCCAGGGACACCTGCTCCTGAAGGACCTGGAGGTCCTAAAGATCCCTTAGGTCCCAGAAATCCCCTGAAGCCTTGATCTCCACAAAAGCCCATTAAACTTTCACCCTGAAAAACCCCAATTCATAAATGAGGAGGTGAAGAAAGCAGAAATTTACGGCAGTAGCACCTCCTACAGGCTGCAAACTTTAATTATTCTGCATTCTCAGACACTCCAGTTCAAAGCTGCTGGATCAGATGAAAGCAGAGTCCAGGCAGGATGGAAGAGGGTAAGACAAGAAAACAGACCATCAAAAAGAGTGATACCGCTGTTGGATCAGTTCTGTCGGTGGGATCAGTTCTGTCGGTGGGATCAGTTCTGTCGGTGGGATCAGTTCTGTCGGTGGGATCAGTTCTGTCGAAGGGATCAGTTCTGTCGGTGGGATCAGTTCTGTCTGTAAGATCAGTTCTGTCGGTGGGATCAGTTCTTTCGGTGGGATCAGTTCTGTCGGTGGGATCAGTTCTGTCGGTGAGATCAGTTCTGTCGGTGGGATCAGTCTGTTGGTGTCTGTCAGTTCAACATCCCTCCCCCAAAAAAATCAAGGGTAGCATTTTTTAGGGTTCTGTTCTGATGAGCTGACCCTTTTGAGAAGTTAGTATGTGTGACCCACCTGTAAGCCAGGGTTCCCAGGGACCCCTGGAGCCCCACTAAGTCCGTTTCTCCCTGAGAATCCTCGTTCACCTGCCGGACCCAATGGGCCTTTGTCTCCCTTATCACCTGAAGACAAATGTCTGAATTAGAACCACTGATAGACTGACCGGGCAGCATTTGTTTTCCATTTTAATTAGATCTCTACTAACAATTAATTTGATTAGACCAAAAACGGCTGGTTGAGTATTAATGGTTCATTATGATGTTTCAGATAGATGAGATATGTTGTTAGAACAAACCAAAGTAAGAATAAATACAAGTAAATATGACATTCATCCATCTTAAAAAAAAACTGAACTGGAAGGTGATAAACTTACCAATAATCTCCACAATGACAAAATCTCCTTTCTGTCCTTTTGACCCTTTGACACCTTGAAATCCAACATAACCCTGAAAAGCACAAACAAACAAACAAACAAACAAACAAACAAACAAACAAACAACTCATTTGGTTCAAGTAAAATAACATTTATTCTGACTTTGCGGACTTGAACCTCACCTCCTCACCCTTCGCTCCTCTGTCCCCAGGTAAACCTTTTTTTCCTCTCAGGCCTGGGGCCCCTTTGACACCTGGGAACCCTTTATCCCCAATGTCACCCCCAGGACCAGGAGGGCCCTTCAGTTCAACTGGAGGACCACAAGAACAAGTGCCAAGTTCACCTGAAACACATCATTATATTAATGTAACAGTGAAGAGGAGTTCCTCAGGAAAACTGTTCAGGTCTCTGCTAGTTCTCATTTTCAGCGTAAATGTTTAAGCAGAGGTTCTTCTTCACCATCACATTTAGATCCAATGAAAGAGTTTAGAGTACATCCAAATGGGGTGGCAGAGGGAAGAGGGGTCACCTTTTAATTTAAAAGTTGGAGGTTCAATCCCAGTTTCCGTCCTCCACATGTAAAAAAATCCTTGGGCAAGACACTGAACACCATGTAGCCCCAAATTTGCATATCAGTGTGTGAGTGTTTTTTTGTAGTGTTTGTTGACAATTTAGAGCTAACAATAAAACTCAAGCATATTTTTGTTCTGTGGGATCCCATCCCATACCACGCCGCGCCGCGCCTCGCCACGCCACACACCACCGCACCGCACACCCCCGCACCACTAACGACCGCACCGCACCACACACCACCGCACCACTAACGACCGCACCGCACCACACACCACCGCACCACTAACGACCACACCACACACCACACCACCGCACCACACACCACCGCACCACACACCGCACCACACACCACACCACCGCACCACACACCACCGCACCGCACCACACACCACCGCACCACCGCACCGCACCACACACCACCGCACCACACACCACCGCACCGCACCACACACCACCGCACCACACCATACGTTTTATGGCATATGTACTCAATTATATGGGCCCTAGGACATCTGATGTTTTCTGGTGGGCACTTCCCAAACCATAAATTGGTGCAGGTGCAGGTTTAGTCGATTGTTTTTTGAGTGGGAGGGTGGAGAAAGCGCTACAAATGAAAAGCTGTAATATGGGAAGTGACGTTTGAAAATTATAATAAACATTTTTTTTTTTTTTTTAAATCATCTTGTTGCTGTTGTTGTGGCGAAATTCAACTCACTGCCATTTTCATCACTTTTCACAGTTTTGATCTTTAAAATCACAAATTCAACAAACTGACCTTTAATCCCTAAGGGACCCAAGGCCCCTGGGAGCCCCAGTTTACCCAAGTCTCCAGTCTGTCCTGGGACTCCAGGAAGGCAGTAACTTCCTTGAGGAAAAAAAAACTAAATTAATTGGACAACAGCAAACAGTATTGATCATCTATAATAACAATGGAAAACTATCAAATAATGAAAAAATGATTACTGATACCTGGGATACCCGGCTCTCCCTTTGGCCCTCTCAGTCCTGGGCGACCTGGTTTTCCAGGTTCTCCGGGACTCAGTTCCACTATCATCTGTCCTGGTTCTCCTCTGTCTCCTTTAGATCCTGGAAATCCCTTTGGGCCATCAATCCCAGCAGGTCCTTCAGAAAACAACACCAGTTTTTATTCTGTTTAAAATCTGAGTTAAAGATTATCATCATCTCACGATTTCTTTCAACCTCAGTCTGACTTCAACTGTCATACCACCTTAAATTCAAGCA
>SSNP01000101.1:974047-1008324 GCA_006937955.1 Pachypanchax playfairii
CACCACACACCACCGCACCGCACCACACACCACCGCACCACACACCACCGCACCACCGCACCACACACCACACCACCGCACCACACCCCACCGCACCGCACCACACACCACCGCACCGCACCGCACCACACACCACACCACACCACCGCACCACACACCACCGCACCACTAACGACCGCACCACACACCACCGCACCACTAACGACCACACCACACACCACCGCACCACTAACGACCACACCACACACCAGCGCACCGCACCGCACCACACACCACACCACCGCACCACACACCACCGCACCACCCCCACCGCACCGCACCACACACCACCGCACCACTAACGACCGCACCGCACCACACACCACCGCACCACTAACGACCGCACCGCACCACACACCACCGCACCACTAACGACCGCACCACACACCACCGCACCACTAACGACCGCACCACACACCACCGCACCACTAACGACCACACCACACACCACCGCACCGCACCACACACCACCGCACCGCACCGCACCACACACCACCGCACCACACACCACACCACCGCACCACACACCACCGCACCACTAACGACCGCACCGCACCACACACCACCGCACCACTAACGACCGCACCACACACCACCGCACCACTAACGACCGCACCACACACCACCGCACCACTAACGACCACACCACACACCAGCGCACCGCACCCCACACCACCGCACCGCACCACACACCACCGCACCACTAACGACCGCACCACACACCACCGCACCACTAACGACCGCACCACACACCACCGCACCGCACCACACACCACCGCACCACACACCACCGCACCACCGCACCACACACCACACCACCGCACCACACACCACCGCACCACTAACGACCGCACCACACACCCCCGCACCACTAACGACCGCACCGCACCACACACCACCGCACCACTAACGACCGCACCGCACCACACACCACCGCACCACTAACGACCGCACCACACACCACCGCACCACTAACGACCACACCACACACCACCCACCGCACCACACACCACCGCACCACCGCACCACACACCACACCACCGCACCACACACCACCGCACCGCACCACACACCACCGCACCACACCATACGTTTTATGGCATATGTACTCAATTATATGGGCCCTAGGACATCTGATGTTTTCTGGTGGGCACTTCCCAAACCATAAATTGGTGCAGGTGCAGGTTTAGTCGATTGTTTTTTGAGTGGGAGGGTGGAGAAAGCGCTACAAATGAAAAGCTGTAATATGGGAAGTGACGTTTGAAAATTATAATAAACATTTTTTTTTTTTTTTTAAATCATCTTGTTGCTGTTGTTGTGGCGAAATTCAACTCACTGCCATTTTCATCACTTTTCACAGTTTTGATCTTTAAAATCACAAATTCAACAAACTGACCTTTAATCCCTAAGGGACCCAAGGCCCCTGGGAGCCCCAGTTTACCCAAGTCTCCAGTCTGTCCTGGGACTCCAGGAAGGCAGTAACTTCCTTGAGGAAAAAAAAACTAAATTAATTGGACAACAGCAAACAGTATTGATCATCTATAATAACAATGGAAAACTATCAAATAATGAAAAAATGATTACTGATACCTGGGATACCCGGCTCTCCCTTTGGCCCTCTCAGTCCTGGGCGACCTGGTTTTCCAGGTTCTCCGGGACTCAGTTCCACTATCATCTGTCCTGGTTCTCCTCTGTCTCCTTTAGATCCTGGAAATCCCTTTGGGCCATCAATCCCAGCAGGTCCTTCAGAAAACAACACCAGTTTTTATTCTGTTTAAAATCTGAGTTAAAGATTATCATCATCTCACGATTTCTTTCAACCTCAGTCTGACTTCAACTGTCATACCACCTTAAATTCAAGCAATGCATGATGATAAATCCAACTTGACAAACTACCTTGAATCCAGTTCATACTACCTTAAAGCTGGTCTCTTCATCCTAAACTAGAAGGTCTTAAATTCAACCAACCGCTCTCTCATACCACCTTAAATATGAACAAATACCACCTTAAATACTGTCTTTAAGAGAGGATGCTTTACCTCCTTTTACTTTTTAATCATCGTTTCACCACCTGGTTTTTCCTCTCCCATCTGATCCGTACCAGAATCAACCCAGACCCAGACCGAGACTCTGACTGAGACCCAGACCGAGACCCTGACTGAGACCCAGACCGAGACCCAGACCGAGACTCTGACTGAGACCCAGACCGAGACCCTGACTGAGACCCAGACCGAGACCCAGACCGAGACCCAGACTGAGACCCAGACCGAGACTCTGACTGAGACCCAGACCGAGACTCTGACTGAGACCCAGACCGAGACCCAGACCGAGACTCTGACTGAGACTCTGACTGAGACCCAGACCGAGACCCAGACCGAGACTCTGACTGAGACCCAGACCGAGACTCTGACTGAGACCCAGACCGAGACCCTGACTGAGACCCAGACCGAGACCCAGACCGGACCCAGACCGAGACCCAGACCGAGACCCAGACCGAGACTCTGACTGAGACCCAGACTGAGACCCAGACCGAGACCCAGAACGAGACCCAGACCGAGACTCTGATTGAGACCCAGACTGAGACCCAGACCGAGACCCAGACCGAGACCCAGACCGAGACTCTGACTGAGACCCAGACCGAGACCCAGACCGAGACACTGACCGAGACCCAGACTGAGACCCAGACCCAGACCCTGACTGAGACCCAGACCGAGACCCAGACCGAGACCCAGACCGAGACTCTGACCGAGACCCAGACCGAGACCCAGACCGAGACCCAGACCGAGACTCTGACTGAGACCCAGACTGAGACCCAGACCCAGACCCAGACCGAGACTCTGACTGAGACCCAGACCGAGACCCAGACCGAGACTCTGACTGAGACCCAGACTGAGACCCAGACCGAGACCCAGACCCAGACCCAGACCGAGACTCAGACCGAGACCCAGACCGAGACCCAGACCGAGACCCTGACTGAGACCCAGACCGAGACCCAGACCGAGACCCTGACCGAGACTCTGACCGAGACCCAGACCGAGACCCAGACCGAGACCCAGACCGAGACTCTGACTGAGACCCAGACTGAGACCCAGACCCAGACCCAGACCGAGACTCTGACTGAGACCCAGACCGAGACTCTGACTGAGACCCAGACCGAGACTCTGACTGAGACCCAGACCGAGACCCAGACCGAGACTCTGACTGAGACTCTGACTGAGACCCAGACCGAGACCCAGACCGAGACTCTGACTGAGACCCAGACTGAGACCCAGACCGAGACCCAGAACGAGACCCAGACCGAGACTCTGATTGAGACCCAGACTGAGACCCAGACCGAGACCCAGACCGAGACCCAGACCGAGACCCAGACCGAGACCCTGACTGAGACCCAGACCGAGACCCAGACCGAGACCCAGACCGAGACCCAGACCGAGACCCAGACCGAGACCCAGACCGAGACCCAGACCGAGACCCTGACTGAGACCCAGACCGAGACCCTGACCGAGACCCAGACCGAGACCCAGACCGAGACCCTGACTGAGACCCAGACCGAGACCCAGACCGAGACCCAGCCCGAGACCCAGACCGAGACCCAGACCGAGACCCAGACCGAGACCCAGACCGAGACTCTGACTGAGACTCTGACTGAGACCCAGACCGAGACCCAGACCGAGACCCTGACCGAGACCCAGACCGAGACCCAGACCGAGACCCAGACCGAGACCCAGACCGAGACCCAGACCGAGACCCAGACCGAGACCCTGACTGAGACCCAGACCGAGACCCAGACCGAGACCCTGACTGAGACTCTGACTGAGACTCTGACTGAGACCCAGACCGAGACCCAGACCGAGACTCTGACTGAGACCCAGACTGAGACCCAGACCGAGACTCTGACTGAGACCCAGACTGAGACCCAGAACGAGACCCAGACCGAGACTCTGATTGAGACCCAGACTGAGACCCAGACCGAGACCCTGACTGAGACCCAGACCGAGACCCAGACCGAGACCCAGACCGAGACCCAGACCGAGACCCAGACCGAGACCCGGACGAGACCCAGACCGAGACCCAGACCGAGACTCTGACTGAGACTCTGACCGAGACCCAGACCGAGACCCAGACCGAGACCCTGACCGAGACTCTGACTGAGACCCAGACTGAGACCCAGACCGAGACCCTGACTGAGACCCAGACCGAGACCCAGACCGAGACCCAGACCGAGACTCTGACCGAGACCCAGACCGAGACCCAGACCGAGACCCAGACCGAGACCCAGACCGAGACCCAGACCGAGACCCAGACCGAGACCCAGACCGAGACCCAGACCGAGACCCAGACCGAGACCCTGACCGAGACCCAGACCGAGACCCAGACCGAGACTCTGACTGAGACCCAGACTGAGACCCAGACCGAGACCCTGACTGAGACCCAGACCGAGACCCCGACCGAGACCCAGACCGAGACCCCGACTGAGACCCAGACCGAGACCCAGACCGAGACCCAGACCGAGACTCTGACTGAGACCCAGACTGAGACCCAGACCGAGACCCTGACTGAGACCCAGACCGAGACCCAGACCGAGACCCAGACCGAGACCCAGACCGAGACCCTGACTGAGACCCAGACCGAGACCCAGACCGAGACCCAGACCGAGACTCTGACCGAGACCCAGACCGAGACCCTGACCGAGACCCAGACCGAGACCCAGACCGAGACCCAGACCGAGACTCTGACCGAGACCCAGACCGAGACCCAGACCGAGACTCTGACTGAGACTCTGACTGAGACCCAGACCGAGACCCAGACCGAGACCCAGACCGAGACCCAGACCGAGACCCAGACCGAGACTCTGACTGAGACCCAGACTGAGACCCAGACCGAGACCCTGACTGAGACCCAGACCGAGACCCAGACCGAGACCCAGACCGAGACCCAGACCGAGACCCAGACCGAGACCCAGACCGAGACTCTGACCGAGACCCAGACCGAGACCCAGACCGAGACTCTGACTGAGACCCAGACCGAGACTCTGACCGAGACCCAGACCGAGACCCAGACCGAGACCCTGACTGAGACCCAGACCGAGACCCAGACCGAGACCCAGACCGAGACCCAGACTGAGACCCAGACCGAGACTCTGACTGAGACCCAGACTGAGACCCAGACCGAGACCCTGACTGAGACCCAGACCGAGACCCAGACCGAGACCCAGACCGAGACCCAGACCGAGACCCAGACCGAGACCCTGACCGAGACCCAGACCGAGACCCAGACCGAGACTCTGACCGAGACCCAGACCGAGACCCAGACCGAGACTCTGACTGAGACCCAGACTGAGACCCAGACCGAGACCCTGACTGAGACCCAGACCGAGACCCAGACCGAGACCCAGACCGAGACCCAGACCGAGACCCAGACCGAGACCCAGACCGAGACCCAGACCGAGACCCAGACCGAGACCCAGACCGAGACCCAGACCGAGACTCTGACTGAGACTCTGACTGAGACCCAGACCGAGACCCAGACCGAGACTCTGACTGAGACCCAGACTGAGACCCAGACCGAGACCCTGACTGAGACCCAGACCGAGACCCAGACCGAGACCCAGACCGAGACCCAGACCGAGACCCAGACCGAGACCCAGACCGAGACCCAGACCGAGACCCAGACCGAGACTCTGACCGAGACCCAGACCGAGACCCAGACCGAGACTCTGACTGAGACCCAGACCGAGACCCTGACCGAGACCCAGACCGAGACCCAGACCGAGACCCTGACCGAGACCCAGACCGAGACCCAGACCGAGACCCTGACTGAGACCCAGACCGAGACCCAGACCGAGACTCTGACTGAGACCCAGACCGAGACCCAGACCGAGACTCTGACTGAGACCCAGACCGAGACTCTGACTGAGACCCAGACCGAGACCCAGACCGAGACTCTGACTGAGACCCAGACCGAGACCCAGACCGAGACTCTGACCGAGACCCAGACCGAGACCCAGACCGAGACTCTGACTGAGACCCAGACAGAGACCCAGACCGAGACCCTGACTGAGACCCAGACCGAGACCCAGACCGAGACCCTGACCGAGACCCAGACTGAGACCCAGACCGAGACCCTGACCGAGACCCAGACCGAGACCCAGACCGAGACTCTGACTGAGACTCTGACTGAGACCCAGACCGAGACCCAGACCGAGACTCTGATTGAGACCCAGACCGAGACCCAGACCGAGACCCTGACTGAGACCCAGACCGAGACCCAGACCGAGACCCAGACCGAGACCCTGACCGAGACCCAGACTGAGACCCAGACCGAGACCCAGACCGAGACCCAGACCGAGACTCTGACCGAGACCCAGACCGAGACCCAGACCGAGACTCTGACTGAGACCCAGACTGAGACCCAGACCGAGACCCAGACCGAGACCCAGACTGAGACCCAGACCGAGACCCAGACCGAGACCCTGACTGAGACCCAGACCGAGACCCAGACCGAGACCCAGACCGAGACCCAGACCGAGACCCAGACCGAGACCCAGACCGAGACCCAGAACGAGACCCAGACCGAGACCCAGAACGAGACCCAGACCGAGACTCTGATTGAGACCCAGACTGAGACCCAGACCGAGACTCAGACTGAGACCCAGACCGAGACTCTGACTGAGACCCAGACCGAGACCCTGACTGAGACCCAGACCGAGACCCAGACCGAGACTCTGACTGAGACTCTGACTGAGACCCAGACTGAGACCCAGACCGAGACCCAGACCGAGACTCTGACTGAGACCCAGACCGAGACCCAGACCGAGACTCTGACTGAGACCCAGACCGAGACCCAGACCGAGACCCAGACCGAGACCCAGACCGAGACCCAGACCGAGACCCAGACCGAGACCCAGACCGAGACTCTGACCGAGACCCAGACCGAGACCCAGACCGAGACTCTGACTGAGACCCAGACTGAGACCCAGACCGAGACCCAGAACGAGACCCAGACCGAGACTCTGACTGAGACCCTGACCGAGACCCTGACCGAGACCCAGACCGAGACCCAGACCGAGACCCAGACCGAGACCCAGACCGAGACCCAGACCGAGACTCTGACTGAGACCCAGACTGAGACCCAGACCGAGACCCAGACCGAGACTCTGACTGAGACCCAGACCGAGACTCTGACTGAGACCCAGACCGAGACTCTGACTGAGACCCAGACCGAGACCCAGACCGAGACTCTGACTGAGACCCAGACTGAGACCCAGACCCAGACCCAGACCGAGACTCTGACTGAGACCCAGACTGAGACCCAGACCCAGACCCAGACCGAGACTCTGACTGAGACCCAGACTGAGACCCAGACTCACCTGGTATTGATCTCCCAGGTGATCCTGGAGGTCCATGCATTCCCAATAGTCCCGTGTCTCCTGATGGGCCCCTTTGTCCAGGGTTCCCGGGATCCCCGACTTCCCCTAGAAGACAGGATCAGCTGATACAAACACCAGACCAAATCAATGAGCTGATCAATGAGTGTATTGATCTCTACCAGTGTGTATGATCTCAGTGTTCTGGGGAAGGCCTTTGGCTCCCAGATCTCCCATCATGCCCTGCAAACAGAGACGCTCATGTCCCAAATAAAAAGCACATTCCTCCGTGTTCAGAATCATAAAGACAAAGACTTTAGTTCCTTTACTGGACAGAAACCAGACTGACCTTAAGACCCTCTTGTCCAATCAGACCTGGGAGACCCTGAGTCCCTCTGACCCCCTGAAAACAAAAACACCTTCAATTAAAACCCCAGAGAATGAAAAGATGAAGAACCGGAACCGCTCCAGTGAACAGAACAGTTCTCTTCACACTCACCTTGACACCTTTCTCTCCAGGTGGACCTGGTTGTCCAGCATTACCCTGAAATGAAAACCCAGAACCTGGAGGCTACAGAACCCAAACTCTAATTATTATTAATCATTTCAACAAGTCATAACATCTTACTCTGAGTCCTGGAAATCCCACAATCCCTTTCTCTCCATCAATCCCAGCGTGCATGTTGGAACCCTAGAACCACAAAACTCCTCTTCATCATCTTCATCACGTTCACAGTCAGCAGATCAATAAATCTTTATTCAAAGATGTTTGATATTTATAAACAACAGATTTATTTCCTCATCAGCTGATGTTCTTTAAACATGAGACAGATGGTCACTGAGGGGAACCTGCTTTCAATCAGATGGTTAAACTTACCGGATGTCCCTGTTCTCCACATGCTCCTTTATCTCCAGGAGGCCCCTGAACAACCAGAAAATTCTCTCATTAGAACAAAACTTAGAACCACTAGAACCTTTAGTGGATGTTTTGGGTCAGCAGGTTACTTCAAACAAGAACTTATTTCTAAGATTCAAAAGTTGTTAAAATGAAACTGAATCACTGCACAGTCCAACGATACTGTCACAAAAACAGGTTTCAGAACTTACGAGTCACAAAGAACCCAAATATGGAAGTAATAAACCCCAGAACACAGTCCAACATTCTCAGAACTAGAGAACTCAGCTCCAGAACCAAACGAGTCCAACAGCAGGAGCAAAGACACATTAAACATCTGAACCACATCCTGAAGTCTCCCTTACCTGTTCTCCTTTGATGTACAGGTCTTCTGGAGGGTCCACGTACTCAAAGGGCCCTGGAGGCCCCTCGGGGCCCTGCTCTCCCTGTGAAGCACATATAGTTCTACAGAACCTCTCTTACTGGTATCAAAGAACCAAGCAGCTTTATCACTGGTGCTTCATGGGTTCCTCTCAGAGAACAATAGAACTGCATCAGAACTATTAGTGTAGAACTCTGAGTCCAACCGAAAGCAACTAAATGGTTTGGCCACGCCCCTTCAGTGACATCACAATAGGTCCCCTCTCACTGCCATATGTAATGGTTAAACACAGGAATGTAAAATCAGCTGGAATTAAAACTAATTGATGGACTGCTAGTAGCTGTTTCCAGTAGAAGTTATAAGCCCCGCCCACTCCACATAAATAAACTGGACATTTTTAATGACTGTGAATTAAAAACATACATCTGATGCTTTTTAAAGATGTTTCATACAATCCTCACGTTTCTGCTACATGGTTCAAGTTGATGTTTCTAAGATTTTAGTTTTAATTAGTTAATTAGCATTTTAAACACCTTTACCGTGTGTTGTCAAGTGGGCGGGACTTTCAGTCCCATGACTTTGGTGATCTGGTTCTAGAATACAACATGGCAGCTGCAGTAAACAGAACAGCAGAACGTTTGAACAACTTCTCAACAAATGAGCCATTTTTGACAAAGCAAATGGGCGTGGCCATATAAATGTAACTGGGGGCGTGGTTATATGATTCCACAGAAGGGGCGTGGTTATATGAACAGGGACTTGTACCTCGTCTCCTTTTTGTCCCGGCAGCAATCGACCGTTTTCTCCCTGAAACACACAAACAACAGCTGTGATACTGATGCTAGCAGCTCAATGACCAGTCGCTAACGCTGATCAATAATCAATAACTAATTACATTATTATTGTTTTTACTGACATCACAAAGAAAATCCAAAACAGTTTTACACTCTGTAAAATTCACGTTAATAAATCCCTTTTTGAAGGTGTTTGAGAAGAAATGGAAACTACTGAGTGGAACATGGTTCTTACAGGCGGACCCCGTGAACCAGCAGGACCAGGAAGACCCTGCAGACATAAACCCAAATATCACACAGTTCAAATAAACACAAACAATTAATAACATTTTGGACTTGAAGCGAACTGATCAGAATTTGTGTGACTCACATTGATTCCATCAGGTCCTGCAGGACCAGCAGGTCCTATTGGACCTGGAACCCCCTGCTCACCCTGCAGACAGATAAACACAGAACTGAAGCTGAACCAGGAAACACCTCCCTGTTTTTATGAACATCTTGTTGAAGGTTTATCCACCTGCAGACCAGTTAGTCCTCTGGGTCCGACGCCTCCCTGTCCGATACAAACACTGAGGTTAGATCAATCGTTTTATTGATTAGTTATCAGAAGGCTGCAGTGCAGACATACGTACAGGAAGTCCAGGGTACTGTATATAGTGGCTCACTGGATCTCCTGGATCTCCCTTTGGTCCTTGAAAACCCTGCGGAGTTAAGCCCAGTTACTTTAGAGACCATGTGACTGAAGAACAGCTAAACTACTCGTGGTAGCTGCAATTTACTGGTTCTCCATCGGGTCCTTGTTCCCCCTGAAGTCCACTCAACCCCTGGTCTCCCTTGGCTCCATTACATCCATCTAAACCTGGAAGACCAGGACCTCCTGCAGGTCCTGGATGACCCTAAACAGACGCATCAAGTTTAATAAATGGACCAATCAGAGGATTTGAGACTGATCTAGATGGGGGTTCTTACCGGGACACCATCTAAACCTGGAAAACCAGGAACACCACGATTTCCCTGAAACCACAGAGACCAAACAAAGATTTCAAATCTTCTCCTGATACAAGATCAAACACACACCTGATTTCATGATAAATTAAATTTAGAATAAATATTTCCTGGAGTTTCTGAAAGACCATGTTCCAACTCACAACATCCCCCTTGAGTCCAGGAACTCCTGGTGGCCCCTCATCTCCTCTATGACCCCTCGGTCCTGTGTAGCCCTGAAGGCCTGGGAAGCCTGGGGGCCCCTGAGGGCCTTGTGGACCCAGAGGGCCAGGAACACCCTGCAGAATAAAAACGTTACTAGAAGCTCAGAACCTGAAAGAACATAGTGAACCATGATGGACTGGCAGAACCTGTTAAACCCACTCAGAGCCAAACAGAACCCACACATGGTCCAAACTGTTGGTTTCTGTTCTAATAATTCAAATCAACAAACAGGTCAGAGGTTCCTGCAGGTTTGATCAACTTTCAGCCCAAATCGATTGAGGTTCTTAATTATTGTTGGATCAGAAGATCCACATCAAACAAAAAACTATCGAATAATAAAAAAGATGAATAATAATGAGCCACAATGTTCATGAAGAGAAAGAAGCAGGAAAATATTAATCAAAGGAAATGAACAATTAAAGAACCAGAAACTGATAAAACCAAAGAGTTTCTACTGATGAAGAACTCGTTAAATTATGTCTAAAACAACAATAATCTATCAGAAATAAACAACACGTGCGCACGCACGCACACGCACATCACTACAAAACTAAAACAAAAAAACATCCTGTCATGTGAACCACATGTTCTATTCAAGGTCAACCACAACAAATGTAACATTCAACTGGACAAGTTTCTTTATTTGTCCAGATGTTTCCAGCTGCAGCTCAATTTACACTGAAGGGAAACAGAAATGACCTGAATTCTGTTGGATTCTGTTGGATCTGAGTTGGTTCTGATGAACTCAACAGTCTGAATCAGAGAAAAAACATCAAACTTCAGGGAACAAAGAAAAAAGGAACATGTATTAACGAGCAGTGACCACAGGGGGGCAGTGTGACCCCGATCTGAGGTGAACTCTTCTCCTTTCAACTGTTCCCTTCAGAAGTCTCTCCAGCATGTCCTCCGTCTCTATCTGTCCTCTGAATCTTCTTGTCTCACACCAACTAACCTCATGTCCTTCTTCATTACATCTATATGTCTCCTCTTTGGTCCTCCTCTAGACCTCCTGCCTGGTAGTTCCCACATCAGCATCCTTTTCCCAATAAACTCACTATCTCTCCTCTTTTGTCCCACATCAGTCCTGATACTGTCCTCCACCTGTTCCAACCTGCTTGTACATGTTTCTTCTTTACAGACTCTTTGTTGTTTTGGACTGTTGACTCTAAGCTCTTGATGTCCTCCACCTTCTTTGTCTCTGCTCCCTGTAGCCTCACTGTCTCACTTGTGTCCCTCTCATTCATACACATGGACTCTGTCTGCAGCTAACCTTCATCCCTCCTGTCTGACCTCACCTGTCAGTCTGTCCATCACCATAGCAACAAGGGTGATTCCTGATGCAGTCCCACCTCCATGTTGAACTCCTCTGTCCCACCTGCAGCACGTCTCACCTCCACCTTCCAGCTGTCCTACATGTCCTGCTCCACTCTAACATCTGTCCTCATACAGGACAACAGTTCCTCTTGGTTTCCTGTCAGATGTTTCTACGTCTACAAAGACACAATGAAGCTCCTCTGGTGTCTCTGTATTTCTCCATCAACATCCTCAAAGTAAATACTACATCTGTAGTACATCTGTAGTACATCTGTAGTACATCTGTAGTACATCTGTAGTACATCTGTAGTACTCTTTCTTGGCATGAAGCCATACTGCTGCTCACTAATACTTCTGTCCCTAGTCTAGTTTCTGTCCCTAGTTTCTGTCCCTAGTCTAGTTTATGTCCCTAGTTTCTGTCCCTAGTCTAGTTTCTGTCCCTAGTTTCTGTCCCTAGTCTAGTTTCTGTCCCTAGTTTCTGTCCCTAGTCTAGTTTCTGTCCCTAGTCTAGTTTCTGTCCCTAGTCTAGTTTCTGTCCCTAGTTTCTGTCCCTAGTCTAGTTTCTGTCCCAAGTCTAGTTTCTGTCCCTAGTCTAGTTTCTGTCCCTAGTTTCTGTCCCTAGTCTAGTTTCTGTCCCTAGTTTCTGTCCCTAGTTTCTGTCCCTAGTCTAGTTTCTGTCCCTAGTTTCTGTCCCTAGTCTAGTTTCTGTCTCTAGTCTAGTTTCTGTCCCTAGTTTCTGTCCCTAGTCTAGTTTCTGTCCCAAGTCTAGTTTCTGTCCCTAGTCTAGTTTCTGTCCCTAGTTTCTGTCCCTAGTCTAGTTTCTGTCTCTAGTCTAGTTTCTGTCCCTAGTTTCTGTCCCTAGTTTCTGTCCCTAGTCTAGTTTCTGTCCCTAGTCTAGTTTCTGTCCATAGTCTAGTTTCTGTCCCTAGTCTAGTTTCTGTCCTTAGTCTAGTTTCTGTCCATAGTCTAGTTTCTGTCCCTAGTTTCTGTCCATAGTCTAGTTTCTGTCCATAGTCTAGTTTCTGTCCCTAGTTTCTGTCCCTAGTTTCTGTCCCTAGTCTAGTTTCTGTCCCTAGTTTCTGTCCCTAGTCTAGTTTCTGTCCCAAGTCTAGTTTCTGTCCCTAGTCTAGTTTCTGTCCCTAGTTTCTATGCCTAGTCTAGTTTCTGTCCCTAGTTTCTGTCCCTAGTCTAGTTTCTGTCCCTAGTTTCTGTCCCTAGTCTAGTTTCTGTCCCTAGTTTCTGTCCCTAGTCTAGTTTCTGTCCCAAGTCTAGTTTCTGTCCCTAGTCTAGTTTCTGTCCCTAGTTTCTGTCCCTAGTCTAGTTTCTGTCCCTAGTCTAGTTTCTGTCCCTAGTTTCTGTCCCTAGTCTAGTTTCTGTCCCTAGTTTCTGTCCCTAGTCTAGTTTCTGTCCCTAGTCTAGTTTCTGTCCCTAGTCTAGTTTCTGTCCCTTGTCTAGTTTCTGTCCCTAGTCTAGTTTCTGTCCCTAGTCTAGTTTCTGTCCCTAGTTTCTGTCCCTAGTCTAGTTTCTGTCCCTAGTTTCTGTCCCTAGTCTAGTTTCTGTCCCTAGTTTCTGTCCCTAGTCTAGTTTCTGTCCCAAGTCTAGTTTCTGTCCCTAGTCTAGTTTCTGTCCCTAGTTTCTGTCCCTAGTCTAGTTTCTGTCCCTAGTTTCTGTCCCTAGTCTAGTTTCTGTCCCTAGTTTCTGTCCCTAGTCTAGTTTCTGTCCCTAGTCTAGTTTCTGTCCCTAGTCTAGTTTCTGTCCCTAGTCTAGTTTCTGTCCCTAGTCTAGTTTCTGTCCCTAGTTTCTGTCCCTAGTCTAGTTTCTGTCCCTAGTCTAGTTTATGTCCCTAGTTTCTGTCCCTAGTCTAGTTTCTGTCCCTAGTTTCTGTCCCTAGTCTAGTTTCTGTCCCTAGTCTAGTTTCTGTCCATAGTCTAGTTTCTGTCCTTAGTCTAGTTTCTGTCCCTAGTCTAGTTTCTGTCCATAGTCTAGTTTCTGTCCATAGTCTAGTTTCTGTCCATAGTCTAGTTTCTGTCCATAGTCTAGTCTCTAGGACTCTTTCCTGCAGATTCATTGTGACTCATCATCTTTATTCCTCTGTAGTTTCTACAACTCTGTTCGTCTTCCTTGTTCTTAAAGATCAGCAGCATCACACTTCATCTCCATTCATCAGAATCTTCTCTCTCTCTAACATCTGGTTAAATAACAAACACTTCCATACCTGTACAGGTGTATCATCAGGACCAGCTGTCTGTCCTCTTCCCTGTCCTCCTAACTTCATCTTTACTAATCTTTGGTCCTTCATGGTCCACAATGATCATCTCTTCTACTTTTTGTTCTCTCATGTTCCTCATTCATCAACTCTTCAAAGTATTTCATCTTCTGATCTCACTTCCTGTTCCCATCAACACATTTCCTGTTTATTCTTCACCTTTAAGGTCACACTGTAATAAAGAGCTGGATGATGATCTTCAGCAGGACTCGGGCAGTTTGTTTGCTTTTAATTACTGAGACATTCTGCACGATCAGCAGAAAGTTCTGAGTCCAGCTCATCAGCTGAGAGGAAACAGAAACCTCCATCCTGAGAAGGTTCAGACTGCCTCACCTGGACAGGTGAACTTTATGTGTCAGGAGAATTGTCACCTTATCAGGTGTTTTAATCTCCAGCATGTGTTACTCAGAGGAACAGAACCAGAACCAGAACGTGAAGTTTAGTCTCATGGGTTTACAGATCCTGGTTTTTTAAAAGGTTTCTAAAAATATTTTTTAATTGTACAGAAATACCAAAATCTACAAATGAACTATTTATGAAATAAAACCATAAAATGAAAAAACAGGCTGAAATTATTTTCAACCAATAAACTTATTAAAACTACAGACATTTTATAAACTATGTATTTTTATTCTATTTGAAAACGTGCAGCTGCTGATGAAGATCACATGGATGTAAAAAACGTTAGAAAAATGTTTTTACTTAATTTTTAATAAATAAATTATAACACAAAGTTACACATTTCTACTAAAACAAGATATATACACTTGGTACAAACACCATCTCAGAGTCCAACAACCAGTTCACACCTTTGTCAGGTTCACGTCGACCCTCATGACCTCCAGGAGAGATCAGACAACACAAAAACAGGTTGAAGCTTCGAACTCTGTAGAAACTCTCAGGAACGTCCATCTGCTTTCCTCCCAAACATCACTGAGTCAATCTTTATCTGTTTATCAGGGTGTGTGTGTGTGTGTAGGTGTGTGTGTGTGTGTGTGTGTGTAGGTGTGTGTGTGTGTAGGTGTGTGTGTGTAGGTGTGTGTGTGTGTAGGTGTGTGTGTGTAGGTGTGTGTGTGTGTGTGTAGGTGTGTGTGTGTAGGTGTGTGTGTGTGTGTGTGTGTGTGTAGGTGTGTGTGTGTGTGTGTGTGTGTGTGTGTGTCTCTGTATGTGTGTGTGTGTGTGTGTGTGTAGGTGTGTGTGTGTGTGTGTAGGTGTGTGTGTGTAGGTGTGTGTGTGTGTGTGTGTGTGTGTGTGTGGGTGTGTGTGTGTGTGTGTGTGTGTGTGTGTGTGTGTGTGTGTGTGTGGGTGTGTGTGTGTGTGTGTGTGTGTGTGTGTGTGTGTGTGGGTTTGTATTTCTGACCTCCTGGGGACCAGTTTCCTGACTTTTACTATCTTTCTGGGGTCCGAGGGTTCTTGTGGGGACCGAAGCCTGGTCCCCATGAGGGGGACTCCCCTTTTTAGGGTTAGGGGTTAGGTTTATAGGTATGGTGTGAATAGAGTTTTAGTTAGTCTTAGGGTTAGTTATAGATCAGTAATGGTTAAGGTTAGTAAAAGGGTTTGGGTTAGGTATAAATCTAGTTACTAAAATCAATGGAAGTCAATGGACGGTCCCCATAAGGATACCAAAACACACTTGTGTGTGTGTGTGTGTGTGTGTGTGTGTGTGTAGTGTGTGTGTGTGTGGGTGTGTGTGTGTGTGTGTGTGTGTGTGTGTGTGTGTGTGTGTGTCTCTGTATGTGTGTGTGTGTGTGTGTGTGTAGGTGTGTGTGTGTGTGTGTGTGTGATGGGATGTGACAGCTTAGTCCTCCATCCATCCTCTTTTCTCTGAAGCTGCTCGGCTGTGAAATCAACGAGACAGACGCCGACCCAGAATCCTCCCTATCTGTCTGTGGCTCCCAGCTGTACAAACACACTCACACACACACACACACACACACACACACACACACACACACACACACACACACACACACACACACACCGGAGATAGCTCCGTCACCTAGACAACAGCCAGTTGTTGCTGTTTAATCTATTGGCTGTTTGCAACAGTAAATTGATGGTCATATGACCGAACATTAGTTGTCTGATTGGCTATTGAATTTATTTGTCATTAAGGTCATTAACCTTCATTTAAAACAGCTGTTCAAACATCTGGATCAAACATGACTCCATATTGAAACATCTGAACAGAATCCTGGATAAATGAACTAAAATAAAATAAAAGTAACCTGGATCAAAAATCTTTTAAAGAGTCCATTTCACACAAATTTTAGGACTTTGTGGTTATTTCTTAAGTATTAACCAGTAATATGAAACATTTTATATCTAAAAAACATCAGGAAACACTGATTAACAGACCTTTCAATCTGTCTGCATTAAAATTAGGGTGGTTCCGTCAGGCCTCGAGCAGCAGTTGGTTCATATTCATTATTCAAATTTGCTGGACTCTGATTGGCTAACAAACTAGCCTATGAGAGCAAGGTATACTGTTTCGTGCCCCGCTGCGCATGGTAACATCAGAAGTTCTCTCTTCCTGTTTGCTACGTCTTATGCTAACAGCTTTTAGCCAACAGCATGGTAGGCGTTATGCTAACAGCTTTTAGCTAGCAGCATGCTAGGTGTTATGCTAACAGCTTTTAGCCAGCAGCATGCTAGGTGTTATGCTAACAGCTTTTAGCCAGCAGCATGCTAGGTGTTATGCTAACAGCTTTTAGCCAGCAGCATGCTAGGCGTGGTTTCAACTGCAGGAGCTGATGAATACTAACGAACAAAGGAGTTGTGATGAAACAGATACAGGCCGTTAGAACTCAGGAGAACTCGGGTTTTATCACCACCTGCGTAGTTTGAGAGATTAAAACTGAAAGAGAAGTTGTTGACCTGTTTTCACCCACTATGAAGGTAAGAACACCTGTGGAGCTAAAATATTCAACAGAAACCTCAGAACAACTGTTTTTAATGGAAGGGGGTCTTTAAGACTTTAAAGTTGGCAACATTGAAGGTCAAGCTGTTCTCTGTATCTCCAGTTGAATTTCCCTTCTGGGATAAATAAAGTATTTTTCATTTCATTTCATTTCATTTCATTATGGGTATTTTTGTGTTTGCTTAGGCCAGTAAACTGTCTACGTCATCTTGAATTGAACAGTTAATTGGTTGCACATATTAATCCATCAGGTAAAAACATTAACATGTTACTGTGGCTGTGAGAAGTTAGATGTCTTTGTGTATCATATTCTGCAGGTGGAGGAAATAATAAATAAATAATAAGAAGATTCTTCATAATCTGCTGCAGCACAGACCGCTACAGGAAGGATCCTTCCTGTCCAAACCTAGAACCCTCTACAGGAGATCCTTCCTGTCCACAGCTAGAACCCTCTACAGGAGATCCTTCCTGTCTACAGCTAGAACCCTCTACAGGAGAACCTTCCCGTCCACAGTTAGAACCCTCTACGGGAGATCCTTCCTGTCTACAGCTAGAACCCGCTACAGGAGATCCTTCCTGTCCACAGCTAGAACCCTCTACAGGAAGGATCCTTCATGTCCAAACCTAGAACCCTCTACAGGAGATCCTTCCTGTCCAAACCTAGAACCTTCTACAGGAGATCCTTCCTGTCCACAGCTAGAACCCTCTACAGGAAGGATCCTTCATGTCCAAACCTAGAACCCTCTACAGGAGATCCTTCCTGTCCACAGCTAGAACCCTCTACAGGAAGGATCCTTCCTGTCCACACCTAGAACCCTCTACAGGAGATCCTTCCTGTCCACACCTAGAACCCTCCTGTCCACAGCTAGAACCTCTACAGGAGATCCTTCCTGTCTACAGCTAGAACCCTCTACAGGAGATCCTTCCTGTCTACAGCTAGAACCCTCTACAGGAGATCCATCCTGTCCACAGCTAGAACTCTCTACAGGAGATCCTTCCTGTCCACAGCTAGGTCCTGTCTACAGCTAGAACCCCTCTACGGAGACCTTCCTGTCTACAGCTAGAACCCGCTACAGGAGATCCTTCCTGTCCACAGCTAGAACCCTCTACAGGAGATCCATCCTGTCTACAGCTAGAACCCTCTACAGGAGATCCATCCTGTCCACAGCTAGAACTCTCTACTCTACAGGATCCTTCCTGTCTACAGCTAGAACCCTCTACAGGAGATCCTTCCCGTCTACAGCTAGAACCCTCTACAGGAGATCCTTCCTGTCTACAGCTAGAACCCTCTACAGGTCTACAGGTCCTGTCTACAGCAGAACCTCTACATCTACAGCTAGAACCCTCTACAGGAGATCCATCCTGTCCACAGCTAGAACTCTCTACAGGTGATCCTTCCTGTCCACAGCTAGAACCCTCTACAGGAGATCCTTCCTGTCCACAGCTAGAACTCTCTACAGGAGATCCTACCTGTCTACAGCTAGAACCCTCTACGGGAGAACCTTCCCTAGAACCTTCCTGCACAGCTAGAACCTCTACAGGCTTCCTGTCCACACCCTCTACCTAGAACCCTCTACAGGAGATCCTTCCTGTCTACAGCTAGAACCCTCTACAGGAGATCCTTCTGTTACAGCTAGAACCCTCTACAGGAGATCCTTCCTGGTGTGTGTCTCTGTATGTTACAGGAGATCCTTCCTGTCCACAGCTAGAACCCTCTACAGGAGAACCTTCCTGTCTACAGCTAGAACCCTCTACAGGAGATCCATCCTGTCCACAGCTAGAACCCTCTACAGGAGATCCTTCCTGTCTACAGCTAGAACCCTCTACAGGAGATCCTTCCTGTCTACAGCTAGAACCCTCTACAGGAGAACCTTCCCGTCCACAGCTAGAACCCTCTACAGGAGAACCTTCCCGTCCACAGCTAGAACCCAAGACAGGAGATCCTTCCTGTCTACAGCTAGAACCCTCTACAGGAGATCCATCCTGTCCACAGCTAGAACTCTCTACAGGAGATCCTTCCTGTCCACAGCTAGAACCCTCTACAGGAGAACCTTCCTGTCTACAGCTAGAACCCTCTACAGGAGAACCTTCCCGTCCACAGCTAGAACCCTCTACAGGAGAACCTTCCTGTCCACAGCTAGAACTCTCTACAGGAGATCCTTCCTGTCCACAGCTAGAACTCTCTACAGGAGATCCTACCTGTCTACAGCTAGAACCCTCTACAGGAGAACCTTCCCGTCCACAGCTAGAACTCTCTACAGGAGATCCTTCCTGTCCACAGCTAGAACTCTCTACAGGAGATCCTACCTGTCTACAGCTAGAACCCTCTACGGGAGAACCTTCCCGTCCACAGCTAGAACCCTCTACAGGAGAACCTTCCTGTCTACAGCTAGAACCCTCTACAGGAGAACCTTCCCGTCCACAGCTAGAACTCTCTACAGGAGATCCTTCCTGTCCACAGCTAGAACCCTCTACAGGAGAACCTTCCTGTCTACAGCTAGAACCCTCTACAGGAGAACCTTCCTGTCCACAGCTAGAACTCTCTACAGGAGATCCTTCCTGTCCACAGCTAGAACTCTCTACAGGAGATCCTACCTGTCTACAGCTAGAACCCTCTACAGGAGAACCTTCTCGTCCACAGCTAGAACTCTCTACAGGAGATCCTTCCTGTCCACAGCTAGAACCCTCTACAGGAGAACCTTCCTGTCTACAGCTAGAACCTTCTACAGGAGAACCTTCCCGTCCACAGCTAGAACCCTCTACAGGAGATCCTTCCTGTCTACAGCTAGAACCCTCTACAGGAGATCCTTCCCGTCCACAGCTAGAACCCTCTACAGGAGATCCTTCCTGTCTACAGCTAGAACTCTCTACAGGAGATCCTTCCCGTCCACAGCTAGAACCCTCTACAGGAGATCCTTCCTGTCCACAGCTAGAACCCTCTACAGGAGAACCTTCCTGTCTACAGCTAGAACTCTCTACAGGAGATCCTTCCTGTCCACAGCTAGAACTCTCTACAGGAGATCCTACCTGTCTACAGCTAGAACTCTCTACAGGAGATCCTTCCCGTCCACAGCTAGAACCCTCTACAGGAGATCCTTCCAGTCTACAGCAAGAACCCTCTACAGGAGATCCTTCCTGTCTACAGCTAGAACCCTCTACAGGAGAACCTTCCCGTCCACAGCTAGAACCCTCTACAGGAGATCCTTCCCGTCCACAGCTAGAACCCTCTACAGGAGATCCTTCCTGTCTACAGCTAGAACCCTCTACAGGAGATCCTTCCTGTCTACAGCTAGAACCCTCTACAGGAGATCCTTCCTGTCTACAGCTAGAACCCTCTACAGGAGATCCTTCCTGTCTACAGCTAGAACCCTCTACAGGAGAACCTTCCTGTCTACAGCTAGAACCCTCTATGGCTCCCTGAAGAAGAACTGAGCTACAACAACACTTGAATTTCCCTTCAGGGATTAATCAAGTATTTTTGATTTGATTGATAACAGCCAGTCAAATTTAGAGCAGATAAGAATACAGCGTGCAGCAACGAGCCAGAGAATCAAAGAGAATTTCTTGGTTTACAAGTTTAATAGTTTTCAGCTTTCTTTGTTCTTCATCAGCATTTCAATCAGTTTAATAACGTCATTCTACTTAAAATGACAATAAGCATATTGAGAATAAAGAAACTTTTTTCAACAAATTTTGTGATTTTAAGATGTTCATAAAAGAACAAGAGAATCCACCAACACACTCTGAGCTGCTGGTCCAGACTAAACTGGCTCAGATTCTGATACTCTGATCTTTATCTGAAACATGTTTCTGGAAACAGAAGCTCAGAGTTTCAGGAGTGTGATCTGTGACATCACACAGGTGTGTAGGTGTGTTTGTTTTAATGATGATGTGAGGACCCTCGACCAAATGCTGTGATTCACACACAGAGAGACAGAGAGAGAGAGAGAGAGAGACAGAATGAAAGAAAGAGAGGGAGAGGGGGTCTTTGTTTAGTCTGTGGATCAGAACACTGAATCTACATTAAACATAATAAGTTACGTGACTCAGTGTGTGTGTGTACGTGTGTGTGTGTGATCTGTCGACTAAATATCAGCTGGTCTTCACATTCCAGTTAGACACGCCTCCATCCAGCAGTTCCTGATTAAAGTGTCTGTTTTACCAGCTGACAAAGCGACAAGTGTAACTGTGCTGTGATTGGTCAACACGTGTTTGTGGGTTTGAACTTACCCTCGCTCCTTTGACTGGGAAACACCGACAAGTGCTGCAGTCCCGCCCACCACAAGGCTCCATCAGATCACCCTGGAAACAAAGAGAAATCAGATGTCACTATGATGTCATACCTGCTGAAACATTTAATTCAGATGTAACAGCATTCTCATGTTTTTATCATGTTCTTTCACCAAACATTCACAGAACATACATGTTGAAACAAAGTCTGAGGGACAGAACGGTCCCAGTATGTTAACCTGAGGTTAGTTACCTGCAGGTTACACCTGGTAGCACGTGAACCTGAGGTTAGTTACCTGCAGGTTACACCTGGTAGCACGTGAACCTGAGGTTAGTTACCTGCAGGTTACACCTGGTAGCACGTAAACCTGAGGTTAGTTACCTGCAGGTTACACCTGGTAGCACGTAAACCTGAGGTTAGTTACCTGCAGGTTAACAGCTGGTAGCACGTGAACCTGAGGTTAGTTACCTGCAGGTTACACCTGGTAGCACGTGAACCTGAGGTTTGTTACCTGAAGGTTAACACCTGGTAGCACGTGAACCTGAGGTTAGTTACCTGCAGATTACACCTGGTAGCACGTGAACCTGAGGTTAGTTACCTGCAGGTTAACAGCTGGTAGCATATGAACCTGAGGTTAGTTACCTGTAGGTTACACCTGGTAGCACATGAACCTGAGGTTTGTTACCTGCAGGTTAACACCTGGTAGCACGTGAACCTGAGGTTAGTTACCTGCAGGTTAACACCTGGTAGCACGTAAACCTGAGGTTAGTTACCTGCAGGTTACACCTGGTAGCACGTGAACCTGAGGTTAGTTACCTGCAGGTTACACCTGGTAGCACGTGAACCTGAGGTTAGTTACCTGCAGGTTAACAGCTGGTAGCACGTGAACCTGAGGTTAGTTACCTGCAGGTTACACCTGGTAGCACGTGAACATGAGGTTAGTTACCTGCAGGTTACACCTGGTAGCACGTGAACCTGAGGTTAGTTACCTGCAGGTTAACAGCTGGTAGCACGTGAACCTGAGGTTAGTTACCTGCAGGTTAACAGCTGGTAGCACATGAACCTGAGGTTAGTTACCAGCAGGTTAAACCTGGTAGCACATAAACCTGAGGTTAGTTACCTGCAGGTTAACAGCTGGTAGCACATGAACCTGAGGTTAGTTACCAGCAGGTTAAACCTGGTAGCACATAAACCTGAGGTTAGTTACCTGCAGGTTAACAGCTGGTAGCACGTGAACCTGAGGTTAGTTACCTGCAGGTTAACAGCTGGTAGCACATGAACCTGAGGTTAGTTACCTGCAGGTTAACACCTGGTAGCACGTGTCAGCTGACAGTTTGTTGTTTGCTTCTGATGTTCAGACAGTAAAGAATGTAAACAACAGACAAATATCTCTGTTTCTTAGGAAACATGTCAGCGTGACTTTAAACAGATCCCAGTCGATGACAGTCATGCTCCAGTTTGTTCTTTTAAAAACCTGAATGAGTCCAGATGTTTATCAGATCCATATCAAACTGTCTGGAACTGAACCAGAAACTCATGTATCAAAACATTTCAGAACACGAGTGTACGCAGACCCGAGATTTAAAGAAAAACTTCAGTCATGACTACAGGTGAGATTCAGATCATAGAACTGAACAGGTGAACCAAGACCGCTACCACAGACCAACAAGTCCAAGTCCAAGACACATTTTAATTCTCTGGCCTTCTCTGCTAAGGCGGTCTAATCCTTGTCATGTCTTTTACGTTTTGATGTCCTCATATCCCACACCGAGTGTCCCTGATGTCGTCCTCATATCTCACACTGAGTGTCCCTGATGTCGTCCTCATATCTCACACTGAGTGTCCCTGATGTCCTCATATCTCACACTGAGTGTCCCTGATGTCCTCCTCATATCCCACACTGAGTGTCCCTGATGTCCTCCTCATATCTCACACTGAGTGTCCCTGATGTCCTCCTCATATCTCACACCGAGTGTCCCTGATGTCCTCCTCATATCTCACACCGAGTGTCCCTGATGTCGTCCTCATATCTCACACTGAGTGTCCCTGATGTCGTCCTCATATCTCACACCGAGTGTCCCTGATGTCGTCCTCATATCTCACACCGAGTGTCCCTGATGTCCTCCTCATATCTCACACCGAGTGTCCCTGATGTCGTCCTCATATCTCACACTGAGTGTCCCTGATGTCCTCCTCATATCCCACACAGAGTGTCCCTGATGTCCTCCTCATATCTCACACTGAGTGTCCCTGATGTCGTCCTCATATCTCACACTGAGTGTCCCTGATGTCCTCCTCATATCCACACAGAGTGTCCCTGATGTCGTCCTCATATCTCACACCGACTGTCCCTGATGTCGTCCTCATATCTCACACCGAGTGTCCCTGATGTCCTCCTCATATCCCACACTGAGTGTCCCTGATGTCCTCCTCATATCTCACACTGAGTGTCCCTGATGTCGTCCTCATATCTCACACTGAGTGTCCCTGATGTCCTCCTCATATCTCACACTGAGTGTCCCTGATGTCCTCCTCATATCTCACACCGAGTGTCCCTGATGTCCTCCTCATATCTCACACCGAGTGTCCCTGATGTCCTCCTCATATCTCACACCGAGTGTCCCTGATGTCGTCCTCATATCTCACACCGAGTGTCCCTGATGTCCTCCTCATATCCCACACAGAGTGTCCCTGATGTCCTCCTCATATCTCACACTGAGTGTCCCTGATGTCCTCCTCATATCTCACACCGAGTGTCCCTGATGTCGTCCTCATATCTCACACCGAGTGTCCCTGATGTCGTCCTCATATCTCACACCGAGTGTCCCTGATGTCCTCCTCATATCTCACACCGAGTGTCCCTGATGTCCTCCTCATATCTCACACCGAGTGTCCCTGATGTCCTCCTCATATCTCACACCGAGTGTCCCTGATGTCGTCCTCATATCTCACACCGAGTGTCCCTGATGTCGTCCTCATATCTCACACCGAGTGTCCCTGATGTCCTCCTCATATCTCACACCGAGTGTCCCTGATGTCGTCCTCATATCTCACCCCGAGTGTCCCTGATGTCGTCCTCATATCTCACACCGAGTGTCCCTGATGTCGTCCTCATATCTCACACCGAGTGTCCCTGATGTCGTCCTCATATCTCACACCGAGTGTCCCTGATGTCGTCCTCATATCTCACACCGAGTGTCCCTGATGTCGTCCTCATATCTCACACCGAGTGTCCCTGATGTCCTCCTCATATCCCACACAGAGTGTCCCTGATGTCCTCCTCATATCTCACACTGAGTGTCCCTGATGTCCTCCTCATATCTCACACCGAGTGTCCCTGATGTCGTCCTCATATCTCACACCGAGTGTCCCTGATGTCCTCCTCATATCCCACACAGAGTGTCCCTGATGTCCTCCTCATATCTCACACTGAGTGTCCCTGCTGTCGTCCTCATATCTCACACCGAGTGCCCCTGATGTCGTCCTCATATCCCACACCGAGTGTCCCTGATGTCCTCCGCATATCTCACACCGAGTGTCCCTGATGTCCCCCTCATATCTCACACTGAGTGTCCCTGATGTCCTCCTCATATCCCACACTGAGTGTCCCTGATGTCCTCCTCATATCTCACACTGAGTGTCCCTGATGTCGTCCTCATATCTCACACCGAGTGTCCCTGATGTCCTCCTCATATCTCACACCGAGTGTCCCTGATGTCCTCCTCATATCCCACACAGAGTGTCCCTGATGTCCTCCTCATATCTCACACTGAGTGTCCCTGATGTCGTCCTCATATCTCACACTGAGTGTCCCTGATGTCGTCCTCATATCTCACACCGAGTGTCCCTGATGTCGTCCTCATATCTCACACCGAGTGTCCCTGATGTCCTCCTCATATCTCACACCGAGTGTCCCTGATGTCCTCCTCATATCTCACACCGAGTGTCCCTGATGTCGTCCTCATATCTCACACCGAGTGTCCCTGATGTCCTCCTCATATCTCACACCGAGTGTCCCTGATGTCCTCCTCATATCTCACACCGAGTGTCCCTGATGTCCTCCTCATATCTCACACTGAGTGTCCCTGATGTCCTCCTCATATCTCACACTGAGTGTCCCTGATGTCCTCCTCATATCTCACACTGAGTGTCCCTGATGTCGTCCTCATATCCCACACAGAGTGTCCCTGATGTCCTCATATCTCACACTGAGTGTCCCTGATGTCCTCATATCTCACACTGAGTGTCCCTGATGTCTTCCTCATATCTCACACTGAGTGTCCCTGATGTCTTCCTCATATCTCACACTGAGTGTCCCTGATGTCCTCCTCATATCTCACACTGAGTGTCCCTGATGTCGTCCTCATATCTCACCCCGAGTGTCCCTGATGTCGTCCTCATATCTCACACCGAGTGTCCCTGATGTCCTCCTCATATCTCACACCGAGTGTCCCTGATGTCGTCCTCATATCTCACACTGAGTGTCCCTGATGTCGTCCTCATATCTCACACTGAGTGTCCCTGATGTCCTCCTCATATCCCACACAGAGTGTCCCTGATGTCCTCCTCATATCTCACACTGAGTGTCCCTGATGTCGTCCTCATATCTCACACTGAGTGTCCCTGATGTCCTCCTCATATCCCACACAGAGTGTCCCTGATGTCCTCCTCATATCTCACACTGAGTGTCCCTGATGTCGTCCTCATATCTCACACTGAGTGTCCCTGATGTCGTCCTCATATCTCACACCGAGTGTCCCTGATGTCCTCCTCATATCCCACACAGAGTGTCCCTGATGTCCTCCTCATATCTCACACTGAGTGTCCCTGATGTCGTCCTCATATCTCACACTGAGTGTCCCTGATGTCGTCCTCATATCTCACACCGAGTGTCCCTGATGTCGTCCTCATATCTCACACTGAGTGTCCCTGATGTCGTCCTCATATCTCACACTGAGTGTCCCTGATGTCCTCCTCATATCCCACACAGAGTGTCCCTGATGTCCTGGTTGTGTTATTTTTGTCTCTGTGGGGCCCAGACGGTGGGTTTCGCAGCATGAAGCCGTGTTTGTGTAGCAGACACATTCCTGCAGCGTTGTGTAAACGAGGTTATCAGTGAGGCGTGGATGTTGGTAAGAATGTGGCTGCTATCACTTGATCTGCCATCATGGACGTGTTCAGTCTTCAGCACCGTCCTCCTCTTCATCGCTGGTCTGCACTCACACCAGCTTCCAGAATCCTCTAATAAACATCAACCATCATTCCAACATCTGGAACGACAAGCCGTCACTGATCGCGGTGACAAGCTGCTGATGTTCGATCTGTTTATATGATCAGATCTAATAACATCATGAAAAGATCAAAGAAACAATTCTTCATCCCCGAGGATCGTTTCAGCAGCATCTACTGTCCAGCCTCACCTGTCTCCTGTCCTCCATCTGGTTGAATATAAGATGTTCCTCAGTCTGAAGGAACTGATGAGACCTCGTTCCTCGTACCTTTCAGACCTGATGAATCTAATAGATCAGGTCTTTGTTTTGTTGTTTCTATTTGATGTTTATCCAGTCACAACAGGAAAACAGTGAGAGTCACCAGGTCAAACTGATTATCAGATATTAACAGATCAGAAGACGGACTCACCCCCGGAGCTGCTGGAGGACTCATCAGCAGGAAGAGGAGACACCTGTAGGAGGAGACAGGTAAACTGAATACACAAACAACAAACACACATGAACATGTGAGTGAGGACACGACCACAGAGGACAGACAGCTGGTCTCTTTGGTTAAAGACAGAAAAACCCACAAAGCTCACTGAAATAAAAACTAATAAAAACTTTAAAAAAGACTGAAATAACAGTAGAAACACGTGAAGCTCGGGTGTCTTCAGTCTGTCCATCAGACCTTCAGTGAAGCTCAGGTGTCTTCAGTCTGTCCATCAGACCTTCAGTGAAGCTCAGGTGTCTTCAGTCTGTCCATCAGACCTTCAGTGAAGCTCAGGTGTCTTCAGTCTGTCCATCAGACCTTCAGTCTGTTTACAGGAACTAACAGGATGTTGTGTAGTTTAGTATCACTGTGTGCACCACCCTGAACATGAACCAGATAAAGACCAGAGAAGATGCTCCATGTTAACGACTACAGACCATCTCCAAGCAGCTTCCTGTGATCAGCTGATCATATTATTAAACAGTATCATGTTGATGTGACTGTGGCAGGACGACGTCCAGGACGTGGACACAAGAGGAGACACAACCCAGCTGGATCAGATGGAGAGAGAGGAGGGAACATTCAGAACCATCAAGTTGAAGTCCAGGATCCAGGTCCAACACTTCCTGTTCACACTATCCATCACATGTTGAACCCTCATGGGTTCCATGAAGAAGATCCAGGAGGTTCTACTACTGACAGAAAAACACTTTGATTTTATTTACCGTATCCAGAAGCAGTGGACAGAGATGGACGTCATCTTGTTCTCAGAGTGGAGTCCCACCCACATCATGACTGTCACTCTGACTCCGCCTCCAGCCGGTGGTCACCCTGAAGAAACACAAACAGAAGATGAAAACTCTGGGTCGACTCCTTTTCCTGACGCCGGTGCAATATCAGGTGTAAAACTGAGAGAGAGGAGTTTAAATCATTTCACTTTAAAAACACGAACAATCTGACAGAATGATCAAAGTTTAATCACAAGATCAAGTCACCTGCTGTTAGTTCACCTGGAACACATGACTCAGCTGATTCACCCACACGATGTTTCTCAGCATCAACACAAACGATCACAGACTCGTCACTGCAGCATCGACACGGCGACGTGCTGTTTGGATCTCAGTAAACCTTCGAGCTCTACGTCCCATCAACACGTCTGACCAATCAGATTCCAGATGCTAACGTACATCAAGACAATGTTGTGAGCATCTCAATGAAGAACTATAAGGAGCTTGAACACAACATGATCATGATGAGAATATTCAGCAGATGTTTTCTAACAGCTCCAGTTTGTTTCAAGCAGAACATCAAAGTAGATTTTAAAGAGGATTTAGAGCATAAAGATTAAAAGAGTTCATGTGTGAATGATGTCAACTATCTAAACTATAAATCAGCACGTCATTGAAACGTCTTCAGAACTGAAACATTGATTTCACTTTAAAACTGCAGAATAAGAAGAAATCCAACTGATGAAACAAGCAGAACCCGAAGAAACAAGATGATTATTTTATTATGATGAATCGATACCGTGAGAATGTGTCTAAATCAGAGCAGAATTCAACTAAACAGCAGGTGATACTGACTCTGGTTTATTCTGAAAGGATGTTCAGAAGGTCTCCTGACAGACAGAGCTGAGGGGAAATAAAACACTGGACAAAGCTTATATGAACAGACTGCTGTGCACTGAGGTCGTGCATGTGACCATCGTCCACTGTATAAATAAAGTTCTTTAAAGACAGACGAGAGCTACAGATTTCTCCCTCAGAGCAGAAGTTCACTGGACTTTGATGGAATTTGGAGGAATTTCAGCATATGAAGGACTCAGGAGCAGGTCTGAGCTGGGCAGCGTGATCCCTGACCCCTCATGCAGACCTGGATCAGTCTGGTCCAGCAGCTGATCCACAGAGTCACACTTACATACAGAACATCAGACAGAAGGAACCTGGTCCAGAGGCAGCGCTGACTTCATCTCATCAAAACCCGGTAAAAACCCACAATAACAAAACCATTATGTTCTAATGTGATCCAACAGAATCAGAACCTTGAGCTGAACGGATGTGCTCCAGGTGGTTCTGCAAGGAAACATCAGCAGGTTCAAACTACTGAACAGAATCAGATGAATGAAGAATCATTTAAAACAAACAGGTTTTATCCGTCCATGTGTTACATCAACATGAAGCACGTCTCTGTGGTGGAGGGATTACTGAGTGAGCCCGGTGGGCCCAGAACCAGGGGCCCAAACAGACCAGGAATCCTGTGTGAAGCGCTTCATGTTCATGTGGAACAGCAGGTCAATCAGTGTGAAGAGATGAAACAGTAACACAAAGTAACACAAAGTCAATCCTGAGACATGAAGGACGTCAACAGCTCATTAAAGAGACAGTCACATGTTTTCAGTCAGTGTTTTTAATTTAACACGTGTCTTCATCATCAGCTGTTTGTAACTCCTGTTTCAACCGGATTCTCTACAAACTGTTACAACTTCATAAATAAATAAATAAATAAATACAAACTCTAAATTTACACTTTCTTCTTTAAGAAACAACAAACAGCGTGAGGTTCAATATGAATCTGTTCTTTACAGAATTAGGATTATTAATGGAGCTCAGATACATCGATAGACACAGAAGGTCCTGCAGAGACAGAAGGTCCTGCAGAGACAAGAGGTCCAGCAGAGACAGCAGGTCCTACAGAGACAGCAGGTCCTACCGAGACAGAAAGTCCTGCAGAGACAGCAGGTCCTACATAGACAGCAGGTCCTGCAGAGACAAGAGGTCCTGCAAAGACAGCAGGTCCTACAGAGACAGAAGGTCCTGCAGAGACAGCAGGTCCTACAGAGACAGCAGGTCCTACAGAGACAGAAGGTCCTGCAGAGATAGCAGGTCCTGCAGAGACAAGAGGTCCTGCAGAGACAAGAGGTCCAGCAGAGACAGCAGGTCCTACAGAGACAGCAGGTCCTACAGAGACAGAAAGTCCTGCAGAGACAGAAAGTCCTGCAGAGACAGCAGGTCCTACATAGACAGCAGGTCCTGCAGAGACAAGAGGTCCTGCAAAGACAGTAGGTCCTACAGAGACAGAAGGTCCTGCAGAGACAGCAGGTCCTACAGAGACAGCAGGTCCTACAGAGACAGAAGGTCCTGCAGAGATAGCAGGTCCTACAGAGACAGAAGGTCCTGCAGAGACAACAGGTCCTGCAGAGACAACATGTCCTGCAGAGACAGAATGTCCGGACACCTTTCCAGCTCAGGGACAGTCTTTACTGTCTCAAGCTTGGGACAAGTAGGATGTCCTTACGGGGGTCCTCTAATCAATTCTTACAAATATGGGGCCACTGTGTTAGTTAGTGGGACAAGCTTCTTATTATTTACTCATTTATGTTTCGATATGTTTCATATGGAATTTCACTGAGTGAACTTTTATAATTGATAGATGTAACGTGAGCGGCTGGAGGTTGATTTAAGAGTGTTTATTTATTTATAAGGATTGCACAGTACACTTTATGTTATGCATTGTGGATGATTTGTAAATATTCTAAACAAAAGCTAATAAACAAAATAATTGATCGTTTCTGGAAATGAAAGCTGAGATGTCTCATATGTCCTGATCAGATATCTGATGCTGCAGCAGCAGCTTGAAACACAGTGTAGAGAGTAATGAAGGAGGTGATGGGTGGTGCTGAGGAGGAGGAGGAGCTCTACACATGACATGTTTGATCTGAGTGTGTTCATGGACAGCGATGGTCACAAGAACCTGTGGATCTGTTATGAAGACAAGGACTGCTGTATGAGGACATCAGGACAGAGACAGTGGACAGAGTGACAGATGGGTTAAAGATGGAGGTGAATGACATCAGCGATCAGCTGTGAGCGCCGTCATGTTTGAACTGCTGATGGACAGATGACATCATAGAATATGATGTTTACAAATGGTTTACAAATTGGTTCTGTTTGACCTATTGAGATATAAAACCTATAGAGATATAAAACCTATATAGATATAAAACCTATAGAGATATAAAACCTATATAGATATAACACCTATATAGATATAACACCTATAGAGATATAAAACCTATAGAAATATAAAACCTATAGAAAAATAAAATCTATAGAGATATAACACTTATAGAGATATAACACCTATAGAAATATAAAACCTATATAGATATAAAACCTATAGAAATCCACATGGTACCAAGCAAATACTGCTTCAACCAGAACCAGAACAGGGACAGTTTGGTTGAATAGAACCAAAACATGAGCATGAACACGACACCTCAGCATGACGTCCTGAAAACTCTGAAGAAACTGACCAACAGGTTGCAGGTTCGAATCCAACAGCTCTAAAAACCCTTCCTGAAAATGTTCAGTTACACAAACTGAAACCAGAAACAGCCAAAAACCACTTTAACGGAACACAGCTGGGTCAGCCTGCTGGACGGACTAGGACCGGATCAGGAGGTTTAAACAGGACCAGATCAGGAGGTTTAAACAGGACCGGACCAGGAGGTCTAAACAGGACCGGATCAGGAGGTTTAAACAGGACCAGATCAGGAGGTTTAAACAGGACCAGATCAGGAGGTTTAAACAGGACCGGACCAGGAGGTCTAAACAGGACCGGATCAGGAGGTTTAAACAGGACCAGATCAGGAGGTTTAAACAGGACCGGACCAGGAGGTCTAAACAGGACCGGATCAGGAGGTCTAAACAGGACCAGATCAGGAGGTCTAAACAGGATCGGATCAGGAGGTTTAAACAGGACCAGATCAGGAGGTCTAAACAGGATCGGATCAGGAGGTTTAAACAGGACCAGATCAGGAGGTCTAAACAGGTCCAGATCAGGAGGTTTAAACAGGACCGGATCAGGAGGTCTAAACAGGTCCAGATCAGGAGGTTTAAACAGGACCGGATCAGGAGGTCTAAACAGGTCCAGATCAGGAAGTTTAAACAGGACCGGATCAGGAGGTCTAAACAGGTCCAGATCAGGAGGTTTAAACAGGACCGGATCAGGAGGTCTAAACAGGTCCAGATCAGGAGGTTTAAACAGGACCGGATCAGGAGGTTTAAACAGGTCCGGATCAGGAGGTTTAATCAGGACCGGATCAAGAGGTTTAAACAGGTCTGGATCAGGACTGTAGACCCACATGATCTGAACCTGACAGTTTTCCAGCTGGTCTTTTTTTACACTTTGACTCGTATTAAATTCTAATCAGCTGATTTCAACCAATCAGAAACCGACTTTCCTTTGAGTTTGTCTCGAGCAGGTAAATCTGTCTTCAAACGAAGAACTTCCATTCAGTTTACACAGAACCAACAAATCCGGAGAAACTCTGACACTTTGTCAAATTTCAGAACTTAAGAAGAACTTTGTGTCCGTTTGGACCCTCAGCTGCGAATTTCTCCTTCAGGTTCTGCGTAAAACCCGCTTTCTGATTAACAAGTGATGAAGATCTGTTTGAACATCTAATGACCCATCAGGTACCATGGCGGGTTCCGACAGCACGCGACAACAACAGAACAATTAGCTCAGGTGTGTTTTCTTACCTGCAGTCTCGCGCTCGGTCCGACGTTTCAAGTGGTTTTCATATCACAAACAAAGACGGAAAACTAAATTTTTATCAAACATCAGCCGCCGCTGCGCTGCACCAGCATCAAGTTACTGGCAGAGGGCACTGCGGCTACTTCCGGCCAAGTCTGAGACAATAAAAGCCGCAGGTCTGCGCGTATCATCTGAAAAATAAAAGCTTGCACATATTCAGCATAAAAAATGAATCTGAAGATGTGAGATGAGACAGAGCCTGAAAACAAAAACAGTTTTAAGATTGAAAATCTTCACAAAGAGATGGAACATCTGTTTTAATATCTCTTAACCTGTTCGAGTCTCCTTCAAGTCTTCTGTCTCTGCAGTCAGATTTATAGTTTTTATTTTATTTAATGCGAGATGTCGCTCTTGTTTGTAGTTTAAATGTTATAAAAGTTTTCCAAAACACGGACTTTATCAGACAGACGGAATCAGAGTCTGAAACTTGAAATAATTTATCTTAAATTAATTGAACTTGTTTTTCCGTCAATCATGTTCCACATTTAATCAGATGGAGCTTCTGAAAAGCGCTTTGAGATCCATGTTGAACTTGGGACTGGCTTTTCCATCAGCCCCCCCCCCCCCCCCCCCCCCCAGACAGAAGGGAGGACAGCTCCCCGCTCCGACCTGCGTGTTTCGGTTTCATCATCCCAGGTTGCAAAGTCCAGTCGAGTCTACCTGTGGACTGAGCCGAGCCGAGCCGAGCCGAACCGAACCGACGCACACCGCCCATCCCGAAGGTGGGTGCAGCCCGGGTTCAGTTTTGTCAGGGGATTCTGGATGACCATCTGGATGTCTCCCAGCGCCCTGAGAAGGAAGAACCTTTTCCTTCTGCTGCAGTTCTGCTGCTTCTTCTCTCCGGAAGACGCCAAACAGGTGAGTGGACAGACGGAACCGAGTTTCTGGGACCAGGGACAGTCCGGTCTCCCCTTTCTAATCACATAAATAATCAGTATCTTCATTTTTTCGGTGATGTCCCGCCCCATTTGTCAGAGTCCAACTCCAGAACTTTCCAAAGGTTCGGATTAAATCATTTTGGGGTAACGGAGCAGGTGTGGGTTTAACGTTACTAATTAAACAGGATACACGACCAGGTGCGCGGTAACCGGTCCGCATCTTTCCCGAACCAATCGAAGAAGTCTGGTTCCAGCTGAGAGCAGACAGGTGAGGATGAGACAGCTGCAGCTCCTTCCGGGTTAATCAGAAACTTTCATTTTACACATTAATGGTTTATTGATTCAACAGTATGAAACTGATCAGATGGAGTTTTACAATCAGCTGATCAATCCGATTTTACTTTTTACAGCGTGTTGCCATGGAGACAGAATCGCGCCACCTTCACTTTTATATCATGATGATTATAATAATTATTGGTATTTGCATTAATGAATGGAGAGAGAGACGTCACGTGACAGCTTTATTGCGATATGTGTAGTACCTGCAGCCACCTGAGGGGGCAGTAGATCCCAGAGTTTAGAAGGTGGTATTAAAGCAGAACTAAGTAAGTTTTGCTCTCGCTCTCCCCCTACTGGTCTCCCGTGAAAGCTCACTGTCGTAACGTTCCCCCGCCGCCGCCGC
>SSNP01000101.1:1008334-1010834 GCA_006937955.1 Pachypanchax playfairii
CCCCCCCCCTCACCCCCTCCACCCCGCCGCCGCCCCCCCCAACAACAACGCAGAGAACGCTTTTGCAAGAAGAAAGAAAAACAAAACCAAGAAAATGTCTCGACAGGTGAGTATCATTGTCATCTTTGCGCTCCTAAGGGTGGCGTTGCTAACAACGGCAAGGGCTTCATGCTTGTATTTATGTACGTGAGTGTGAGTGCCGTAAAGCAGGTTTGTTCTCGCGAGATTAGTCGGGTCCGATCCACTGAAAGTTGCAAGTGCTGCTTTCAGGACACAGACCCCGGAAGGAGGGGAGGGACCCACGAATCACCCCGCCAAGTCCTTGTTTACCCCCACAGGGACTCTAGAAAACATTTATTGAGGTGAAAAAACTTACTTAGTTCTGCTTTAAAGTCCTACAGATGACTATTTAATCCCTCCTGCTCAGTTTGGGTCTTTCTGGGTTTAGTTCTGTGGTTCTGAGTGTGTCGGGAAGAAAACCTGCTTTAATTTAAAGCAGGTCATTTACAGCTGGACCCAATGAGGTTTTTCAAAGCACTCAAAATTCTCCTTAAATTTTCCAATAAAGATTTGAATGAAATCTTACTATGAAACTTTGACCTGTTAGTAAGTTCTGTTCACACTACTTGTGCAGTTCAAGCTAAGTTTAGGTTGTGTTGGACCATCAGGTGGACTCGGCTCCGTACTCAACAGTTCTGGATTTTTGGTTTAGTTTGTGTTTATTTGCTGAGTTTAAAGACCTGCTGGAGACCAGATGTTGTGTGTAATATAATTCATGTGATAAAGAATAAGTTCAGTGTTTAATCAGACTTGAATCTGTTCAGCTGTCTTCATGTTGGCTGCAGGAGCTACAGAGATGAGACAGAAGATAAGACCTTCATCAGTACGTCTCCTCATGTTTACTGCTTCACCTTATCAAAAAGAGTTTCACCTGCACGATACAGGAAGTGTTTGGGTTTAGCCCACAGATTAGAACCTTAGAGATAAAGAGACCATGACAAACCAACACTAACAGAAGTTTAAAGTTTTTCTAAAATAATTTAGAACCTTGTTTTACAGTTGAAGCTGCATGTTCCATCAACTAGTGTTAGAGTGACTGAGATGTCACATCATCAGCTGGGAACCCAAAACAACAGCAAGGTGATGATGTTTAGCACAGATTCCTGTTTAACCCAAACGCTGGAGTTCAGAGACTTAACAGACAAGCAATCTGCAGCTCCTCTTCACCTCCTCACAGCTGCAAACAGCTGGTAGGAACCATGTTACTGCTCTTTCACAGGATGTCAGACATTATACATGTTTTATTTCATCTGCTTTATTTGTTTCCTGATATCAAACTGCAACATGTTCCAGCAAGTTATTTGGTTTCCATTTTTCCTCCAACAACTAAAAACATCTGACTTGTTTGGGTAGTGACACATTTTACTTTGAGACCAGGTTTCAGGTCATGTGACTAGAGGGTCCGTCTGCCCTTCAGTTCATTATTCTGTTATCTGTATATGAAGAATGTAGAAGAACCTGAATCTGAACCATGTTCCAGCTTAAGTCTGGAGTTTAATGTGTGAAATTTGTTTCAAACAGTTTTTGTCGTCTTGTGTTTTTTCTTCTGAAGGTGTGTCACTGCACTGGAAAGTCTTTCTGTCGCTGTGATGGGGTCAAAGGTCAAAAGGTGAGGTGATATCCACAGCAGCTCTCTGTCAGGGACATCAAGTTTATTTCTATTTCCAACTGTCCTCACACATAATCTGCAGCAAACGCAGTTCTGCTGTGAGATTTTTTTTAGCAATTACCTTCAATTTTTAATAAATGTTCATCTGGAGATTAGCATGGCTATCAAGTTAGCACCAACATTCTCTTTGCTGTCACTGATTGTACAAATATTATTAATCAAAAAGGAAAATTTGAAGCAAAGTTTTAAAATTACACATCTAATAATTTTACCAAGCGGTAACATATATATAGTAAAGAGGATTGGTCCAAGCACTGAACCCTGAGGAACTCCATGACTGACTCTGGTATATGAAGAAGATTCATTATTTACATGAACAAACTGGAATCTTTCAGTTAAATATGATTCAAACCAGTTTAATGCAGTTCCCTGAATCCCAATATCATATTCAAGCCTCTTTAATAGGATCTTATGATCTATAGTATCAAACGCAGCACTGAGATCTAACAGGACAAGTACAGACACAAGTCCACTGTCTGAGGACATGAGAATATCATTAGAAACTTTCACCAGTGATGTTTCAGTGCTATGATGATCTAAATCCTGACTGGAATGTTTTTTATGAAAATGTTCCATATTGTACCTTTTAATTAAACACAGTGCAGGTACATAAGAGGACAAACAGCAGGTGGGTTAATTATAGAAAGATTAAATTATAGAATTTCACCAGAAGAATTAATAATGGTAAATGGCATGTACTGGGGGGGGCAAAAGAAAATAATTGAGATGCTCTGCTTGAATGTTTCTGTTTAAAAACACTCCAGTTTCAGT
>SSNP01000101.1:1026450-1066892 GCA_006937955.1 Pachypanchax playfairii
ATATGTGTATATATATATATATATACATGTGTATATATATATATATACACATATATATATATATATATATATATATATATATATATATATATATATATATATATATATATATATATATATATATATATATATATGTATATATATATATATATACACATATATATATATATATATACACACATGTATATATATATATATATATATATATACATGTGTATATATATATATATGTACATGTATATATATATATATATATATATACATGTATATATATATATATATGTATGTGATAAAAGTCTAAATTTTGAATTTAAATGGCGACAAAGTTTTCTGTGTTCTGTAAATTAAAGTGTTGTATTTTAAATCCTCAGGATATGAATGTAGTTCCTCTGTGAGAGTTTGAAGAACTGATCCTCTTCATCATGACTTCAGTTTGTCTTCACTCTCTTTATTGCAGGGTCTAGAAGGTCCTAGTCCAACCAGCCCTGGTCCACAAGGACAGAAGGTGGAGCATTCTGTTCATATTTAAACCTGAGCACATCTCCATCTCCATCTCCATCTCCATCAAACCTAACTGTTGTGTTTGTTTTCAGGGTAACCGCGGACCTCCAGGTAACCCCGGAAAGAAAGGAATCAAACTGTACGCTGAAGGACCCAAAGAGCTGAAGGTACGTCTGTCCACGTGTCTCTGTCTGCAGGTTGACTTCCTTGTCTCTATTTTAAATGTTTGTTTTTTTAGGGAGAACCAGGTGAAACTGGACAGAAAGGCTGCCGGGGACCTCCTGTAAGTAGAAGTCTTTCTCAGTATAAAGACTGTCACACTGTGTCTGATGGACTGCTTTCCACCTTCAGGGTGTACCGGGGAAACCTGGACCTAAAGGAGAGAAGGGTGATCGAGGTGACTCTGGCTCACTGGTGAGAGAGAAAACTACAAACTCTTATTCTGAATTTGATGTAAAACTCAATCATTTGAAATGAAGAACAGATCAAACATCTTTCTAACTTTTCCAGGGTAAACCAGGGAAACTAGGACTATCAGGAGAGGTTGGACACCAGGTAACCAGGAAGCAGGTTGTTGTAGAGTTTCTGTAGTTCATGAGGGACTGAGTAGAGGACAGGAAGTCACTGTCTTTCTTTAATTAACCTCAATTCTTTGTTTAAAAATCTAAATTCATCTGGAACCTGAAGACAACGACTTGAATAAGATGCTATAAATCCTCATTTAAACTGAAGCGTACACACAATTAGACACGTGCACCTGAAACGTGCACAGAGAGGCAGTCATAACAGAATCTGCTCAAAATGTTCCTGCAGGGAGACCCTGGGGATCGTGGGTACCTCGGACCTTCTGGTATTGAGGGTATTGTGGTGAGTACTGTGTAAAGTACTGGAAGTACTACTGCAGCTGTGTACATCATGTTGTATTATTTACTGTTTTTTCATCATTCAGGGAGAGAAAGGGAACCGTGGACCTCCAGGTCTTCCAGGAGAGGTAAATCTTTGGCTGAGTACCACCAAAATAAAAGCCTGATTTATTCATGAAACAACAGGATGTAACTGGCTGATTCAAACTACTTTATCAATTATTTCAATCTGAATAATGTTCCTTCTAGTATTTTTCCCAGTTCTACACTGATAGGCTAAACAACTTTACCAAGCATCAAAGAACTCTTTCATCTTTAATCAGGTGATCTTCATCAATATATATGACAAAGGCCAGCCTGGAATACCAGGACCACAAGGACCCCCAGGATTACCTGGAAATCAAGGTATTTAAATGCACTATTTTAAAGATCCAAACACTAGATTTCATCCAATTTCATTAGAGGTAGGGGGAGGAGTTTAGTCACCTGGGAGGAGCTCGGAGAAGAACCGCTGCTCCTCCACGTTGAGAGGAGTCAGCTGAGGTGGCTCAGACGTCTGTTCAGGGCATGTCCCACTGGGAGGAGGCCTCTAGGAAGACCCAGGACACGCTGGAGGGACCCTCAGTGGGCCTGGGAATGTCTCGGGGTCCCCCTGAAGAGCTGGAGGAGATGTGGACAGGGAAGTCTGGGTGTCCCTGCTCAGACTGCAGACTCTGCGACCCGGATAAAGCAAAAAACGATTTCTATTAAAACCCAATTTAAACCTTGTTATAGAATCTGAATGTTGAACATTATTTAAGTGTGAGTGACAAAATCACCAGGACAAGAATGGAAGTTAGTCGAAGTCCGCTTTGTTTAATCATAGTGTCCAACTGTCTCATACAAGCATCATATCAAGTCATACAGAGTAGAGTGTTGAGCTCCACCACTAGATCTGTGTCCTCATCACTGATGGTTCTGGTTTTACTGAGAACATCCCTCAAAGGCCTGGTCATGATCAGGTTCTGCAGGGTCCTGAGCTGTAACTGAACCCTGCAGACCAGGACACATCACTGAATGTCCGGAACGCGTCTCCAAACACACTGGGTTGGATTTGAGTCTTTTTAGACACCAAATTTTATGTTGTCAAGAAAAATCGTTTGAAATTACAAAAACAAAAAGAATTAGTAAAAATGTTTTCATTTCAGTTTCCAGAAGGTTTAAATTAGATGTAACTGATCAGGAATCAGTGACCTGTGAATCTTGTTTTTTAGGATCACATGACTTGAAACGAGTCATTTCAGTCAAATCTTCTTGTTTCAGGATTCGTTGGTTTTCCAGGATGGAAGGGCGAGCGAGGTACGTCAACCTTATCTCTCATTTCTGATCAATGATCAGCTGATAAGTAAGGACCAGTTCTAAGGATGAGTTTCAATCCAAAGCTAGTTTCACATTTCACTTACTCTGTTGATCTGCGCAGTTCATTTAACTGGACGTGGTCCAAAAGACTTGTCTCTGTTCTGATCTGGACTTGGTCAGAAACCTTCAAACGGCCTTGAGATACAATCTAAAACTTGTTTTGGCCTTTATAACATTCATATTCTGCATGACTGAAGGAGTCATGTCTCTCCAGGTGTGGCTCCTGATGGTCCACTAGGTACGCAGGGATCACCTGGCTCTTCAGGTCCCAGAGGTGAACCGGGAGATCCAGGACCCACAATGATTGGGCCTCCAGGACAGACTGGAGTCTCAGGACTTCGTGGAGCTGAAGGAGAATCTGGAGAACCTGGAATACCAAGTAATATTCTAGTTTACTTCTTAGTATTGTCTGTTGAGCTCAGGTCTGACGTCCTTCAAGATGTCCTCAAGAAGTGTCCTCTTAGCGATCGACGATAGTAAAGACAAAAGAATAAAGAACAAGATTTATTAGAAACTTGAAATATTTTCTTTAAATTGAAAAATAAAATCCACATAACAGCACCTCAATTTCTGTCTCAATGATCAATTAATTTATATTTATCTTCAGACTTTGAGGAGGGAGGAACCGGTCCTCCAGGAGCTAAAGGTTCCATAGGTCTAACAGGACTTCCTGGACAGAGAGGAGAGGTTGGTGAGAAGGGTAAGTGACTTAAGGACAGAAAGGAGGCTGTAATAACATGGTTGACCTTAATGTCATACATCTAGCATCTTATTCAAGGTGGGTCATGGAAGTAATGGGTCCAGGACCCCGAGGCCAGAGTGAGTTCTTCATCTGCTCCAAGGTTGACTATTACAGGTACACTCAGGTCCATATACACTTAGGTCCATATACACTCAGGTCCATATACACTTAGGTCCATATACACTCAGGTCCATATACAGTCAGGTCTATATACAGTCAAGTCCATATACAATCAGGTCTATATACAGTCAAGTCCATATATAGTCAGGTCCATATACAGTTAGGTCCATATACACTCAGATCCATATACACTTAGGTCCATATACACTCAGGTCCATATACACTTAGGTCCATATACAGTCAGGTCCATATACAATCAGGTCCATATACAATCAGGTCCATATACAGTCAGGTCCATATACAATCAGGTCTATATACAATCAGGTCCATATACACTTAGGTCCATATACACTCAGGTCCATATACAATCAGGTCCATATACACTTAGGTCCATATACACTCAGGTCCATATACAATCAGGTCCATATACAATCAGGTCCATATACACTTAGGTCCATATACACTCAGGTCCATATACAGTCAGGTCCATATACAATCAGGTCCATATACAATCAGGTCCATATACACTCAGGTCCATATACACTCAGGTCCATATACAGTCAGGTCCATATACAGTCAGGTCCATATACAATCAGGTCTATATACAGTCAAGTCCATATACAGTCAGGTCCATATACAGTCAGGTCCATATACAATCAGGTCCATATACACTCAGGTCCATATACACTCAGGTCCATATACAGTCAGGTCCATATACAATCAGGTCCATATACAATCAGGTCCATATACAGTCAGGTCCATATACAGTCAGGTCCATATACAATCAGGTCCATATACAGTCAGGTCCATATACAGTCAGGTCCATATACAGTCAGGTCCATATACAATCAGGTCTATATACAGTCAAGTCCATATACAGTCAGGTCCATATACAGTCAGGTCCATATACAGTCAGGTCCATATACAATCAGGTCCATATACAATCAGGTCCATATACAGTCAGGTCCATATACAATCAGGTCTATATACAGTCAAGTCCATATACAGTCAGGTCCATATACAATCAGGTCCATATACAATCAGGTCCATATACACTTAGGTCCATATACACTCAGGTCCATATACAGTCAGGTCCATATACAATCAGGTCCATATACAATCAGGTCCATATACACTCAGGTCCATATACAGTCAGGTCCATATACAGTCAGGTCCATATACAATCAGGTCCATATACACTCAGGTCCATATACAATCAGGTCCATATACACTTAGGTCCATATACACTCAGGTCCATATACAATCAGGTCCATATACAGTCAGGTCCATATACGGTCAGGTCCATATACAGTCAGGTCCATATACAATCAGGTCTATATACAGTCAAGTCCATATACAGTCAGGTCCATATACAGTCAGGTCCATATACAATCAGGTCCATATACAGTCAGGTCCATATACAATCAGGTCCATATACAATCAGGTCCATATACAATCAGGTCCATATACAGTCAGGTCCATATACAGTCAGGTCCATATACAATCAGGTCTATATACAGTCAAGTCCATATACACTCAGGTCCATATACAGTCAGGTCCATATACAATCAGGTCCATATACAATCAGGTCCATATACACTTAGGTCCATATACACTCAGGTCCATATACAATCAGGTCCATATACAATCAGGTCCATATACAGTCAGGTCCATATACAGTCAGGTCCATATACAATCAGGTCTATATACAGTCAAGTCCATATACAGTCAGGTCCATATACACTTAGGTCCATATACAGTCAGGTCCATATACAATCAGGTCCATATACAATCAGGTCCATATACAATCAGGTCCATATACAATCAGGTCCATATACACTCAGGTCCATATACAATCAGGTCCATATACAATCAGGTCCATATACATCAGGTCCATATACACTCAGGTCCATATACAATCAGGTCCATATACACTCAGGTCCATATACAATCAGGTCCATATACACTCAGGTCCATATACACTCAGGTCCATATACAGTCAGGTCCATATACAATCAGGTCCATATACACTCAGGTCCATATACAGTCAGGTCCATATACAATCAGGTCCATATACAATCAGGTCCATATACACTTAGGTCCATATACACTCAGGTCCATATACAGTCAGGTCCATATACAATCAGGTCCATATACAATCAGGTCCATATACAGTCAGGTCCATATACAGTCAGGTCCATATACAATCAGGTCTATATACAGTCAAGTCCATATACAATCAGGTCTATATACAGTCAAGTCCATATACAGTCAGGTCCATATACAGTCAGGTCCATATACAATCAGGTCCATATACAGTCAGGTCCATATACAATCAGGTCCATATACAGTTAGGTCCATATACACTCAGGTCCATATAGACTCAGGTCCATATACACTCAGGTCCATATACAGTCAGGTCCATATACACTCAGGTCCATATACAGTCAGGTCCATATACAATCAGGTCCATATACAGTCAGGTCCATATACACTCAGGTCCATATACAGTCAGGTCCATATACAGTCAGGTCCATATACAGTCAGGTCCGTATACACTCAGGTCCATATACAGTCAGGTCCATATACAATAAGGTCTATATACACAAGTTTAGTTATTTAGGTTGTTTAAAACAGATTTCAGATCAAGTTCTATAATCACTATGAGCTTAAAGTTCAGACCCTCAGATTGAATTTGATTCACGTCCAGATTGGATGAAGGATTTAATATGTAGACGGGTCTTATTCAAGGGACTAAAGGTAATTGTAATCCGGTCTGTAATCCTGTCTGTGAACCGGTCTGTGAACCGGTCTGTAAACCGGTACACTCTGTTTAAAGTTTGTATTGTAACATTTTAGATTAAAAAAAAATTCTATCTTATTTTGTTTGTTTTTATCTTCTCTGTAGGGTTTTACCTTGAGTCTTCTGAAATGCGTCTATAAATAAAAGTGTTTTAATGTTATTATTCAAACATGAACAGAAAACTCATCATCTGAGTATTAAATGAGAGCGAGTACTGCATCCTGTTTAACTGTTAACATGTTTGTTCTTAATGATTGATTGTTGTTTTGTTTTTCAGGTGAGAAAGGGGAGCTGTGTACCATCTGTCGTCTCATCTCTGGCCCCCCTGGACCACCAGGTTTACCTGGGGACCATGGTGAAAGTGGTTTATCTGGTGAGAAACACAGCTGATGTTTTCTGATGTTTCACTTTCTCCATTAGAGCAGAACATCTGGAACTCACCTGTCTTTCACCATAAATCCAGGTTTAGCTGGTTTTGTGGGACCCAAGGGTAGCGATGGCATCAAAGGTGTGAAAGGATCACCTGGTCCACAGGTGAGTTTCCCTCAGCACACTACCCACATAAATACATGGTGTAAAAACTGGAAGAAAGTTTTAATCAGAAGAATAAATAATATGAACCAAATGTTGGCTCCTCGTTAAATTAGGTTTTAGTTTTCTATTTTTTACTTCCAGTAAGGCTTCTGTCTTGCTGTAGGACAGAGGAAGGACTACTGTAGGACAGGTGTAGGACAGCTGAAGGACTACTGTAGGACAGGTGTAGGACAGCTGAAGGACTATTGTAGGACAGGTGTAGGACAGGTGTAGGACTACTGCAGGACAAGTGTAGGACAGGTGTAGGACAGCTGAAGGACTACTGTAGGACAGGTGTAGGACAGCTGAAGGACTACTGTAGGACAGGTGTAGGACAGCTGAAGGACTACTGTAGGACAGGTGTAGGACAGCTGTAGGACAGGTGTAGGACAGCTGAAGGACTATTGTAGGACAGGTGTAGGACAGGTGTAGGACTACTGAGGACAAGTGTAGGACAGGTGTAGGACAGCTGAAGGACTACTGTAGGACAGGTGTAGGACAGCTGAAGGACTACTGTAGGACAGGTGTAGGACAGCTGAAGGACAGGTGTAGGACAGGTGTAGGACAGGTGTAGGACTACTGCAGGACAAGTGTAGGACAGGTGTAGGACAGCTGAAGGACTACTGTAGGACAGGTGTAGGACAGCTGAAGGACTACTGTAGGACAGGTGTAGGACAGCTGAAGGACAGGTGTAGGACAGGTGTAGTACAGGTGAAGGACTACTGTAGGAAGGGTGTAAGACAGCTGAAGGACTACTGTAGGACAGGTGTAGGACAGAGGAAGGACTACTGTAGGACAGGTGTAGGACAGCTGAAGGACTAGTGTAGGACAGCTGAAGGACTACTGTAGGACAGGTGTAGGACAGCTGAAGGACTACTGTAGGACAGGTGTAGGACAGCTGAAGGACAGGTGTAGGACAGGTGTAGGACTACTGAGGACAAGTGTAGGACAGGTGTAGGACAGCTGAAGGACTACTGTAGGACAGGTGTAGGACAGAGGAAGGACTACTGTAGGACAGGTGTAGGACAGGTGAAGGACTACTGCAGGACAAGTGTAGGACAGCTGAAGGACAAGTGTAGGACAGGTGTAGGACAGCTGAAGGACAGCTGTAGGACAGGTGTAGGACAGCTGAAGGACTACTGTAGGACAGGTGTAGGACAGCTGAAGGACAGGTGTAGGACAGATGTATGACAGGTGTAGGACAGGTGTAGGACAGGTGAAGGACTACTGTAGGAAGGGTGTAAGACAGCTGAAGGACTACTGTAGGACAGGTGTAGGACAGGTGTAGGACTACTGAAGGACAAGTGTAGGACAGGTGTAGGACAGCTGAAGGACTACTGTAGGACAGGTGTAGGACAGCTGAAGGACTACTGTAGGACAGGTGTAGGACAACTGTAGGACAGGTGTAGGACAGAGGAAGGACTACTGTAGGACAGGTGTAGGACAGCTGAAGGACTAGTGTAGGACAGCTGAAGGACTACTGTAGGACAGGTGTAGGACAGCTGAAGGACTACTGTAGGACAGGTGTAGGACAGCTGAAGGACAGGTGTAGGACAGGTGTAGTACAGGTGAAGGACTACTGTAGGAAGGGTGTAGGACAGCTGAAGGACTACTGTAGGACAGGTGTAGGACAGAGGAAGGACTACTGTAGGACAGGTGTAGGACAGCTGAAGGACTAGTGTAGGACAGCTGAAGGACTACTGTAGGACAGGTGTAGGACAGCTGAAGGACTATTGTAGGACAGGTGTAGGACAGGTGAAGGACTACTGCAGGACAAGTGTAGGACAGCTGAAGGACTATTGTAGGACAGGTGTAGGACAGCTGAAGGACTACTGTAGGACAGGTGTAGGACAGGTGTAGGACTACTGCAGGACAAGTGTAGGACAGGTGTAGGACAATGAAGGACTACTGTAGGACAGGTGTAGGACAGATGAAGGACTACTGTAGGACAGGTGTAGGACAGCTGTAGGACAGGTGTAGGACAGCTGAAGGACTACTGTAGGACAGGTGTAGGACAGCTGAAGGACTACTGTAGGACAGGTGTAGGACAGCTGAAGGACTACTGTAGGACAGGTGTAGGACAGAGGAAGGACTACTGTAGGACAGGTGTAGGACAGCTGAAGGACTAGTGTAGGACAGCTGAAGGACTACTGTAGGACAGGTGTAGGACAGCTGAAGGACTGCTGTAGGACAGGTGTAGGACAGCTGTAGGACAGGTGTAGGACAGCTGAAGGACAACTGTAGGACAGGTGTAGGACAGCTGAAGGACTATTGTAGGACAGGTGTAGGACAGGTGTAGGACAGGTGTAGGACTACTGCAGGACAAGTGTAGGACAGGTGTAGGACAGCTGAAGGACTACTGTAGGACAGGTGTAGGACAGAGGAAGGACTACTGTAGGACAGGTGTAGGACAGCTGAAGGACTATTGTAGGACAGGTGTAGGACAGGTGTAGGACTACTGCAGGACAAGTGTAGGACAGGTGTAGGACAGCTGAAGGACTACTGTAGGACAGGTGTAGGACAGAGGAAGGACTACTGTAGGACAGGTGTAGGACAACTGCAGGACAAGTGTAGGACAGGTGTAGGACAGCTGTAGGACTACTGTAGGACAGGTGTAGGACAGGTGTAGGACTACTGCAGGACTAGTGTAGGACAGGTGTAGGACAGCTGAAGGACTAGTGTAGGACAGCTGAAGGACTACTGTAGGACAGGTGTAGGACAGCTGAAGGACTATTGTAGGACAGGTGTAGGACAGGTGTAGGACTACTGCAGGACAAGTGTAGGACAGGTGTAGGACAGCTGAAGGACTACTGTAGGACAGGTGTAGGACAGAGGAAGGACTACTGTAGGACAGGTGTAGGACAGCTGAAGGACTAGTGTAGGACAGCTGAAGGACTACTGTAGGACAGGTGTAGGACAGCTGAAGGACTACTGTAGGACAGGTGTAGGACAGCTGAAGGACTACTGTAGGACAGGTGTAGGACAGCTGAAGGACTATTGTAGGACAGGTGTAGGACAGGTGTAGGACTACTGCAGGACAAGTGTAGGACAGGTGTAGGACAGCTGAAGGACTACTGTAGGACAGGTGTAGGACAGAGGAAGGACTACTGTAGGACAGGTGTAGGACAGCTGAAGGACTACTGTAGGACAGGTGTAGGACAGCTGAAGGACTACTGTAGGACAGGTGTAGGACAGCTGAAGGACAAGTGTAGGACAGGTGTAGGACAGCTGAAGGACTAGTGTAGGACAGGTGTAGGACAGAGGAAGGACTACTGTAGGACAGGTGTAGGACAGCTGAAGGACTAGTGTAGGACAGCTGAAGGACTACTGTAGGACAGGTGTAGGACAGCTGAAGGACTACTGTAGGACAGGTGTAGGACAGCTGAAGGACTACTGTAGGACAGGTGTAGGACAGCTGTAGGACAGGTGTAGGACAGCTGGAGGACTACTGTAGGACAGGTGTAGGACAGGTGTAGGACACTGCAGGACAAGTGTAGGACAGGTGTAGGACAGCTGAAGGACTACTGTAGGACAGGTGTAGGACAGCTGAAGGACTACTGTAGGACAGGTGTAGGACAGCTGAAGGACAAGTGTAGGACAGGTGTAGTACAGGTGAAGGACTATTGTAGGACAGGTGTAGGACAGCTGAAGGACAAGTGTAGGACAGGTGTAGGACAGCTGAAGGACTACTGTAGGACAGGTGTAGGACAGGTGTAGGACAGGTAGGACAGGTGTAGGACAGGTGTAGGACTACTGCAGGACAAGTGTAGGACAGGTGTAGGACAGCTGAAGGACTACTGTAGGACAGGTGTAGGACAGCTGAAGGACTACTGTAGGACAGGTGTAGGACAGCTGAAGGACTATTGTAGGACAGGTGTAGGACAGGTGTAGGACTACTGCAGGACAAGTGTAGGACAGCTGAAGGACTATTGTAGGACAGGTGTAGGACAGCTGAAGGACTACTGTAGGACAGGTGTAGGACAGCTGAAGGACTACTGTAGGACAGGTGTAGGACAGGTGTAGGACTACTGCAGGACAAGTGTAGGACAGGTGTAGGACAGCTGAAGGACTACTGTAGGACAGGTGTAGGACAGAGGAAGGACTACTGTAGGACAGGTGTAGGACAGCTGAAGGACTACTGTAGGACAGGTGTAGGACAGCTGAAGGACTATTGTAGGACAGGTGTAGGACAGGTGTAGGACTACTGCAGGACAAGGCAGGACAAGTGTAGGACAGGTGTAGGACAGGTGAAGGACAGGTGTAGGACAGGTGTAGGACTACTGCAGGACAAGTGTAGGACAGGTGTAGGACAGCTGAAGGACTACTGTAGGACAGGTGTAGGACAGCTGGAGGACTACTGTAGGACAGGTGTAGGACAGCTGAAGGACTACTGTAGGACAGGTGTAGGACAGGTGAAGGACTAGTGCAGGACAGGTGTAGGACAGGTGTAGGACTACTGAAGGACTACTGTAGGACAGGTGTAGGACAGCTGAAGGACTACTGTAGGACAGGTGTAGGACAACTGCAGGACAGGTGTAGGACAGCTGAAGGACTACTGTAGGACAGGTGTAGGACAGCTGAAGGACTATTGTAGGACAGGTGTAGGACAGGTGTAGGACTACTGCAGGACAAGTGTAGGACAGGTGTAGGACAGCTGAAGGACTACTGTAGGACAAGTGTAGGACAGATGAAGGACTACTGTAGGACAGGTGTAGGACAGCTGAAGGACTATTGTAGGACAGGTGTAGGACAGGTGTAGGACTACTGTAGGACAGGTGTAGGACAGCTGAAGGACTACTGTAGGACAGGTGTAGGACAGCTGAAGGACTAGTGTAGGACAGCTGAAGGACTACTGTAGGACAGGTGTAGGACAGCTGAAGGACTATTGTAGGACAGGTGTAGGACAGCTGAAGGACTACTGTAGGACAGGTGTAGGACAGCTGAAGGACTATTGTAGGACAGGTGTAGGACAGGTGTAGGACTACTGCAGGACAAGTGTAGGACTGGTGTAGTACAGGTGAAGGACTATTGTAGGACAGGTGTAGGACTACTGCAGGACAAGTGTAGGACAGGTGTAGGACAGCTGAAGGACTACTGTAGGACAGGTGTAGGACAGGTGTAGGACTACTGCAGGACAAGTGTAGGACAGGTGTAGGACAGCTGAAGGACTACTGTAGGACAGGTGTAGGACAGCTGAAGGACTACTGTAGGACAGGTGTAGGACAGCTGTAGGACAGGTGTAGGACAGCTGGAGGACTACTGTAGGACAGGTGTAGGACAGCTGAAGGACTACTGTAGGACAGGTGTAGGACAGCTGAAGGACAGGTGTAGGACAGGTGTAGTACAGGTGAAGGACTACTGTAGGAAGGGTGTAAGACAGCTGAAGGACTACTGTAGGACAGGTGTAGGACAGCTGAAGGACAGGTGTAGGACAGGTGTAGGACAGCTGAAGGACAGGTGTAGGACAGGTGTAGTACAGGTGAAGGACTACTGTAGGAAGGGTGTAAGACAGATGGATGACAGGTGATGGAGAGAGGATTTAATAGAAAGAGATCTACAAGATTTTCAGTTCTTTAATTGCTACATGTCTGTTTTTCTTTAGGGTTTTTGGGGTCATCCTGGCCTCCCAGGACCTCCAGGACCTGCAGGAGAGCCAGGAGTCATGAGGAGGGTGGGACAGAAGGGCGAGGATGGGGACCAAGGGGAATCTGGACCACAAGGATTTGAAGGGAGGGATGGATCTCCAGGAGTACCAGGACCTAAGGGGAGTCAGGGACAGAAAGGAAACCCAGTAAATACCCTCTTCATTCCAGACCTGTATTTGTGAACAAGGCTGATTTAAATGTCACATGTCATTTGTTTCGCTATCAGGGGATTCTTATAGGATGGTTTCTTCTTTTAGGGTCCTCCAGGGCTAAAAGGGGACAGGGGCCAACAGGGCTGCACTGGTCCCAGAGGCCTGAAAGGGCAGATGGGGCCTACAGGAGAACTTGGTATTGGGTCTCCAGGGTCTACAGGACCCCAAGGAGACACAGGATTACTGGGAGAGCCAGGAGAACCTGGAACACAAGGTGACTCTATTCTGGACTAGTCTGGGCAAGTAGCAGGTCTGGAGAAGTTCCCGTCCAATTCAATCCATTTGAAGATGATTGATTTACTGATGTATTGATTTAACATAGTGACATGCAGCATCATGGATCATCAGCTGTCCCAGGAGGAGGCGGAGACAGAGGGAAGAGGCGGGGCTGAGAATTCAACCAGATAAACGCCAGATCCCTTGCCAGCATCACAAATGAGCTTTAGTTAAAGAGTTCTGTGTAGCAGCGACTGAACCAAGTCACTGATTACAGACTCGTCCAACTCAAACTCTTACTAGACCGATTCCAAGACATTTGGACTAGAAAAATATTAACAAGTGCTGCATTCCAGTTAGAGTCCCTGACCTGGTCCTCTGGGTCTGCTATCCCTCAGATCTTCTACTTTAATTGTCTGAGTTATTAACAAGTCTACAGAACTTGATGACGTGTGGCAGGTGTGTTGGAGATGGGTTGCTAGCAGGTTTGTTTCAAGCGTTACATGAAATCACACGTTGAATCAGACTTACAGAGTCCCACTGGACTGGGACGGACGAGGTCTCCTCCCATCAGCCTTTGCTGCTTGAACGTTTGACATGTCTCAGTTGTTGTCAGTGTGTTGAGATACGTAACTTATCAACCACAGACCTCAGATCAGCTAAATGTTGGTCCATCTGTATGTTCCAGGAGAAAAAGGTGCTCAAGGAGAAATCCAAACATTTCCAGGAGAGCCGGGTCAAAAGGGAGAGAAAGGTTTATCTGGAAATCCTGGACCTGAAGGTAAGACGGGGACTAATTCAATCTGCTGTCGAAGGACTGGGACAACTCCCCCAACATCTGGTTCAAACAAAATATTGATCCTTTGAGCTGCTAGATGCAAACACCTGATATGTTCTGTTCCCAGGAGTGACAGGACCTCCAGGTCTTCCAGGGTTTCAGGGTCTAAAGGGACAAGAAGGATGTAAAGGATCATCTCTCCAGGGTTTTCCTGGAATTGGGGGCGCAAAGGGTCCGTATAGAATCAGTAGTGATGAGAAGATGTTTTCAGTTTACAGCTTGTTTAACAAATGTATCTTCTTCCTTCAGGAACGAATGGTTCTAATGGAAAACCAGGTTTTCCCAGCTTTGGTGTCAAAGGTCGAGAGGGGCCATCAGGCCCCCCAGGACAAGTTGGACCAAAGGTAGAGTAAAATCAGGAGTTCTAGAGTAAAAACTGTGAAAACTGGGATGAATTCAGGGTTCCTTTGTTCTTCATAGAAGTGCTGAAACAGAACCAACCAAAGACAAGACAAGTATCTTAGTCCTCGGTCCCAGTGACTCGTACAAGTTTCAAGTTTATCAAGTTTATTTATTTATAAAGTTCCAGTTCATAACAAAGTCATTTCAAGGCACTTCACAGAAAAATCAACCAATTAATAATAAAACATTTTCTATCTAAGGAACCAGCTGATTGGGCTGAATTGTTATTTCAGCACAATCCTCCATCCTGAGCAGCACGATTGGCGACAGTGGAAAGGAACGACTCCCTTTTAACAGGAAGAAACCTCTAGCAGAACCAGAACCAGAACCAGAACCCGGCTCAGGATGCTGACTGGGGTCTGAGCTGACAGGAAAGAGACACAGACAAACGCCGATGTATTTAGGCCAGTCGTCATGTCTATGGAAAGATAAACAGAGAAACAGTTAATGGCAGCAGTAACAATCAAAGCAATAACAATTTGATGGTTCTAGTGGGAATATTTCATCCCTTGTTTATGTGAGATACACCCTCCTCAGAGGCAGCCAGAGTAAAGAAAGACAGCAGAGTGAAGAAATGTGGTCAGTATGTCCTCCGGCAGTCTAAACCTATAGCAGCATAACTAAAGGGATGGATCAGGAGAACCCAAGCTAACCCTGACTATAGGATTGTGTAAAAAGGAAAGTTTTAAGTCTATTCTTAAAACTACACAAGGTGTCTGCCTCACGGATAAAAAGTGGAAGCTGGTTCCACAGGAGAGGAGCCTGATAACTAAAAGCTCTTCCTCCCATTCTACTTTTAGAACCTCTAGGAACTACAAGCAGACCTGCAGTCTGAGAGCGAAGTGCTCTGTTAGGAACATATGGAACAATAAGATCTTTAATATAAGCTGGAGCTTGGTCGTTCAAGGCCTTATACGTCAAAAGTAAAACCTTAAACTTTATTCTAGACCTTACAGGGAGCCAATGAAGTGATGCTAAAACAGGAGAAATGTGGTCTCTCCTTCTAACTCTCATCAGAACTCTGGCAGCAGTATTTTGGATCAGCTGGAGGTCTTTAACAGAACTATTAGAACATCCTGATAATAAAGAATTACAGTAATCAAGTCTAGAAGTAATAAATACATGAACTAAAGTTTCTGCATCCCTTTGATTCAAAATGCTCCTAATTTTATCAACATTACGCAGGTGGAAGTAGGTCGTCATGGTAACATGTTTTATATGAGAACTAAAGGACATGTCCTGGTCAAAGATAACACCCAGGTTCTTTACCTTCTTGTTGGAGGCCAAATTAATGCCATCCAACGTAGATGACTGACTACACAACTTGTTCCTAAGATTCTCAGGCCCAAAAGTCACAACGTCTGTCTTGTCTGAATTACAAAGACCTGTGAACATGATATGAAGACCTCCGTACTGCAGCCCCAGAAGAATTGCATGTTTGTCGCCTGTTTAGAAGTTTGTCACTGAGTTGATGGTCCAACAAAGGTGCTAATCCCTCTGAGTAGGAACACGAGGTGTAACACCTGCCAAACAAGCTGCCACGGCGCCATGATCCAGGATTCTTTACTTTTATTTACTAAAACTGCATCTTTTCACGAGGTTTTAAAATAAACCACAATAAAAAACTGGCAACATGATGAAACAGCTCAGCAAAGCTGTTACAGTCTGTTCCAGCTGGCGGTCCAGGTCATGGGACAGAATCTAGTTCTGGTTGTAGAGGTTCTGCCTCTGGTCTTCTCTCCAGGTCCTTGAAGCAGCAGCTACAGCTGGTAGATCTCCGTCCTGCAGCTGGATGATGAAATGAGAAGTTTGATCCTACAGCAATAATTGTAGTAAGATGGTCGTCGGTAGACCAGAGGACGGTTCCAACACACCTGCATGAAGAGAACAAGAACTCTGCAGCCAATGTAGAACATGAAACCACATCATTCTCAAGGATTCATCCAGTTATTGTAACTGTAACAACTTCCTGTAGGAACCAGAACCTCCAGGAACGTTCATGAAGTCCAGGTTCCAACAGGAGATTCAGACGAACGTCCTGTTCATACGGGTCACTATGACCGACTGTTAGCTACCAGAACAACAGAAGTAAAGTTAGTCTGTGAGGCGTCTCACTTTCATTAGAACGTCCTACACATTTACGTTCCAGCAGACTGGATGAGTTAGTCTCTGTCTTAAACCCTTAAACTTCTGATGGTCTTTATCTAACTACAGAGTAAAATAAAATAAAATATTTTAAGTTAAAAGCTTAAAGTTGAATATGGAACATGAACGCCACAACAACAAGTCCTCCATCCATCGGGGCTCCATGCTCGAGACCCCCACTTTCACTCTGATGCCGTGAAAATCCCTCACCTAAACCCCCTCTGTCCCCCGATCTTCTCCGGTTGCTCCTCCCCCAAGAAGGACAACATAATCCCCGGCGCTCCGAAGCAGCTGCTCAACCCGCAGACTCCGCCCCCTCCACAGTACCAGCCTCACTATTACAGACTATTCACCATATTAGGCAGCCTGCAATGGTGCCGCTACTCTGCCCACTATTGGCTGGTAGATGTAAATATAATACCAACGTTGTGCCGTCAGAATAAATATTTTATTATATTTTACTTCAAATATAATTTTTAAAGGAAATACTCTATTTTCATTCTATACCCCTCTAAACACCCCGTGGAGGTTTTATGTTGTTAAAATATAGATTTTTTTAAATGAAAATGTTCCATATTTAATGTTTAAAGTACTAATATTATCTGATCAGACTGAATGAAGACGTATTTATAAAAGTTTTTACAAATTGACATCCATGTTGTCATTCTGCATGAAACTAAACTAAATATTTCAACAGAAAAATTGAATATTTTATAATACTTACTGCAACAAAGTGCTAAACTCTGTAGCTCTATAAACAATAAAACCTAAACATTTATTTATGTTTTAATGACGACTCAGAACTTTGAGTAAGAACGTAACATCTGATACTCGTTCCTGGATTCCTATTGGCTGTCAGCATTTAAAAGTAAATCTGTCTGTTTTAGTTGTCTGTTCTGCTTGTCTCCATGGTAACAGGGGAACAGGGGGATCGGTCTGATTGGTGACTTGGGCCAGCCAGGTTTTCAGGGAGAAGATGGTTCTGTGGGACCAGAGGGAGATTCTGGACTTCCAGGACCAGAGGGAGATCCTGGACCTAAAGGATCAGATGGTCTTCCAGGGCTCAAAGGTAGAAGGACTCACAGGGAATATAACATCTTCCTTTCATGTTATCGGCTGTATTTGATAGTGATGTGACTCGTGTCCTTGTTGAAGAGGAGGGAGATCTGACTTAAATTTGGACAAGTTGTGACAGGTTACTTTGGTCCAAGTGCAGGTCTACAGAACCGAACAGACCCTCTCAACTAGATGAACCAAAAGCAAAACTAAACTGAAATGTGTGTTAGGTCATCGTGGTCTGGATGGTCTACCAGGTTCTCCTGGCCTGACTGGATTCTGTTTCCCTGGAGCTAAAGGATTGAAAGGAGTTCAAGGACCAAGAGGCCTGATTGGAGTCACAGGTACAAAATCTGAACAGTTCAGAATCTAGCTCATGTCTTTAACAGGACTCATGAGACAACATGTGTCTCAAATTGTCTTATCTGGAAGGGATCAGGGGACCAAAAGGTCTAAAGGGAGATCCTGGCCTCCCAGGCGAAGGAGGTGTGGGGCCTCAGGGACCAGCAGGGAAACAAGGATTAGATGGACCTCCTGGACCAGTGGGATTTGTGGGCCTGAAGGGTCTGAGAGGAAACAATGGGGAACCAGGAAGCACAGGTGAGAGGGCGGAGCCACAGACAGACAAGGTTTGTTTAAACTTCAGATTTCCTATACATTCATATTAAAGCTCATTTTACCGCTAAAAACTGATAAATATTTACTATGATTCATAGGCGCTTCGGGGCCCGAGTACCCACGGGAGATGCTGAGTTTACACGTGGGATTGATAATTTCTGTTTATCGGAGTAAAATAAAAAGTGAAATAAAGGTTTCAGTCAACTTAAGTGTCTACTGTATTGCCTGTGTGGTGTGTGGGGGGTCTGGGGGCCGTTTAAGGCCCCCAGACCCCCGGCCGCTAATGCTTCGGCCCTTTGGGCCTTGCATTGACCCCCCTCATATCAAACAAGGCCCTTGGCAGTGCCCGCTGGCAGGATTGGAAATCGGCGCCCCTGCTATGAGTTAATAAAAATGTTTAAGTTACAAATGATTGAAACCTGAAGTATTAAAAACATGTATGTTTGTTTACAGTCACCACAGAGATCAGATAGAGATATAACTATAACTATATGGTGTCTACAGGAAAGAGACAAACACAAAACTTGATGCAGTTTCTATAAATATTACTACTGCTCTACTATAGAGTCCAACAGGATTCTACATGATGCTGAACAATCAGTTTTATTACATATAAAAATATCCAGTGTTATTAAAACAAGTCAGTAACATGAAAAGTATCTGATATAATTTACAAGATGCTTCTGTGTTAACATGTGATGTTAGTAGATTCAAAAACCCTGTGATTTAGTACTAAACAAAACTTCTACAAACAACATTCATAATATTCACAGAAATATACACAAAATATTTACTTGATCTAGTTCATATGTGAACAAACCAAAACTTTAAAATGAACTGTGATTGGTTAATTAGGGAAACAACTACCAATCTGTGATCTGCACTGCTCATAGTGAAACACACTAAATATCAATAAGAAGTGATCCTTCCTACACAGCTACCATCTATAACACTGAAGGGACTTTATGAGTTACTACAACATCTGATTTCCACTTTAGATCAATAATGTGTGATATGAAATTAAACTAACTTATTACCTTAAAAACATGAAGTCCAACAAACACACAGATAAAAAAAATCTTAGATATGCTCATATAACATAGTGTTTACCTGTCTGTCAGGAATCAGAGGGGACATGGGTCACAAAGGACTATCTGGAAGTCCAGGAATCAATGGTGAAAAAGGACAAGCTGGACAACCAGGACCAAGAGGTTTATTTTGTTGTGCAGATTAGTTTGTTTTTCTGATTGTACTGGTGACTGTCTCATGCATCTCTGTAATGGTTTGTCTCATAGGTCAGAGGGGAAATGATGGGGCTAGGGGATCACAAGGGCTTCCAGGGGATCAGGGGGACAAAGGAGAATGCGGACCAAAAGGAATCCAGACAAATGTTACTGTGGTAGGAGAACCTGGAGATCCTGGAAACCCAGGTATTCTGTTCTGTTCTGTTCTGTTCTATTCGGGAAGGTTGAGGTGTGATAGGGAAGCTGTGGATGAAAGGAGGGTGGGAAGTCTGTTTGTCTTGCAGCAGGAGAGGAAGATGTTGGGCTTGTCTCCAAACTGAACCTGTTGAAGAACATGTTCAGTTCATTGGATCTATCCAGACTTCTGTCTAAGTGATCCTCCTTTTGTTTAAAGCCTGTGATCTTCTTCATCCCTGACCACACATCTCTTATATTTTTTTGTTGGAACTTGTTCTCCAGCTTGTTCCTGTACACCTCATTGTTGCTTCTAATCAGGACTTTCTCTTTGTCTCTGTTGATGGAGTTTCTTTGTCCACGTCTCCATACATCCCTGTCTCCCTCCCTGAAAGCTCTTTTGTTCAGCAGTTCTTTCAGGTTGCTGGTGATCCAGGGTGGGTTTTATGTACTGTAATTTCCCTCTTAACCTAATACCTGGTTGAGCCAACCTGAGCAGCAACATATTGAATCAAATGTTTGTGATAACTTGCAATAAGTCTTTTACAGTACTATAGAGGGATTTTGGTCCACTCATCTCTGCAGAACTGCCTTTTTATGGTCATGACACATCATGTCAATTGGCTGTCAGGACATTGACGAAGTCACTCCAGAGTCTTTACTTTGTTTATCTTAAGCCGTTCAGAAGTGGACTTGTTGATGTATTTTGGGTCATTGTCCTGCTGCAGAACCCATGTACGCTTCAGATTTGGGTCATGAACAGTTGGCCAGACAGACTTCTTCAGGATGTTTTGATAGATGGCAAAATACATGGTTAAATATATAACAGCAAATCTTCCAGCTCCTGAGAACAGGCCCAGACCATCACACTGTCATCATTATATATTATTGTTGGAATGATGTTCCTTTTCCAAAAGGCAGTTACTTTTATACCAGATGTAAAGGTATAAAAACATTCCAAAAAGTGCAACTTCTGTCTTTTCAGTCCACAGAGTCTTATGGAGCATCACAATGTTTTGTTACAAGACTGAGATGATCCTTTGCTCAGCAGTGGTTTTTGTCCTGGAACTCTGCAGAAGGACATTTTTGACCAGTTTCTTTCTTATGGACCCTGACAATAACTAGTGCAAGTGAGGCTTGCAGTTCATTTGATGCTTTTGGATCTGCATCTCCTGGATGAGTTGTCGATGTCAATGTTTTCTTCATTTATGAATAATGACTCACACTGTGGTTTGCAGGAGTCCCATAGCTTTGAAATAGCTTTATAACCTTTTCCAGGCTGATTGATCTCAACATTCCTATTTATCACTGATCAATTCAAATGAGCAGTTTCAATGAAAACACTAGACGAAGGTATAAAAAGTTTGTTTCCTCACTATGGCATGTCGATTTACTTCCTGCTTCAGGCATTAGAGGTCTTACAGGGCCTAAAGGAGAACCGGGCCCCCGAGGGTTACAAGGCCCAGATGGCAAAAATGGTGAACCTGGATACCCAGGACCACAAGGTAAACATGTAAATACAATGTGGTCTTCTCCTGACCTTATGTCATCTATAATATTTTTATTGGTTTCATTAAAACCATCAACAGTGATTGTGTCTGTTTGTCAGGACTTCCAGGAGATCCAGGTAAAGATGGAGAAAAAGGTCCTCCTGGTTCCACTGGACTCCCAGGCGACAAAGGAGTAATTGGATTTCCAGGTACGACACCCTCCCCACCACAGTACAAACATCATCTGCAGCTATGGGGACCAAATGACTGAAGGATCTCTGAGTGAAATAGAACATGACAGAAACCAGTGTCATTGTTTCACTGTCAGCCTAGGTCATACTTTTCCCTCTGAAATAAAACTTGGGCCTCTCATCTGACATTTCCTTCAGGTGAAAAAGGTGAGAAAGGTTCCCAGGGCATCGATGGGGAACCTGGTTTAGAGGGTGAGTCTGGAGACAATGGAGCTAAAGGTGTTAAAGGAGAACCAAGTTCAGCGGGACAAGGACTCAAAGGTTACCCTGGAGAGAAGGTATCACACACAAATAAGACTCATTACTGGTTACTGAGCACAACAGCCTATAGGACCTGCAACTCCACTCACTCAGTTTTAATCAACTACTTCATCAGAACATCCAAGTACAACATGTGAAGAAGTAGCTAATAGTCTGTCTGAGGGTTCTTAGGGTATTAAAGGATGTAAAGGTAACTGCATCCAGAAGAATGATGTACCTGCGTTTCTGCCATGTTTTGATCATACACACATACATGACAATAATTTATATGGATATAGTATAAAACAGGGTTTGGTGTTTTAACATGACAGTTATTGTCATTAATTTATTGTCCCCTTGTGTTTGATGGTTGCTGTAGAACTTGTTTGTAAGGGTTCAATATAAAGTTGGAAAAATTTTTTGGATGATCATTTGAACCTTTGATCGTCATGTATAGTTTCTGTACTTCTGTCTTCTATTCACTTTAGGGTAATCCAGGATGTCCAGGACCTCCAGGTCCAAAGGGACTACCAGGACAACCTGGAGATTTTGGTCCTCCAGGAAACCATGGCCCCTGTGGACCAAAGGGACCCACAGGACCACCTGGAAGCAGAGGTCTGACACTGTTTGAACTTCAGATTTTCAGCCTAAGTGAAGGTGTTTTATGTTCCTTCAGTCCGCAGTGCTTTCCCTAGAATTTTTTCTAGGTGTGGTGCATGGGGGGGGGGGCTAGTGTGTAAAAGTGTAACTAGGGAATTTTAGAAAATTGGTTATAAAAAACAATAAAACCTGTATTTTTGATCACATTACTTAATGTTGGAATATGGAACATAAACACAATAACAAGTGGAGGGTTTATTTTGTTAAAAATAAAGCTTTCTATGAAAATATTACATATTGCACCTTTAAAATAAAGAAAATATAGACTTGCTGCAAAAAATTTATTGGCTGTTTAAACTGTTTAAATAATGACATTATATACATTATATACAGGCCTATTCTATCCGCAATGGATATATTACTGATTTGATCGGTAATAACTCAATAACTGTAGAAATACAGATTTATTCTGACTGGACTGAGTAAACAGTCTGATCTGGGCCAAGAACACTGTTAATTACTTCCGTGTTAAAACAGCCACAGTATAAAAAATGTCATAGTTTCATGCAAACTGTTATTTTTAATCCTTTTACACTGTCAGTTTGACATTTCATGTTTATTTACATTAAATTTTGCAGTAACACACACACAAAGAGATGCACTGCTGCCTACTCTTTCTCTTTCACATTGTATTGGGGTCATTAGGGGAACATGATCGATGGGGGGGGGGGGGTTTATGCTGTGGGTTCAGTATTCTCTGTTTTCTACACAGACTGACTGAAACTGCTTCATCATGTTGTCAGATACGAATACTACACGTGTCGTGCACATTTGCCACAGAACTCACATGTCTGCAGCTTTGCGTCGTTTAGAGCGGCGAGTCGTACCAGCGCTGCTCTAACTTCACCTTGCCTTTAGGCTAAAACCTAAAGAGAAGTAATTATGTCCTTATGCCCCTCCTCCTTGCTACCTGCACGCTGTGTTCACATAAAAACAACAGAGACACTAATGCCCCTGCTTCCGGAAGTTGCAATAAATAAATAAATAAATTTCTGCATTTTTCAGGGGAAACGCTGGTCCAGTTTGTGGTGTAAGAGAAAAATAGGATCTTCTAAATTCCTGTTTCTGAAGAACTTTCTGTTATGATTCTGGGTCTTCATCATGTTTGTTTAATCTTCTCAGATTATTATTTCAGGAAGGGCCTGCGTCTTTTATTTTAGTTATTTATTATTGTTTACAACCCTTTAGTTTGAGATTTATACAGCTTGATCTTTTAGTTTGTGCTTTTAGATAAACCTTCAAGCTGAGCGTCGCTGCTCATGTCTAGTCATGTAGGTTCGACACCACAGCCGCACGTGTTTCTAGCACTTTTATTAAAGCTGGAGTGCGTAACTTTTACATGTCCGTGGATGTCCGTTTCAGCCAAGCCACTATCAGAGGAGATGACACAATGCAGATTAAGCCGATCGGCTCCTCAAACATCTCACGGTATTTTTCAATATATGTCATTTTTACTTTGCATGTCAACCGGCGACATTCCCGCGCTGGCGCACAGTAAATTACGTCTTTTACATCACAACAAGAAAAATAATAAAAAATAGAACGCAGTGTCTCGTAGCAGCCGGCAGAACGGGAAGGTCGACATGGCGGAGAATCCAAATAAACGGCCGAGAGACACTTATCAGGAAGTGGATCCTACCACGAAAAAAAAAGATTCCTGGACGTTCGGCAGAGGGACTATTGGCTAAGAAGGAAAGTGACCGAAGGAGAAGGCAAATGCGAATTTGTATCGGCGTCGCTTTTCCTCGGTGGAGAGAAGAGATCGGGCTGATGTTCAGGGGTGCACATAAGTGGTCCGCAGGTCTGCACACACTGTCAAAATATAAAATGCGCACCAGATGAAAACCAGAGCGCCGAAGTTCCAGCTGATCAGCTGATTCTGTCTCTATCTGTGTCAGTTTGTGTCTGTCAGTTTACCAGTGTAACGGTTTTTCAGTCAGTCAGATCAGAGCAGCTGACTGCAGGATTCTGCATCGTGTCAAAACTGAAAAAATTAACTGAATAAGACAAATAGATCATTGTGGCCCCAACAGCTGACTAATAAATTTCAACACCAAACTGTTAAATGTAGATTAAAGTGAACAATCAAACCTGTAAACAATCCAACCTGAACTCTGAAGGTTTTTTTTTTTTTTTTTTACCAGTATTTTTATATTTTACTGGTTTCTCTTGATTTTTTCAACAATGAAATGATATTTATTGAAACAAATATAGAGCCAGGTAAAGTAAACAGACTGAATTTGAAGCTTGATTAAGACAGATACCGGTTGGCAGAGATAAAGCGGTGGCAGTTGGGCTTACGTCATATGGAAGCGCCAGCTTCATTGTTGTAATGACGCAAAAATTCCGCTAGGGGGCGACAGAAGTTACGCACTCCAGCTTTAAATATAACTGCTTCTGTAGAAGTTCTATGTAAATTATTTCTGGTCCTCAAAACATTTAAGCAAAATCGATGATAAACTTATTTTTATCAGAAATTTGGTTTCCCATCTGAATGACAGAAAAGTGCCAGCTAAATTAAAACCTGTCTTTTCATCACAGGTCCCCCTGGGTGTCCTGGTGAAAAGGGTCATGATGGTCCTCCAGGGAAAAATGGCTGTCCAGGACCCCCTGGTCCTGCAGGTAATCCAGTGGTGAGGTGTGATCTCTGTCAAAACATAAAAGCTTCCCTTTTTTTGTCTATTACGGTTATCTGAAATAGTTAACCAGATCTTTATGATCAGGATGTAAGGGACCTCCTGGAAATCCTGGTCCAACTGGTCCTAAAGGAAACCAGGGACAAGATGGAATACCTGGACCTCCTGGAGAGAAAGGAACAATGGGAGGTAAATGACTAAATGTACAGTATCTGATTGTTCAAGATTGTTAGCTGTCTGTTAGTTGTTTGTTAGCTGTCTATTAGTTGTTTGTTAGCTGTCTGTTAGTTGTTTGTTAGCTGTTTGTTAGCTGTCTGTTAGTTGTTTGTTAGCTGTCTGTTCACTGTCTGTTAGTTGTTTGTTAGCTGTCTGTTAGCTGTTCGTTAGCTGTCTGTTAGTTGTTTGTTAGCTGTTTGTTAGCTGTCTGTTAGTTGTTTGTTAGCTGTCTGTTAGCTGTTCGTTAGCTGTCTGTTAGTTGTTTGTTAGCTGTTTGTTAGCTGTCTGTTAGTTGTTTGTTAGCTGTCTGTTCACTGTCTGTTAGTTGTTTGTTAGCTGTCTGTTAGCTGTTCGTTAGCTGTCTGTTAGTTGTTTGTTAGCTGTTTGTTAGCTGCCTGTTAGCTGTCTGTTAGCTGTTTGTTAGCTGTTTGTTAGCTGTCTGTTAGTTGTTTGTTAGCTGTTTGTTAGCTGTCTGTTAGTTGTTTGTTAGCTGTCTGTTCACTGTCTGTTAGTTGTTTGTTAGCTGTCTGTTAGCTGTTCGTTAGCTGTCTGTTAGTTGTTTGTTAGCTGTCTGTTAGCTGTTTGTTAGCTGCCTGTTAGCTGTCTGTTAGCTGTTTGTTAGCTGCCTGTTAGCTGTTTGTTAGCTGTTTGTTGGCTGTTTTTTAGCTGCCTATTAGTTGTTTGTTGGCTGTCTGTTAGTTGTTTGTTAGCTGTCTGTTAGTTGTTTGTTAGCTGTCTGTTAGCTGTCTGTTAGTTGTTTGTTAGCTGTCTGTTAGTTGTTTGTTAGCTGCCTGTTAGCTGTCTATTAGCTGTCTGTTATTTGTTTGTTAGCAGCCTGTTAGTTGTTTGTTAGCTGTTTGTTAGCTGTTTGTTAGCTATCTGTTAGTTGTTTGTTAGCTGTCTGTTAGTTGTTTGTTAGCGGTCTGTTAGTTGTTTGTTAGCTGTCTGTTAGTTGTCATGTTTGAGCATCAATTTTCAGCCATGCTTTTTCACATAATTTAGATGTAAGTTTTATTTTTTTACGCTCTTGATTTTTCCAGAGATTGTACCTGGGCCTCGAGGACCAGATGGAGAGAAAGGTGTCCCTGGTGAGTCTTGCGATCCAGTTCAGTGTTTAATGTCTGAGCTGATGGATAAAGTAAACACATATCCTGTTCCTGTCTTGGCCCACAGGATCCACAGGGGATAAGGGCCCCCCTGGTAACAGTGGGCCACCTGGTCCTTTTGGTCCTGCAGGAAACCCAGGTTGCCCCGGTTTTCCTGGACCTCCAGGTCCACCTGGGTGTCCAGGACCAACGGGAATCTGCATTGATGGAGAAAAAGGAAATAAAGGACATCTTGGATTAAAAGGACCCAAAGGTGGACATAGTTCAGTCAGTCATGTTTTATATGCCATGTTCCTGTTTGTTTGTTTGTTTGTTTGTTTGTTTGTTTGTTTGTTTGTTTGTTTGTTTGTTTGTTTGTTTGTAACAAATCTTATTTCAATATAATGGACAGGACACTGTTTCTGTGGTCTCCTACAGAAACTACTTGCTAAAAGCAACAAGTTGTATTTGAGTGTTAACTACCAAGTCGATGGTTCCTGAAGTGGCTTGTGTTAAATATGATACATTCTGGTGATGGAAGATTTCTTCTGATTCACTCACCCTTTGTGTTTATCAAGGAAAAGGAAAAAAGAGTTTTGGTGTTATTAAATTGTCTAATGTATAAAATCCAGCTTGATATTCCAGCTGAATTAGAATGAAGATAAATTTTATTTCTTACTTGGTGGCAGTACAACAAACATAAATCATGAATCACTTTCATCTGAAACACGTCACATGAAGATAAAGTCACACAACAATACATTCTCTCCCTCTGTAGGTCCACCTGGCTGTCGAGGTCCTCCTGGACCTCCTGGTCCTGGTTTCAAAGGTGATAAAGGATACAAAGGAGCACCAGGTTATGCAGGACCAACTGGTCCTTCTGGTGACATGGGCCTTAAGGGCAATCTGGTCAGTACAAGCCTCGGACACATGGCAGTAACTTTGTTTAATAAAAAATAATCTGAATTTCACTCAGTTTGTGTTCTGGAAAACAGTTTTTTTTTTATTTCTGTTCTTTATAATAACAAAAAGAAGTAACCGGGTGAAACTAAAATGAGAAAAACAAACACCATTACAGGAAAATATTCAGAAACAAACCCAAAAAGCAACAGAACTCAAACCCAACAACACCAGGATGAGTCTAAGGGTTTGTAAGCAACTTCCTGGTCCAGGTAATCAAGTTGTGTTGTTGTTGTTGTTGTTGTCAGGGTGACTGTGGACCACCGGGCTCATCTGGAGCAAAAGGCGAACGAGGAGAAATTGGGATCAAAGGACCTGTTGGTAGGAACCGGATCACATTCAGAACCAAGATGATTCACACTGATACTGATTCAAGCTGAATCGATCAGTAGAACAGTAGAACCCGCCCACCTCACACTGACTACAGACGTCTTCAGGGACTCTGTCCTCAAACACATCAGCTTGCTGCGGTTCCTTCTTGGTTGACTGAAGTTGGAGTAGGTTTTATTGGTTTTGGAGGACTGACAGATCTTCTCTCCAGGTATGAAGGGAGAAAAAGGACCACCTGGTGACACCGGCCCAAAAGGACATAAAGGCACACCTGGAGGACAAGGTAACACAGTGGACATACAGACACCAAAGCTCTGCAAGCTGTTGGAAGGACTCAATGTAACATCTTATGCACCCTGCAGGAGAACAGGGGAGGAACACAGTCCAGGGTGTGGAGTTCTTACCTGGAGATCAAGGTAAACAAGGAAACCAGGGGAAGAAGGGACCAGAGGGCCCCTCAGGAGAACCTGGAAGTCGTGGACCTAAGGGTTAGTTGTGTTTTATTACATAAAACTTTCAAAGTGTTAATCTAACGCCATACAGAGTCTTCATGCTGTGCTGTGTTTCATGGCTCCAGGTATGAAGGGCAGGTTGGGACTGGAAGGTCAGAAAGGAGAACAAGGTGGTCTTGGACTGAAAGGAGAAACAGGAAACAAAGGATCAAAGGGACTAAAAGGTTAGAGTTCAGATCTGGGATCCTCCTGACTGAAGGTGTGTGTGATGTCTGCAGGAACATTCATCCTGACACACCTGTGTTTTTCAGGTGATAAAGGTATGGATGGTCCCAAAGGAGCTCAAGGTGCTCCTGGTAAGCAGGGTAAAGTTTCTCTTCCACCTTTGAACAACGGCTTCCTGTTCACCAGACACAGCCAGAATCGCACCGTTCCCAGATGTCCAGAAGGATCGTCTCTCATTCTGGACGGATACTCTCTACTCTTCATCAACGGCTACAGCCGAGCTCACGGACAGGACCTGGGTATGACCTCTGGTTCTGTGATGTCACAGAGCCCTGGTCACTGGGGGGGGGGGTCAGATAAGAAACTGACAGAAGAAGTTTGTGGAAAAGTTCTTTTGTTGTAGCAACTCAAAGAAAAACAAAATTCACTGATTTGTTCCACCTAGTTCCGTCTTTACATCCTTCAGATCTTGTTCAGAGAAACTCATTTGGAGTTTGTCTTTTTGTCCTCTGCAGGTACGTTAGGTAGTTGTCTCAATCGTTTTAGCACGCTGCCTTTCCTGATCTGTGAGCCTGGTGGAGAATGTAAATATGCTGAACGTAACGATTATTCCTATTGGCTGTCAAACATCAACGAACTGCTACCAGAAGATCAGGACGCCAGTGAGGAGGAACTGCTGAAGGCTAAAATCAGCCGGTAACTCACAGACACAGTGTGACACAGAGTTTATCTGGGATGTAATAAGACATCAGATTAGATGTTTGTATCTTCAGCACACATCCATAAATGAACTTGTTCTTCTTCTGTGGAATTCCTCTAGACATTACAGATCAATGACGTGAGATCAAACAGATTCTCTTTTTTTCATGAGTCCCTCTCACTAAGCTCACACAGGTGTGTTCCCTCTGGGTTTTGTGCTCCAGGTGTTCTGTGTGTGAGGCTAAAGCCAACGTGATTGCTGTTCACAGTCAGACCAAGAAAGTTCCACCCTGTCCCTTGGGTTGGATTTCCCTGTGGTACGGATTCTCCTTTGTGATGGTGAGTCTGACTGTTCTGATTCCAAATGGTCCTTTACACTGAAACAACCTGAATCCTTTGGTCCTGATCATGGCTGCTGCTCTCCTGCAGGAAACTGGTCTTGGAGCAGAAGGGTCTGGTCAGCCTCTGGCCTCACCTGGATCCTGTCTGGAAAACTTCCATAAAATGCCCTTCATTGAATGTAATGGAAGTCCAGGAAACTGCAGGTACGACAGCGGTACCTACAGCTACTGGCTGGCTGCTCTCGACCCCGCCAACATGTTCAGGTAAAACACACACACGAACACACAAACCTTTGTGTATAAAAACACCAAACCCTCTCTGATCCCTGATCTGACGCGTTCAGCTCACTAATCATGTTCTCCAGCCCCGCTGATCCCACATTGATTCTGATAAATGAAGACTTCTACCTGTAGCTCAGTCATCGATTCAGTCCATAGCAAAGAGCTCACGTATCGGCCCCGGCTCTTCTCAAGCAAACCAAACTTCCTGCATTCCCCTCCTAAGATCCTCCATCCTTCTCATGCCATCCTGCACTCCTCTTTTCTCCAACAAACCACCTCTGAGCCATCCTCCAACTGAACACACAGTCCGGACTTCCCCACACTTCACTCACCTGCTGCTCTGTGTTAGCGTGAGCTGCTAAAAAAGACTTTTTCACACGACCCTGCTAAGTCACATGTCGGGAATCTCGTATTACAACCAAATGGTATCTAATCACCACATGTTCCCGGTGCTTCCAGCTGCTTGACCTGCAGACTCCACAGTACCAGCCTCACTGTGCTGGAGTATTTACGATATTGAGCAACCCAAAATGGTGCCGCTGCTCTGCCAGCTATTGGCTGGTAGATGTAAACAAAATGCCAACGTCGTGCCCATCACAATAAGTAATTTATTATATTTTACTTCAAATATATTTTCTAAAAAAAATACTGTATTTTTATTCTACACCCCTCTAAACACCCCGTGGAGGTTTTATGTTGTTAAAGAGGTCATTTCATACAAATTTCAGGACTTTGTGGTTATTTCTTAAGTATTAACCAGTAATATGAAACATTTTATAGCTAAAAAAATGTCATGAAACACTGATTAACAGACCTTTCAGTCTATCTGCATCATTATTCGTCTGGTTCCGTCAGGCCTCGAGCAGCAGCTCGCTCATATTCATTATTCGAATTTGCTGAATTCTGATTGGCTAACAAATTAGCCTATCAGAGCAAGGTATACTGTTTCCTGCCTCGCTGCACATGGTAACGTTAGACGTTGTGTCTTCCTGTTTTACTTCGTCTTATGCTAACAGCTTTTTTTTTATTATTCCGGAATAGCGCTACAACTGGTGGCAGCTTATTGGAGTAGCTCTGTGACTTTGATAGCACTTGCTAGCATTTTTTTGTTCTTTTTGAGTATTTCTTGCTAGTTTTTTCTTCTGGGGATGTTTTCTGGATGCTTTTCTTCTGATTTGGATGCTTTGCTGATTGAGTTATTTGCTTGATTAGTCACTTTTTTGCCACTTGTTATGATGCGTAACCATGGCAACAAGAGACTTGTTTACAAGAAAGAGCAGCTAACTGACATTTCTAAGGCTGAAATAATCCTCAAATTGAAACTCTGGATCCCTGATAAGCTCAAAAGAAGAAGATGTGGATGCAGAACAGGAGCAGAGTGAAGAGAGAGAAAGAGGAAGTTTAAACCTTCACTTCCATCAGTCATATTGATAAATGTGAGATCTCTTTGTTAACAAAATGGATGAACTTGAAACTCAGAGCCAGAGTATCAGGAATGCAGCATCACGTGTTTTACTGAGACACGGCTAAAGGAACATATCCTGGACTCCAGCGTGTCTCTGCCTGGCTTTCAAAAAATACAAGCAGACAGAGATTTGAAGAGGAGCGGCAAAAGAAGAGGAGTTTGTCAGCTGATCACATCTGCAGTCACCTGTTGGGGGCGGAGCATCAGAGCAAGTGACATGAAGAGGCTGAACAGATGGATAAGGAGGACTGATTCTGTCCTGGAGACTGAACTGGAGTCTCTTGAGTTGATTGTCCAAAGGAGGATGAAGAACATGATGGAGAACCCTCATCATCATCTTCAGAACACAGTAACTCAACAACAGAGTGTCTTCAGTCAGAAGATTCTTCATAATCCGCTGCAGCACAGACCGTTACAGGAGATCCTTCCTGTCCACAGCTAGAACCCTCTACAGGAGATCCTTCCTGTCCACAGCTAGAACCCTCTACAGGAGATCCTTCCTGTCCACAGCTAGAACCCTCTACAGGAGATCCTTCCTGTCCACATCTAGAACCCTCTAGAGGAGATCCTTCCTGTCCACAGCTAGAACCCTCTAGAGGAGATCCTTCCTGTCCACAGCTAGAACCCTCTACAGGAGATCCTTCTTGTCCACAGGTAGAACCATCTACAGGAGATCCTTCCTGTCCACAGCTAGAACCCTCTACAGGAGATCCTTCCTGTCCACAGGTAGAACCCTCTACAGGAGACCCTTCCCGTCTACAGCTAGAACCCTCTGGAGGAGATCCTTCCCGTCTACAGCAAGAACCCTCTACAGGAGACCCTTCCTGTCCACAGCTAGAACCCTCTAGAGGAGATCCTTCCTGTCCACATCTAGAACTCTCTACAGGAGATCCTTCCTGTCTACAGCTAGAACCCTCTACAGGAGAACCTTCCCGTCCACAGCTAGAACTCTCTACAGGAGAACCTTCCCGTCCACAGCTAGAACTCTCTATGGCTCCCTGAAAAAGAATTGAGCTACAACAACACTTGAATTTCCCTTCAGGGATTAATAAAGTATTTTTGATTTGATTTGATTTAGCTAGCAGCATGCTAGGTGTTATGCTAACAGCTTTTAGCCAGCAGCATGCTAGGTGTTATGCTAACAGCTTTTAGCCAGCAGCATGCTAGGTGTTATGCTAACAGCTTTTAGCCAGCAGCATGCTAGGCGTGGTTTCAACTGCAGGAGCTGATGAATACTAACGAACAAAGGAGTTGTGATGAAACAGATACAGGCCGTTAGAACTCGGGAGAACTCGGGTTTTATCACCACCTGCGTTGTTTGAGAGATTAAAACTGAAAGAGAAGTTGTTGACCTGTTTTCACCCACTATGAAGGTAAGAACACCTGTGGAGCTAAAATATTCAACAGAAACCTCAGAAAAACTGTTTTTATTGGAATGGACTCTTTAAATATAGATTTTTATGAAAATATTCCATATTGCACCTTTAAACTTCAGCTGTTGTAGAGTAATTCTGTCCTGATATATTGGAGGGGGGTACATGACAAAAGCCTGAGTGGAGATTCAGGTTTCGGAAGTCCAGAGTTGTTTAACCCACTTTAGAACCTCCTCAGATGAAGTTCACCTGTTCTCCTTGTTATATCTGTGTTACAGAAAACCAAAGAGTTGGATAAACAATGGGAACTCAGACAGAATCAGCCGCTGTCGAGTCTGCATGAAACAGATGTGAACACAATGGAACCACAGCTGGATTAACTGTTGATGAGAACAACATACTGACTAAAGGGGAACCTCTGACTCTGTGCAGCAACATCTGAACTGGACCTGGATGATATAATGTGAACATACAGTATTCCTGTAATCTGTCTAAATGTAATCTGGCTGGCTATAATCTGGTTTACTGTAATCTGACTGGCTGTAATCGGGCTGACTGTACTCTGATTGACTAATCTGGTTGGCTGTAATCTGACTGGCTATAATCTGTCTGGCTGTAATCTGGTTGACTGTAATCTGACTGGCTGTAATCTGTATGGCTGTAATCTGACTGACTGTAATCTGACTGACTATAATCTGTCTGGCTGTAATCTGATTGACTGTAATCTGACTGGCTGTAATCTGACTGGCTGTAATCTGTATGGCTGTAATCTGACTGACTGTAATCTGACTGGCTATAATCTGTCTGGCTGTAATCTGGTTGACTGTAATCTGACTGGCTGTAATCTGTATGGCTGTAATCTGACTGACTGTAATCTGACTGACTATAATCTGTCTGGCTGTAATCTGATTGACTGTAATCTGACTGGCTGTAATCTGACTGGCTGTAATCTGTATGGCTGTAATCTGACTGACTGTAATCTGACTGGCTATAATCTGTCTGGCTGTAATCTGGTTGACTGTAATCTGACTGGCTGTAATCTGTATGGCTGTAATCTGACTGACTGTAATCTGACTGACTATAATCTGTCTGGCTGTAATCTGATTGACTGTAATCTGACTGGCTGTAATCTGACTGGCTGTAATCTGTATGGCTGTAATCTGACTGACTGTAATCTGACTGGCTATAATCTGTCTGGCTGTAATCTGGTTGACTGTAATCTGACTGGCTGTAATCTGTATGGCTGTAATCTGACTGACTGTAATCTGACTGACTATAATCTGTCTGGCTGTAATCTGGTTGACTGTAATCTGATTGGCTATAATCTGTCTGGCTGTAATCTGTCTGGTTGTTGTCTGACTGGTTGTAATCTGACCGGCTATAATCTGAGGTAATTGAAGTCTACATCTGTCAGATCTTTTGTTGTGTCTCAGCTGCTTAGGATGGAGTTCAGAGTTTATTTGTTGGTGAAATGCACCCTGGGAGATGTAGTTTGCTTCATGGCCTTTAATGTTTATGGTCTTTTTGTACCTTCATTTTTTTATCTGAGAGGTTAAAGTCTATCTGTGAAGCAGAATTAAAAGCTGATGGTACTGAAGCAGGAAGTGGGGGAACCAGGTGTTTTACCTGCACTAAATAAAGAAGATGAATCCAATGTAGTAAAAAAAACTAGTTACAGACGTACTGAGAAACAAGTGATAACCAGAAAGGAGTTTTAAAATACTGTAATAAAGGTTAATAGTTAGAGTATCAGAAGGTTTGTAGGTTTGACTCCTGGTTAAGGTTAGAGGGTTGTCTCTAAAACATCCAAAAACTATCAAAATACTTTGTGTCTGTCAGCCAGGAGCTCATGACTATACTATACTCTCATGCTTTGACATGTTTTTATCACTTGTCTTTTCTATACTATTTCCTCTTCTGCTAATGCTGTTCTTTTTAAAACAAGAGCATGAAATTATTAGATAAAATAAAATGATTTCTAATTTCCATGTGACAAAAACTAACAAGAACTATTAAAATCATGGTGAAGCATGATAAAAGTCATTTACACTACTACTAATGCCACTGCTGTTACTGCTAATACTATTATTATTACTATTTATACCAGTGTGATCCAGTATTACTGCTGCAGTACATCAGTATGCCATGTGAGGGCGCTACTGGGTCACTGCAGACACCGAAGGAGGATAAAACTTAAAAAAAAGGTGTAAAACTTTTACGTTCCTCCATGTTTTATTTTGTTGGCAACAAGGTGCTTTCTGATTGGACGATTCCCACAGCAGTGCACTGTGGGATAAGCAGTTCTGACCTGGGACTGAGAGCAGGAATGTGGTTTTTGTGCTGGACTGTGATGATGTTGGTGGAAACTGGAATCATTAAACTTGTTTAAACAAGAAAAACGAGTCTGATTTTATCACTGAACAGAAAACTGTGTTGTTAACAATCAAAGAAACATACTGGAGGTTCTGATTGACAGATGAGTTCACATGAGTCCATAACAGAAGAACCGCAGCTGAGTTCAGTTCAACCCAGCAGGTTCTTTAATGAAGTGTTTCACTCACCAACACAATGAAAGGCACTAAAATTATCACCCAATCAGGTTGAGTTTCCACCTGCCATTAGAGTCTCAGAACTGGTCGGATCTTCTGTTCCATCGAACATGTTTCAACTGAAAGAAGTCTGAAACAAAGTGATTCATGTTGACCCAGACAGAAGATCCAGCTGCTGTGTTTCCATCATGTGGATCATCATCTGGATTATCTGCTGATAGAACCATTAAAGACACATCAGATGATCCCGGATTCCACTTTAGTTTTATATACTGTGAACAAATCAAACTTCTTGTGATCTTGAAATGGTTCCGGATCAGCAGTTCTCTGGACAGTTTGTCTTTGGATTCCAGCTGATTCTCAGTCTCAGTTCTGGTACTGGAACAGTTTCAGGTGAATTTATCACCTCTGAATCCTTCAGAAAAATAAAGATCCTGAACTCCAGAGATGAACAGAATTGGGTCCACACAGAACACTGACCCGGTTTAAAAGCCTTCCTGATGCGCCTGAAGTTTTCTTTACATTGTGAGTTGGGGCTCTGGTAGTTTGGGGTCAAAAGGTAAAGTTCTGTGTGTGTTTGGCGTGACTGATGATGTGTTACTGTAACACGTGACACGTTCTCTGCGGGGTTACTGTAACACGTTCTCTGCGGGGTTACTGTAACATGTGACACGTTCTCTGCTGGGTTACTGTAACACGTGACACGTTCTCTGCGGGGTTACTGTAACACGTTCTCTGCTGGGTTACTGTAACACGTGACACGTTCTCTGCGGGGTTACTGTAACACGTTCTCTGCTGGGTTACTGTAGCACGTTCTCTGCTGGGTTACTGTAACACATTCTCTGCAGGGTTACTTTAACACGTGACACGTTCTCTGCGGGGTTACTGTAACACGTTCTCTGCTGGGTTACTGTAACACGTTCTCTGCAGGGTTACTTTAACACGTGACACGTTCTCTGCTGGGTTACTGTAACACGTTCTCTGCGGGGTTACTGTAACACGTTCTGTGCAGGGTTACTGTAACACGTTCTCTGCTGGGTTACTGTAACACGTTCTCTGCAGGGTTACTTTAACACGTGACACGTTCTCTGCGGGGTTACTGTAACACGTTCTCTGCGGGGTTACTGTAACACGTTCTCTGCTGGGTTACTGTAACACGTTCTCTGCTGGGTTACTGTAACACGTGACACGTTCTCTGCTGGGTTACTGTAACACGTGACACGTTCTCTGCTGGGTTACTGTAACACGTCCTCTGCTGGGTTACTGTAACACGTTCTCTGCTGGGTTACTGTAACACGTGACACGTTCTCTGCTGGGTTACTGTAACACGTTCTCTGCGGGGTTACTGTAACACGTTCTCTGCTGGGTTACTGTAACACGTGACACATTCTCTGCTGGGTTACTGTAACACGTTCTCTGCTGGGTTACTGTAACACGTGACACGTTCTCTGCTGGGTTACTGTAACACGTGACACGTTCTCTGCTGGGTTACTGTAACACATTCTCTGCGGGGTTACTGTAACACGTGACACGTTCTCTGCTGGGTTACTGTAACACGTTCTCTGCTGGGTTACTGTAACACGTGACACGTTCTCTGCGGGGTTACTGTAACACGTGACACATTCTCTGCTGGGTTACTGTAACACGTTCTCTGCTGGGTTACTGTAACACGTTCTCTGCTGGGTTACTGTAACACGTTCTCTGCTGGGTTACTGTAACACGTGACACGTTCTCTGCGGGGTTACTGTAACACGTGACACGTTCTCTGCTGGGTTACTGTAACACGTGACACGTTCTCTGCTGGGTTACTGTAACACGTTCTCTGCTGGGTTACTGTAACACGTTCTCTGCTGGGTTACTGTAACACGTGACACGTTCTCTGCGGGGTTACTGTAACACGTGACACGTTCTCTGCTGGGTTACTGTAACACGTTCTCTGCGGGGTTACTGTAACACGTTCTCTGCTGGGTTACTGTAACACGTGACACATTCTCTGCCGGGTTACTGTAACACGTTCTCTGCTGGGTTACTGTAACACGTGACACGTTCTCTGCTGGGTTACTGTAACACATTCTCTGCGGGGTTACTTTAACACGTGACACGTTCTCTGCGGGGTTACTGTAACACGTGACACATTCTCTGCTGGGTTACTGTAACACGTTCTCTGCTGGGTTACTGTAACACGTGACACGTTCTCTGCTGGGTTACTGTAACACGTTCTCTGCTGGGTTACTGTAACACGTGACACGTTCTCTGCTGGGTTACTGTAACACATTCTCTGCGGGGTTACTGTAACACTGACACATTCTCTGCTGGGTTACTGTAACACGTACTCTGCTGGGTTACTGTAACACGTTCTCTGCTGGGTTACTGTAACACGTAACACGTTCTCTGCTGGGTTACTGTAAAACGTTCTCTGCTGGGTTACTGTAACACGTGACACGTTCTCTGCTGGGTTACTGTAACACATTCTCTGCGGGGTTACTGTAACACGTGACACGTTCTCTGCGGGGTTACTGTAACACGTGACACGTTCTCTGCGGGGTTACTGTAACACGTTCTCTGCGGGGTTACTGTAACACGTTCTCTGCTGGGTTACTGTAACACGTTCTCTGCTGGGTTACTGTAACACGTGACACGTTCTCTGCGGGGTTACTGTAACACGTGACACGTTCTCTGCTGGGTTACTGTAACACGTTCTCTGCTGGGTTACTGTAACACGTTCTCTGCTGGGTTACTGTAACACGTGACACGTTCTCTGCGGGGTTACTGTAACACGTTCTCTGCGGGGTTACTGTAACACGTGACACGTTCTCTGCTGGGTTACTGTAACACGTTCTCTGCTGGGTTACTGTAACACGTTCTCTGCTGGGTTACTGTAACACGTGACACGTTCTCTGCGGGGTTACTGTAACACGTGACACGTTCTCTGCTGGGTTACTGTAACACGTGACACGCTCTCTGCTGGGTTACTGTAACACGTTCTCTGCGGGGTTACTGTAACACGTTCTCTGCTGGGTTACTGTAGCACGTTCTCTGCTGGGTTACTGTAACACGTTCTCTGCTGGGTGACTGTAACACGTGACACGTTCTCTGCGGGGTTACTGTAACACGTGACACATTCTCTGCTGGGTTACTGTAACACGTTCTCTGCTGGGTTACTGTAACACGTGATCTGCAGGCTTACTTTAACACGTGACACGTTCTCTGCGGGGTTACTGTAACACGTTCTCTGCGGGGTTACTGTAACACGTGACACGTTCTCTGCTGGGTTACTGTAACACGTTCTCTGCGGGGTTACTGTAACACGTGACACGTTCTCTGCTGGGTTACTGTAACACGTGACACGTTCTCTGCGGGGTTACTGTAACACGTGACACGTTCTCTGCTGGGTTACTGTAACACGTTCTCTGCTGGGTTACTGTAACACGTGACACGTTCTCTGCGGGGTTACTGTAACACGTGACACGTTCTCTGCTGGGTTACTGTAACACGTTCTCTGCTGGGTTACTGTAACACGTGACACGTTCTCTGCGGGGTTACTGTAACACGTGACACGTTCTCTGCTGGGTTACTGTAACACGTTCTCTGCTGGGTTACTGTAACACGTTCTCTGCAGGGTTACTGTAACACGTGACACGTTCTCTGCGGGGTTACTGTAACACGTGACACGTTCTCTGCGGGGTTACTGTAACACGTGACACATTCTCTGCTGGGTTACTGTAACACGTTCTCTGCTGGGTTACTGTAACACGTTCTCTGCAGGGTTACTTTAACACGTGACACGTTCTCTGCGGGGTTACTGTAACACGTGACACGCTCTCTGCTGGGTTACTGTAACACGTTCTCTGCGGGGTTACTGTAACACGTTCTGTGCAGGGTTACTGTAACACGTTCTCTGCTGGGTTACTGTAACCCGTTCTCTGCGGGGTTACTGTAACACGTGACACGTTCTCTGCTGGGTTACTGTAACACGTTCTCTGCAGGGTTACTGTAACACGTGACACGTTCTCTGCGGGGTTACTGTAACACGTTCTCTGCGGGGTTACTGTAACACGTGACACGTTCTCTGCTGGGTTACTGTAACACGTTCTCTGCGGGGTTACTGTAACACGTTCTCTGCTGGGTTACTGTAACACGTTCGCTGCGGGGTTACTGTAACACGTAACACGTTCTCTGCTGGGTTACTGTAACACGTGACACGTTCTCTGCGGGGTTACTGTAACACGTCCTCTGCTGGGTTACTGTAACACGTGACACGTTCTCTGCGGGGTTACTGTAACACGTTCTCTGCGGGGTTACTGTAACACGTTCTCTGCTGGGTTACTGTAACACGTCCTCTGCTGGGTTACTGTAACACGTGACACATTCTCTGCTGGGTTACTGTAACACGTTCTCTGCTGGGTTACTGTAACACGTTCTCTGCTGGGTTCCTGTAACACATTCTCTGCGGGGTTACTGTAACACGTGACACGTTCTCTGCGGGGTTACTGTAACACGTGACACATTCTCTGCTGGGTTACTGTAACACGTCCTCTGCTGGGTTACTGTAACACGTTCTCTGCTGGGTTACTGTAACACGTGACACGTTCTCTGCTGGGTTACTGTAACACGTGACACGTTCTCTGCGGGGTTACTGTAACACGTGACACATTCTCTGCTGGGTTACTGTAACACGTTCTCTGCTGGGTTACTGTAACACGTTCTCTGCGGGGTTACTGTAACATGTGACACGTTCTCTGCTGGGTTACTGTAACACGTGACACGTTCTCTGCTGGGTTACTGTAACACGTTCTCTGCGGGGTTACTGTAACACGTTCTCTGCGGGGTTACTGTAACACGTTCTCTGCAGGGTTACTGTAACACGTGACACGTTCTCTGCGGGGTTACTGTAACACGTTCTCTGCGGGGTTACTGTAACACGTGACACGTTCGCTGCTGGGTTACTGTAACACGTGACACGTTCTCTGCGGGGTTACTGTAACACGTTCTCTGCGGGGTTACTGTAACACGTTCTCTGCTGGGTTACTGTAACACGTTCTCTGCTGGGTTACTGTAACACGTTCTCTGCTGGGTTACTGTAACACGTGACACGTTCTCTGCGGGGTTACTGTAACACGTGACACGTTCTCTGCGGGGTTACTGTAACACGTTCTCTGCGGGGTTACTGTAACACGTTCTCTGCTGGGTTACTGTAACACGTTCCCTGCTGGGTTACTGTAACACGTGACACGTTCTCTGCTGGGTTACTGTAACACGTGACACGTTCTCTGCTGGGTTACTGTAACACGTTCTCTGCGGGGTTACTGTAACACGTGACACGTTCTCTGCTGGGTTACTGTAACACGTTCTCTGCTGGGTTACTGTAACACGTGACACGTTCTCTGCTGGGTTACTGTAACACGTCCTCTGCTGGGTTACTGTAACACGTTCTCTGCTGGGTTACTGTAACACGTGACACGTTCTCTGCTGGGGTTACTTTAACACGTGACACGTTCTCTGCGGGGTTACTGTAACACGTTCTCTGCGGGGTTACTGTAACACGTAACACGTTCTCTGCGGGGTTACTGTAACACGTGACACGTTCTCTGCTGGGTTACTGTAACACGTTCTCTGCTGGGTTGCTGTAACACGTTCT
>SSNP01000101.1:1066943-1078563 GCA_006937955.1 Pachypanchax playfairii
GGCTATAATCTGTCTGGCTGTAATCTGATTGGCTGTAATCTGACTGGCTGTAATCTGATTGTCTGTAATCTGACTGGCTGTAATCTGTATGGCTGTAATCTGACTGACTGTAATCTGACTGGCTATAATCTGTCTGGCTGTAATCTGGTTGACTGTAATCTGACTGGCTGTAATCTGTATGGCTGTAATCTGACTGACTGTAATCTGACTGACTATAATCTGTCTGGCTGTAATCTGATTGACTGTAATCTGACTGGCTGTAATCTGACTGGCTGTAATCTGATTGACTGTAATCTGACTGGCTGTAATCTGATTGACTGTAATCTGACTGGCTGTAATCTGTCTGACTGTAATCTGTCTGGCTGTAATCTGTCTGGTTGTTGTTTGACTGACTGTAATCTGACTGTAATCTGGCTGTCTGTAATCTGTTTGACTGTAATCTGATTGGCTATAATCTGTCTGGCTGTAATCTGTCTGGTTGTTGTCTGACTGGTTGTAATCTGACCGGCTATAATCTGAGGTAATTGAAGTCTACATCTGTCAGATCTTTTGTTGTGTCTCAGCTGCTTAGGATGGAGTTCAGAGTTTATTTGTTGGTGAAATGCACCCTGGGAGATGTAGTTTGCTTCATGGCCTTTAATGTTTATGGTCTTTTTGTACCTTCATTTTTTTATCTGAGAGGTTAAAGTCTATCTGTGAAGCAGAATTAAAAGCTGATGGTACTGAAGCAGGAAGTGGGGGAACCAGGTGTTTTACCTGCACTAAATAAAGAAGATGAATCCAATGTAGTAAAAAAAACTAGTTACAGACGTACTGAGAAACAAGTGATAACCAGAAAGGAGTTTTAAAATACTGTAATAAAGGTTAATAGTTAGAGTATCAGAAGGTTTGTAGGTTTGACTCCTGGTTAAGGTTAGAGGGTTGTCTCTAAAACATCCAAAAACTATCAAAATACTTTGTGTCTGTCAGCCAGGAGCTCATGACTATACTATACTCTCATGCTTTGACATGTTTTTATCACTTGTCTTTTCTATACTATTTCCTCTTCTGCTAATGCTGTTCTTTTTAAAACAAGAGCATGAAATTATTAGATAAAATAAAATGATTTCTAATTTCCATGTGACAAAAACTAACAAGAACTATTAAAATCATGGTGAAGCATGATAAAAGTCATTTACACTACTACTAATGCCACTGCTGTTACTGCTAATACTATTATTATTACTATTTATACCAGTGTGATCCAGTATTACTGCTGCAGTACATCAGTATGCCATGTGAGGGCGCTACTGGGTCACTGCAGACACCGAAGGAGGATAAAACTTAAAAAAAAGGTGTAAAACTTTTACGTTCCTCCATGTTTTATTTTGTTGGCAACAAGGTGCTTTCTGATTGGACGATTCCCACAGCAGTGCACTGTGGGATAAGCAGTTCTGACCTGGGACTGAGAGCAGGAATGTGGTTTTTGTGCTGGACTGTGATGATGTTGGTGGAAACTGGAATCATTAAACTTGTTTAAACAAGAAAAACGAGTCTGATTTTATCACTGAACAGAAAACTGTGTTGTTAACAATCAAAGAAACATACTGGAGGTTCTGATTGACAGATGAGTTCACATGAGTCCATAACAGAAGAACCGCAGCTGAGTTCAGTTCAACCCAGCAGGTTCTTTAATGAAGTGTTTCACTCACCAACACAATGAAAGGCACTAAAATTATCACCCAATCAGGTTGAGTTTCCACCTGCCATTAGAGTCTCAGAACTGGTCGGATCTTCTGTTCCATCGAACATGTTTCAACTGAAAGAAGTCTGAAACAAAGTGATTCATGTTGACCCAGACAGAAGATCCAGCTGCTGTGTTTCCATCATGTGGATCATCATCTGGATTATCTGCTGATAGAACCATTAAAGACACATCAGATGATCCCGGATTCCACTTTAGTTTTATATACTGTGAACAAATCAAACTTCTTGTGATCTTGAAATGGTTCCGGATCAGCAGTTCTCTGGACAGTTTGTCTTTGGATTCCAGCTGATTCTCAGTCTCAGTTCTGGTACTGGAACAGTTTCAGGTGAATTTATCACCTCTGAATCCTTCAGAAAAATAAAGATCCTGAACTCCAGAGATGAACAGAATTGGGTCCACACAGAACACTGACCCGGTTTAAAAGCCTTCCTGATGCGCCTGAAGTTTTCTTTACATTGTGAGTTGGGGCTCTGGTAGTTTGGGGTCAAAAGGTAAAGTTCTGTGTGTGTTTGGCGTGACTGATGATGTGTTACTGTAACACGTGACACGTTCTCTGCGGGGTTACTGTAACACGTTCTCTGCGGGGTTACTGTAACACGTGACACGTTCTCTGCTGGGTTACTGTAGCACGTTCTCTGCGGGGTTACTGTAACACGTGACACGTTCTCTGCGGGGTTACTGTAACACGTTCTCTGCGGGGTTACTGTAACACGTTCTCTGCTGGGTTACTGTAACACGTGACACGTTCTCTGCGGGGTTACTGTAACACGTTCTCTGCTGGGTTACTGTAACACGTGACACGTTCTCTGCGGGGTTACTGTAACACGTGACACGTTCTCTGCTGGGTTACTGTAACACGTGACACGTTCTCTGCTGGGTTACTGTAACACGTTCTCTGCTGGGTTACTGTAACACGTGACACGTTCTCTGCGGGGTTACTGTAACACGTTCTCTGCGGGGTTACTGTTACACGTGACACGTTCTCTGCTGGGTTACTGTAACACGTGACACGTTCTCTGCTGGGTTACTGTAACACGTGACACGTTCTCTGCTGGGTTACTGTAACACGTTCTCTGCTGGGTTACTGTAACACGTGACACGTTCTCTGCGGGGTTACTGTAACACGTTCTCTGCGGGGTTACTGTAACACGTGACACGTTCTCTGCTGGGTTACTGTAACACGTTCTCTGCGGGGTTACTGTAACACGTGACACGTTCTCTGCTGGGTTACTGTAACACTTGACACGTTCTCTGCTGGGTTACTGTAACACGTTCTCTGCTGGGTTACTGTAACACGTGACACGTTCTCTGCGGGGTTACTGTAACACGTGACACGTTCTCTGCTGGGTTACTGTAGCACGTTCTCTGCTGGGTTACTGTAACACGTGACACGTTCTCTGCGGGGTTACTGTAACACGTTCTCTGCTGGGTTACTGTAACACGTGACACGTTCTCTGCGGGGTTACTGTAACACGTGACACGTTCTCTGCGGGGTTACTGTAACACGTTCTCTGCTGGGTTACTGTAACACGTTCTCTGCTGGGTTACTGTAACACGTTCTCTGCAGGGTTACTTTAACACGTGACACGTTCTCTGCGGGGTTACTGTAACACGTGACACATTCTCTGCTGGGTTACTGTAACACGTTCTCTGCTGGGTTACTGTAACACGTGACACGTTCTCTGCTGGGTTACTGTAACACGTGCCACGTTCTCTGCTGGGTTACTGTAACACGTGACACGTTCTCTGCTGGGTTACTGTAACACGTCCTCTGCTGGGTTACTGTAACACGTTCTCTGCTGGGTTACTGTAACACGTTCTCTGCTGGGTTACTGTAACACGTTCTCTGCAGGGTTACTTTAACACGTGACACGTTCTCTGCGGGGTTACTGTAACACGTTCTCTGCGGGGTTACTGTAACACGTTCTCTGCTGGGTTACTGTAACACGTTCTCTGCAGGGTTACTTTAACACGTGACACGTTCTCTGCGGGGTTACTGTAACACGTGACACGTTCTCTGCTGGGTTACTGTAACACGTTCTCTGCTGGGTTACTGTAACACGTGACACGTTCTCTGCTGGGTTACTGTAACACGTTCTCTGCTGGGTTACTGTAACACGTTCTCTGCTGGGTTACTGTAACACGTTCTCTGCGGGGTTACTGTAACACGTGACACGTTCTCTGCTGGGTTACTGTAACACGTGACACGTTCTCTGCTGGGTTACTGTAACACGTCCTCTGCTGGGTTACTGTAACACGTGACACGTTCTCTGCTGGGTTACTGTAACACGTTCTCTGCGGGGCTACTGTAACACGTTCTCTGCTGGGTTACTGTAACACGTTCTCTGCTGGGTTACTGTAACACGTTCTCTGCTGGGTTACTGTAACACGTGACACGTTCTCTGCTGGGTTACTGTAACACGTTCTCTGCTGGGTTACTGTGACACGTTCTCTGCTGGGTTACTGTAACACGTTCTCTGCTGGGTTACTGTAACACGTGACACGTTCTCTGCGGGGTTACTGTAACACGTGACACGTTCTCTGCTGGGTTACTGTAACACGTTCTCTGCGGGGTTACTGTAACACGTTCTCTGCTGGGTTACTGTAACACGTTCTCTGCAGGGTTACTTTAACACGTGACACGTTCTCTGCTGGGTTACTGTAACACGTGACACGTTCTCTGCGGGGTTACTGTAACACGTGACACGTTCTCTGCTGGGTTACTGTAACACGTGACACGTTCTCTGCGGGTTGACTGTAACACGTGACACGTTCTCTGCTGGGTTACTTTAACACGTGACACGTTCTCTGCGGGGTTACTTTAACACGTGACACGTTCTCTGCTGGGTAACTGTAACACGTGACACGTTCTATGCGGGGTTACTGTAACACGTTCTCTGCGGGGTTACTGTAACACGTTCTCTGCTGGGTTACTGTAACACGTTCTCTGCTGGGTTACTGTAGCACGTTCTCTGCGGGGTTACTTTAACACATGACACGTTCTCTGTGGGGTTACTGTGACACGTTCTCTGCTGGGTTACTGTAACACGTTCTCTGCTGGGTTACTGGAACACGTTCTCTGCTGGGTTACTGTAGCACGTTCTCTGCGGGGTTACTGTAACACGTGACACGTTCTCTGTGGGGTTACTGTAACACGTTCTCTGCGGGGCTACTGTAACACGTTCTCTGCTGGGTTACTGTAACACGTGACACGTTCTCTGCGGGGTTACTGTAACACGTGACACGTTCTCTGCTGGGTTACTGTAACACGTTCTCTGCTGGGTTACTGTAACACGTGACACGTTCTCTGCTGGGTTACTGTAACACGTGACACGTTCTCTGCTGGGTTACTGTAACACGTTCTCTGCTGGGTTACTGTAACACGTGACACGTTCTCTGCTGGGTTACTGTAACACATTCTCTGCGGGGTTACTGTAACACGTGACACGTTCTCTGCTGGGTTACTGTAACACGTGACATGTTCACCATGCTGTAAAAACACAAGTGAATAAAACTATTTTTTTTGCATTAATCCCTTTCCAGCTTGGTTTTATTTCGTGACCAGCAGAAGGTCTGTGAGACTTTCTGCATGTTGCTCAGATCGTGACGTGAACGCTAGACTGCAAATTAAACTAAACTGTTTTTCGTTAATCTGCATGTTTAAGAGTTCACTCAGTGACTCAGAGTGGAAACAACAACTCTACGCATCACAGCGAGGAGGCGTGATGTCATCGCTCTCCCATCATGCCCGTTTCCCTTTGTCTCTGTGTGTGTGTGTGTCTTCATGCCAGTGGGTCCTTAGAAACGCTGCTAATGTGTTACTATGACAACCAGCTTCAGCTAATGTGCTGTTTATTAGCACAGAAAATGAAAACGGTGAAGATTGAAATGTTTATGGATTCTTCCAACAGATCATCTACATAATAAAGAAATAATCAAATTAATCAATAATGCATGGAGACCTTTTTATATATATCACATTATAAAAACAATTAAAACGTCAACAGATAAAACAGTAGAAACAAAAACATTACTTGGTTCAACAAACACAAGACATTTATTCAAAGTCAGAAAATAAAAGTCTCCTAAAAGAAACAGTTATTTGGCATTTTCAAAATAAAATAATTTATTGACATATGACATATTGACATACACAAGCTGTCACATCTTCAGTTTACTTCAGTTTTCAATTCAAATTAAGATGTAAACCTGATTGGTTGATATAAATGTGTCTGAGTCAGAGTTCTTCTTCCAGTTTATCTTTTAACTTCAGTTTCACTTCATCATCAGCTTTATATATCAGATGTTTTTACGTCACAAAGGGTTAAATTGATGGATTAAAAGAATTTGAAATTAAAATAATTGTGCTCAGATTTACTCTGATGAGTTTAATCCACACAGTGAAACAAAGAAGTTTCCTATACGTCATACATTCCTCCTCAGTCTGCAAACACTGGACATTCAAAATCTGGAATTCTATCTGCACCTCAGAGACCTGAAATCACCACCAGGTTCTTTGGGTCTGTGTGGTCTCAGTTCATGGCAAACTGGTATCAGAGGAGGGATGAGACTAAGGACTTCAGTGGAACGCCATCCCAGGAAGGGTTCCTCCCTAAAACCAGGTTCTCCTCCTGGAGTCAGGCCTGAAGGGTGGTCTCACTAGCAAGCTCTTTATGAACCTGCCTTGGGCACCTGGACCTGCTGGGTTCAGCCTGAACAGGCTGCAGAAAGCCACCTGGGCCCATCAGTACTGGCAGAAAAGTCCAGGTCAAATACTGTGAGCTGGACAACAAGCCAAGGAAGGACTTGGACATGCTAACACCCGGTTATAGGCAGCCGTAGCCCAGTGGGGAGGGAGAACACCCCTCGATTGGAAGACCGCGGTTCGATTGCCAAGAATCACAACCAAAATGCTCCAAAGAATAAACTTCCTGTCACTTCCACCTCTTCTTCTTGAGTCAATAAAGAGTTTGTTTTACTGATGGCATGAAGATTACTTTAAGGACTGACGTCTTGCACTTGTTACCGCATTGTACAAAGCCACCGTCGAACTAAAACACAACATAAATGAAATGAGACAGTAAAATACAGTACTAATCAATAAAATAATGCAAATCATATAAACACATACCTCGCTGGCTGACCAATCTATAGAGGTAGAAATGAAGATCTTTAAAATAGACCAAACTTTACATTTTCTTCCTTTAACTGGCCTTTCTTGTCATAACCTTTCATACAAGCTTCATCGTGTACAGGTGTCTCTCTCTAATTAGCATGAGTGGAATCAATTGTTCTAATTCCTGCTTGGGATTTTCAAAATAAATCTCAATCACAACAATATGAACAAAATAAAATACATAAACTAAAATACTGGCAGTAAAACTGCCAAATACACAAATTATATATGAAAATGACCTGGTAGGTCATGGGATGTGTCCTATGGTGTTACCATGGTGACATAATTTAAAAAAACTTGCTGTGATATCCTGTTAAAACTAAATGTTTTTCAGCAGCTTACTCTGTCCACAATCTTTGACCTACAGATGTCCTTCCTAGACATCAGTCTATAACATACTGAAGCAGTTTGGGCCCTGTCCCAATACTCACACTTCCACCCTCGTGCAGTTCAAGGCCCTGTCCCAATACTCACACTTCCACCCTCGTGCACTTCAAGGCCTTGTCCCAATACTCACACTTCCACCCTCGTGCACTTCAAGGCCCTGTCCCAATACTCACACTTCCACCCTCGTGCACTTCAAGGTCCTGTCCCAATACTCACACTTCCACCCTCGTGCACTTCAAGGCCCTGTCCCAATACTCACACTTCCATCCTTGTGCACTTCAAGGCCCTGTCCCAATACTCACACTTCCACCCTCGTGCACTTCATTTGCGCATTCCCGAGGGGTGCAAGTGCATAGGGTGTTCCAATTCTCCAGAGTAGAGAGACCCTTCTTGGGTCTTTGACAGGTGTGACAGGTGTGCTTCCTCCTATAGCAGGAAGGGCTTGTCCATAACAATCATCATGTTCAAGCTTAGGGTGGTCTGTAACTGATTTATCAAGCTGGATCCTGGATCTTACTGGATCCAGTGGCTTGGGAAACTGCCCAACAGACTTGGTAAAACACAAACAAAGAGCAAAGATGGACGTGGAACATCTGGTGGAGGAGCATCTGGTGGAGAAACATCTGGTGGAGGAACATCTGGTGGAGGAGCATCTGGTGGAGGAACATCTGGTGGAGAAACATCTGGTGGAGGAGCATCTGGTGGAGGAGCATCTGGTGGAGGAGCGTCTGGTGGAGGAGCGTCTGGTGGAGAAACATCTGGTGGAGGAGCATCTGGTGGACAAACATCTGGTGGAGGAGCGTCTGGTGGAGGAGCGTCTGGTGGAGAAACATCTGGTGGAGAAACATCTGGTGGAGGAACATCAGGTGGAGAAACATCTGGTGGAGGAACATCTGGTGGAGAAACATCTGGTGGAGGAACATCTGGTGGAGGAACATCTGGTGGAGAAACATCTGGTGGAGAAACATCTGGTGGAGGAGCATCTGGTGGAGAAACATCTGGTGGAGAAACATCTGCTGGAGGAGCATCTGGTGGAGGAACATCTGGTGGAGAAACATCTGCTGGAGGAGCATCTGGTGGAGGAACATCTGGTGGAGGAACATCTGGTGGAGGAACATCTGGTGGAGAAACATCTGGTGGAGGAACATCTGGTGGAGAAACATCTGGTGGAGAAACATCTGGTGGAGGAACATCTGGTGGAGAAACATCTGGTGGAAGAGCATCTGGTGGAGAAACATCTGGTGGAAGAGCATCTGGTGGATTTACTGGCGGTGAAGTAAAACTGACACCCAGAAGCATTTTTCCCCAAGCAGGAACTTTGAATTCTAACTATAGTGTATTTTTACTTAATATATGTAGAAATTAAATAATAATTTACTAAATGTTAATGAGACACTTTTATGATGTGAGAAGTTGTTTTTTCTGTAGGAAACAGCTTCAGCTGCTCTAACAAAGTGTGAAATTCCAGTTTGTGATTATTTATAATTGTAAATTTTTAGAATTTCTTCTCTTTTCCATTTTAATGCAGCTGTTCATTCTTCTCATTAAACACAACCAACGTTCCAAAAAATGTAAATCTTCTTTCAAATTCAAACATACTTTATTATCCCTGAAGGGAAATTAGAAAGACTTTTCTTCTACATGTTACTGCAGCTGCATGTTTCTTTAATGACCCACAATGTGAGATGAACAGGTTAGTCAGAAAGTCCAGAATCACGCCAGTGAACAGTCAGAACTTTGCTGCAGGTCTTTATCCAAACTCTTTTCATTGATGTTAATCAGGGCGGTTTGACTGAAGGGTGATTGTTCCACTCTGCTGAGGCCACATTTGCGTCGGTGGTTTTTTCTGATGTCACATTCCCTTCGACTCCCTGCAGCTGAACATTTGAAAGTAGCGTAAGTCATTTTGGATGGTATTAAAGTGAAGCAGCGGTGGTGTTTGTTCTGAATAAATGTTGAGTGGGCGCCTCTCTGCTGCTGCCTCTTTGTTTAATGGAGATATCAGTGAGTGCTAATGAAGTCTGCTAATCCTCTGAACGCTCCGTTAATTCCCCTCTTCAGCCGACATTCTGCTGTTGTATTTGTTGGAGATGAGCGTCAGCGGCTGGGAGCGCTGCTTCTGCTGATAGCTTTATTGTTTTATTGTTCTGACTCCATTTAAAGTCAATGAGGACTAATGGACTTCTGTTTAACTTGGAAGTCAGAGTTCCTTCATCACCTTAAAGCCCACCAGCTGTCAGTCAACTAGACTGAGTCATGTGACCTGCAGGAGGAGGAGAATCAAGCCTCATAAGAGCAGGAGCTACAGGACCAGTAGCTCAGAACCAAAGCCTGCATCAGGACCAGCAAAAGACATCACACCAGAACCCAGTAGGACCTGCTTCTTCTCTTCTTCTTTAATTTGGTTGTTTGATTTCTCATCCTCTTCTTCTTCTCTTGATATGTCTGCAGGTATGCAGCGTGCACATTGTCCCATGATTCTAGTTCTCGCTGCTCTGGCTCTGTGCAGTCTGGGAGTTTCTTCTCAGGCTGATAGAGACCAGGACCAGTACCCGAACCAAGACCTGGACCTGGAGCTGCGTCACCACAGGCTGCTGCAGCGAGCCCGCAGCACTGGACTCCTGCCACAGGTAAAGATGGCCTCCAGCTTCACCTTCAACACTATATACACATGATAACACGGAACAAGCAGGTGATGTTTCACTTACATCAGACACAAAGTTCTGTATCGATGGTTGGTACCAATCTGAATACGACCTGATGAAACATGAATATCTGAACAGAGTCTCTGCAACTAAACTGTCAGGTGTTAGACTCTCTCACACACACACACGCGCACACGCACACACACACACACACAAGTGTGTTTTGTTATCCTTATGGGGACCGTCCATTGACTTCCATTGATTTTAGTAACTAGATTTATACCTAACCCAAACCCTTTTCCTAACCTTAACCATTACTGATCTATAACTAACCCTAAGACTAACTAAAACTCTATTCACACCATACCTATAAACCTAACCCCTAACCCTAAAAAGGGGAGTCCCCCCCATGGGGACCAGGCTTCGGTCCCCACAAGAACCCTCGGACCCCAGAAAGATAGTAAAAGTCAGGAAACTGGTCCTCAGGAGGTCAGAAATACAAACCCACACACACGCACACACACACACACACAAGTGTGTTTTGTTATCCTTATGGGGACCGTCCATTGACTTCCATTGATTTTAGTAACTAGATTTATACCTAACCCAAACCCTTTTCCTAACCTTAACCATTACTGATCTATAACTAACCCTAAGACTAACTAAAACTCTATTCACACCATACCTATAAACCTAACCCCTAACCCTAAAAAGGGGAGTCCCCCCCATGGGGACCAGGCTTCGGTCCCCACAAGAACCCTCGGACCCCAGAAAGATAGTAAAAGTCAGGAAACTGGTCCTCAGGAGGTCAGAAATACAAACCCACACACACACACACACACACACACACACACACACACACACACACACACACACACACACACACACACACACACACAGGAACTGCTTTGTTTTAATTGTTCAGCTTAGTTTTCTTGTTTTTGTGAATATGTATGTTTAGAGTACCAGAGCAGAACCCTGTCCACAGCACCTGGATTGTTTTATTCTATTTAAAGTTTTTCTTGAAAACAATGTTAATGGATTAGTTGTTCTTCAGTTCTGAGCTGGTCTGAACTCTTCTGAATTCCTCAGGAATGGAGCAAACGTGCGGTTGAAGACCTGCTGGCTCAGATGTCGAGGCCTGAAGTCGAGGCACAGAGGGCTGACATGGTTTCCATTGCAACTGAAGGAAGGATGAACTTGGAGCGGTCTGTGGACCCCCCCAATAACCTGCCCCCCCGCGAGCGCAAAGCTGGCTGCAAGAACTTCTACTGGAAAGGTTTCACATCCTGTTGAAGAACAGAGCAGGTAGCTGACATCCTTCTCAAGCCACAACCACTTTGTGTAACTTCCATCATGTGACTTACATGTTCTGTGTACCTAGTGGAAGCCCCGCCTTTCTTGGACCAAGTGACCAATCACCTGAATAGGCATGTGGATGGACCAATCAGCAGCTGATTGGCTGCAGTGCACATGAATAATTAATGTAATTAATTAAATAATAAAGAGAAAACTCAGTCAGATTTATGGCTCTTCCTTTTTTTCTGAAGTCAAATCAAGTTATTGATTATATATTTGTAAGTCAAGCATCTGAAGTGTTGAGCTGAGCAGCAGCTGAGCAGTGTGTGTGTGTGTGTGTGTGTGTGTAGAGGGGGGGGGGGGGGT
>SSNP01000101.1:1081617-1148075 GCA_006937955.1 Pachypanchax playfairii
CTGCTGTAGTGTTATTGTAGTACTGCTGTAGTGTTATTGTAGTACTGCTGTAGAGCTGCTGTAGTGTTATTGTAGTACTGCTGTAGTGTTATTGTAGTTCTGCTGTAGAGCTGCTGTAGTACTGCTGTAGTGTTATTGTAGTACTGCTGTAGTGCTGCTGTAGTGCTGCTGTAGTGTTATTGTAGTACTGCTGTAGTGTTATTGTAGTTCTGCTGTAGAGCTGCTGTAGTACTGCTGTAGTGTTATTGTAGTACTGCTGTAGTGTTATTGTAGTTCTGCTGTAGAGCTGCTGTAGTGTTATTGTTGTACTGCTGTAGTACTGTTGTAGTGTTATTGTAGTACTGCTGTAGTACTGCTGTAGTGTTATTGTAGTACTGCTGTAGAGCTGCTGTAGTACTGCTGTAGTGTTGTTGTAGTGCTGCTGTAGTGCTGCTGTAGTGTTATTGTAGTACTGCTGTAGTGTTATTGTAGTTCTGCTGTAGAGCTGCTGTAGTACTGCTGTAGTGTTATTGTAGTACTGCTGTAGTGTTATTGTAGTTCTGCTGTAGAGCTGCTGTAGTGCTGCTGTAGTGCTGCTGTAGTGTTATTGTAGTACTGCTGTAGAGCTGCTGTAGTGTTATTGTAGTACTGCTGTAGTGTTATTGTAGTTCTGCTGTAGAGCTGCTGTAGTACTGCTGTAGTGTTATTGTAGTACTGCTGTAGAGCTGCTGTAGTACTGCTGTAGTGTTATTGTAGTACTGCTGTAGTGCTGCTGTAGTGTTATTGTAGTACTGCTGTAGTGTTATTGTAGTTCTGCTGTAGAGCTGCTGTAGTACTGCTGTAGTGTTATTGTAGTACTGCTGTAGAGCTGCTGTAGTACTGCTGTAGTGTTATTGTAGTACTGCTGTAGTACTGCTGTAGTGTTATTGTAGTACTGCTGTAGTACTGCTGTAGTGTTATTGTAGTACTGCTGTAGTGTTATTGTAGTACTGCTGTAGTACTGCTGTAGAGCTGCTGTAGTGTTATTGTAGTACTGCTGTAGTGTTATTGTAGTACTGCTGTAGAGCTGCTGTAGTACTGCTGTAGTGTTATTGTAGTACTGCTGTAGTACTGCTGTAGAGCTGCTGTAGTGTTATTGTAGTACTGCTGTAGTGTTATTGTAGTACTGCTGTAGAGCTGCTGTAGTGTTATTGTTGTACTGCTGTAGTACTGTTGTAGTGTTATTGTAGTACTGCTGTAGTACTGCTGTAGTGTTATTGTAGTTCTGCTGTAGAGCTGCTGTAGTACTGCTGTAGTGTTATTGTAGTACTGCTGTAGAGCTGCTGTAGTGTTATTGTAGTACTGCTGTAGTGTTATTGTAGTTCTGCTGTAGAGCTGCTGTAGTGTTATTGTTGTACTGCTGTAGTACTGTTGTAGTGTTATTGTAGTACTGCTGTAGTACTGCTGTAGTGCTGCTGTAGTGTTATTGTAGTACTGCTGTAGTGTTATTGTAGTACTGCTGTAGTGCTGCTGTAGTGTTATTGTAGTACTGCTGTAGTGTTATTGTAGTACTGCTGTAGAGCTGCTGTAGTGTTATTGTAGTACTGCTGTAGTGCTGTTGTAGTGTTATTGTAGTACTGCTGTAGTACTGCTGTAGTGTTATTGTAGTACTGCTGTAGAGCTGCTGTAGTGTTATTGTAGTACTGCTGTAGTGTTATTGTAGTTCTGCTGTAGAGCTGCTGTAGTACTGCTGTAGTGTTATTGTAGTACTGCTGTAGTGTTATTGTAGTACTGCTGTAGAGCTGCTGTAGTGTTATTGTAGTACTGCTGTAGTGTTATTGTAGTTCTGCTGTAGAGCTGCTGTAGTACTGCTGTAGTACTGTTGTAGTGTTATTGTAGAGCTGCTGTAGTACTGCTGTAGTGTTATTGTAGTACTGCTGTAGTGTTATTGTAGTTCTGCTGTAGAGCTGCTGTAGTACTGCTGTAGTGTTATTGTAGTACTGCTGTAGAGCTGCTGTAGTGTTATTGTAGTACTGCTGTAGTACTGCTGTAGTGTTATTGTAGTACTGCTGTAGTGTTATTGTAGTACTGCTGTAGAGCTGCTGTAGTGTTATTGTAGTACTGCTGTAGTGTTATTGTAGTTCTGCTGTAGAGCTGCTGTAGTACTGCTGTAGTGTTATTGTAGTACTGCTGTAGAGCTGCTGTAGTACTGCTGTAGTGTTATTGTAGTACTGCTGTAGTACTGTTGTAGTGTTATTGTAGTACTGCTGTAGTACTGCTGTAGTGTTATTGTAGTTCTGCTGTAGAGCTGCTGTAGTACTGCTGTAGTGTTATTGTAGTACTGCTGTAGTGTTATTGTAGTACTGCTGTAGAGCTGCTGTAGTGTTATTGTTGTACTGCTGTAGTACTGTTGTAGTGTTATTGTAGTACTGCTGTAGTACTGCTGTAGTGTTATTGTAGTACTGCTGTAGAGTTATTGTAGTACTGCTGTAATGTTATTGTAGTACTGCTGTAGTGTTATTGTAGTTCTGCTGTAGAGCTGCTGTAGTACTGCTGTAGTGTTATTGTAGTACTGCTGTAGTGTTATTGTTGTACTGCTGTAGTACTGTTGTAGTGTTATTGTAGTACTGCTGTAGAGCTGCTGTAGTGTTATTGTAGTACTGCTGTAGTGTTATTGTAGTACTGCTGTAGAGCTGCTGTAGTGTTATTGTAGTACTGTGGTTCCAGTAATTAAACATTAAATATGGAATATTTAATTAAAATCTATATTTTTAACAACATAAAACCTCCACGGGTTGTTTAGAGGGTTGTAGAATAAAAGTACAGTATTTCCAGTATTTATATTTGAAGTAAAATATAATAAAATATTTATTGTGACATCACAATGTTGGTATTATATTTACATCTACCAGCCAATAGCGAGCAGAGCAGCGGCACCATTGCAGGTTGCCTAATATGGTGAATAGTCCATAATAGTGAGACTCGTACTGTAGAAGGGGGCGGAGTCTGCTAGTCGAGCAGCTGCTTCGGAGCGCCGGGGATTTTCTTCTCCTTCTGCGGAGAGTATCGGGGTCTACAGTGAGTTTGATGAGGAATATTTACTACATCGGATCGCCCGTGGGGGTCGTGAGCCTGGCGGCCCAATGGCTGGATGCCATGTTCTGATGTAGCTGCGGCAGCCGCGCACCGGGTGTTGTTGTGGTGTTCGTGTTCCATCTTGCACCTTTAACAGTTTTCTTCAGACTCTTTGGTTTTTGATCTTCTTCACGCTTCCTCTTGTCTCTCGTCGTCTGACAGCTTGTTGGCTCTTTAACTTCCTGTCAGTAGGGCAACGTGTCCTTGTCGCTTAGTCTAAACAGCTTTCCCAGAATCCTGCTGGGTGTCAGCAGGGGTCACATGGTGTGTGTGCTGACCTGCTGATCACCGTGGACGAGGTAAATCAGTTCGGTGTGAGTGTTTGTGTGTTTGACAGACACACGCCTGCTGTTTCTCTGCTCATTGATTAGTGTGGACTGACGGACACATTCACCTCCAGCCGAGTGTGTGATTGGTCAGCCTGCAGCAAGGTGTTTTATTGGTTGTCTCCTCCACGGGGCCTCAGCATGACGCAGAACCTCCCGTCGTCAACCTTCAGACTTGACCTTTGAACTTATTAAAGGAGCGTTTTGCACATATTAACATGTGTATTATCTGAAGAGTGACAGAGAACAAAGACAAACATCAGAGATGAGCTGACAGCTGCTTCATCATGAAGCTGCAGGGACTCTGTTTCTATTTATGGAAGATTTTTTCAGTATCAAAAGAACAGCGATGGAAACCAAATCAAAAACATAAAGTTCTTCTTAGAGACGCAAATAAGAAAAAGTTGTGATGGAGTAAAAACTCAGTTTACAGTGACTGACTTCATGGCTGATAGTTTGGTATCATACTCGTATTATAACAGTAAAACAACATGTAATAACAGTTTTCATCTCAAAGAAGGTCCATCAGGAGCAGAAGAAGAACATGCAGAACAATCACAAACCAGATCAGACCAGTCTATCCTGTTCTCTGTCTTCATCTTCACATTGTGATGCATTCACATGCTCATCTTCACGTGCACAGTTGATCTCACTTCAGGAAGAAATGAGCTGATAATAATCTACCTGCACTTTGATCGTTTGACAGTCAAAGCTGCTTTTTGTCACTGAACTCAGAATCAGTCTCAACATCAGACACGTCACAGCAAACATAACGAAAAACCAGCAGTGAAGACCAGATTTAAATCTTAAAGGTTGAATATGGAACAATTTAATAAAAAACTATATTTATCAACATAAAACCTCCACAGGGTGTTTCAGATTTGAATTAAAATATAATGAAATATTGATTTTGATGGGTACAGCATTGGCAGTATGTTTACATCTACCAGCCAATAGGGGGCAGAGTAGTGGGTTGTCTAATACAGTAAATAATCTGAGGCTGGTACTGTGGAAGGGGGCGGAGTCTGCAGGTCGAGCAGCTGTTTCAGAGTCCTGGAGATTTCATTCTCCTTCTAAGAAGAGGAGCGACTAGAGAGAGTTTAGATGAAGCTACAATAGATGGACCCAAATAAAACATGTTCACTGCATCAAAACACACGTGGAAACTGTGTTCTGTTGTTGCAACTACAACATCCGAACACTAGATGGTGCTGTGGTGTTCGTGTTCCATACTCAATCTTTAAACAGTGTCAGAGTTCATGAAGCAATAGAAGGTTTCTACAGATCTGTGGTGATCCCGTATCCCAGAGGATTTTTATCTTGTGTGATTTCAAATTTTTAGCAGGTACATAAAATCAAGAGATGAACAGATTCAATGCTTTCACCTGAACTGACCTCAAAACAACATCATCTAACTATCAACAACAAAATATTCAGACCTTTGAGCTGGATGGATGGATGGATGGATGGATGGATGGATGGATGGATGGATGGATGGATGGATGGATGGATGGATGGATGGATGGATGGATGGATGGATGGATGGATGGATGGATGGATGGATGGATGGATGGATGGATGGATGGATGGATGGATGGATGGGTGGGTGGGTGGATGGATGGATGGATGGATGGATGGATGGATGGATGGATGGATGGATGGATGGATGGATGGATGGATGGATGGATGGATGGATGGATGGATGGATGGATGGATGGATGGATGGATGGATGGATGGATGGATGGATGGATGGATGGCTGGGTGGATGGGTGGATGGACGGATGGAAGGACGGACGGACGGACGGACGGACGGGTGGGCGGCTGGATGGATGGATGGATGGATGGATGGATGGATGGATGGATGGGTGGGTGGGTGGATGGATGGATGGATGGATGGATGGATGGATGGATGGATGGATGGATGGATGGATGGACGGACGGGTGGATGGATGGATGGATGGATGGATGGATGGACGGATGGATGGATGGATGGGTGGGTGGGTGGATGGATGGATGGATGGATGGATGGATGGATGGATGGATGGATGGATGGATGGATGGATGGATGGATGGATGGATGGATGGATGGATGGATGGATGGATGGACGGACGGACGGCTGGGTGGATGGATCGATGGATGGGTGGATGGGTGGATGGGTGGATGGACGGATGGAAGGACGGACGGACGGACGGACGGGCGGGCGGCTGGATGGATGGATGGACGGACGGACGGACGGACGGGTGGGCGGCTGGGTGGATGGATGGATGGATGGATGGATCGATGGATGGGTGGATGGATGGATGGATGGATGGATGGATGGATGGATGGACGGACGGGTGGATCGATGGATGGATGGATGGATGGATGGACGGACGGGTGGATGGATGGACGGACGGCTGGGTAGATGGATGGATGGATGGATGGATGGATGGATGGATGGATGGGTGGGTGGGTGGATGGATGGATGGATGGATGGATGGATGGATGGATGGATGGATGGATGGATGGATGGATGGACGGACGGACGGCTGGGTGGATGGATCGATGGATGGGTGGATGGGTGGATGGGTGGATGGACGGATGGAAGGACGGACGGACGGACGGACGGACGGGCGGGCGGCTGGATGGATGGATGGATGGATGGATGGACGGACGGGTGGATGGATGGACGGACGGCTGGGTAGATGGATGGATGGATGGATGGATGGATGGATCGATGGATGGGTGGATGGATGGATGGATGGATGGATGGATGGATGGATGGATGGACGGACGGGCGGGCGGGCGGATGGCTGGGTGGATGGATGGATGGATGGATGGATGGATGGATGGATGGATGGATGGATGGGTGGGTGGATGGATGGATGGATGGATGGATGGATGGATGGATGGATGGATGGAAGGACGGACGGACGGACGGACGGACGGGTGGGCGGCTGGGTGGATGGATGGATGGATGGATGGATGGATGGATGGATGGATGGATGGATAGATGGATGGATGGATGGATCGATGGATGGATGGATGGATGGATGGATGGATGGATGGATGGATGGATGGATGGATGGGTGGATGGATGGATGGATGGATCGATGGATCTTTACACAGAACAGTGTTTTCTTTGAACTCATCCTCCTGTTTGTTTCTCACCAACAGGCTGAACCAATCAGCTGTCAGAAACAGGCAGCCATTGTTTCTTCAGTAACTGTATGAGACACGTGTGAAGCGCGTCATGTCGGCTGTTGTTAGCTTCCTTACAGCTGACGCCCGCCACAGCTGCAGACAGAACTGGGTGGTTGCTATGATACAGAGGCATTGCAATGGCTACCGGGTGTTTGGGTGTGTTTTTGTGTTTGACTTCATAGATGACTTGTTGAATGTGTAAAACCAGAACCATCCTGATCACAAGATCTGACAGTTCAGATGGAAAGTGGTCCCAAAAGAACCGATAGACTCAACGTGTTCGAGCAGGCGGAACACAACCGCCTCACCCTGATGAGAAGAAGTTATTAACCCTACAAACTGAGACACAACGTTATGAAGCAGATTCATCATCTGAGAAACAAAGTAAGTGTTGTTTTATTTCCAAGTTATTTGTAATTAGTAGTCTTTGATGAATCTACTAATATAAAACAGTTCTACCTTTAGAGAGTTACACAGAATCTGAGCGAGTGATGTGTGATGGAGGTCCAACGGTTTAAATGGGGAACAGACTCCACCTTCTCAGTGTGCTGCTAAGTATGCCGGTGTGTAAATGGGGTGAACCCACTGTGAGCCCCCAGAAACAAACAGCAGAGATGTTCACACTCACAGAGATAAAGTGTGATTAGTGTTTGTTGTACCAGCAGGACTGAAGCTCCATAACTGAGACTCCCACTGATTTACTCACATTACAGAGGGATGATGGGAGTCAATAAGAAACAAGCTTCAGGTTTTTAAACAGAGTACAACCATTTAAAAGAAACTATTCTCCAGTGTGAAAAAAAAACATTGGAGAAAATAATTAAAGCAAAGTTCCTCACAGCAGATTAAACATGTTCAAGATATCTGTAGAAATGTCAAGACCCTGTTAGCAGGTCTGAGTTGGACATCCAGCTGAACCACAAGGACACAGAACTAATGCAGCTGATTTCACTCTTTTCTTATTTCTAAATGCTGAAGTCAAACTTCACTGTTCTGTTGTACTTGTATTTACATTCTACAGTCTACAAACCTTCATCACACATCAGCTGTTCTACAAACACTAAGTCTACATGAAGGAGCAGACGAGGCAGCAAGAAGGATTTCATCTGGAGTCTGTGGAGTTTAATAATCACTTTGCTGTCAATAACAAACCTGCAGGAAGATGAACATGCTGATGTCACCAACAGCTTGATTTGATGGGCACGACTGGAAAACGGAGGAAGAGGAGAGGTGGGGGGATGGGGGGGGCACACTAATGACTTAAAGCAGAGTCAACGCATCACTGAACACACAACATTTATCACTTGAATCAGTGATGCAGTGAGGAAACGAAGGATGTAAAAAGCTGCTCCTCGGTGTGGACTGGGACTTCTGGGTGTAACAAACCAGCAGTGAACCAACACACACATCAAACCGCTTCAGCAGAGTTTCTTCTGACTGCTGTTAAACCTCTCAGTTTCTCCTGATGGTGAACATTTGTTCTTCTACACACAGACTGGTTTGTCAGAAATAAAATGTTTCTGTGTTAAAATCTAAAGCTGCAACTGAAAGGAAATACTGAATGAAAGCTGTTCCAGAAATTAAACTGACAGAGGTCTGAGTTTCATGTACTTTTACATCCAAATTAGAACTTTATAACACCTTAAACACTAAATTACAACCCCTCATAAGCATTAAGATCTGCTGAACATCTGCTATTACAAACCCCATGTATGAACTCTAATCGCATGGTGAACAGGCTTTTTCATTTACTTGTCCTACATTATGTCTCTCTCTGTGAGACAATCCACATCTGTAAATTATGTCTATGTCATGTCTATAAACCCATTACTTTAAGTTAGCGTTTGGTTATGGATGTTGATATTGGTTGTATCATCACCTGTACTCCAGATTTTACAGCCTGTCTGTTACTGTTTTATTCTTTAAGTATTTGTTTGTTGTTGTATTTTCTATTTTACCTAATTTCTTGATTTGCTGTACTACACTTTGATCATGCAGTATGTTAAAGTGCTCTATAAATAAACCTGACTTTACTAAATTTCCATCCAATTTCTTCTGTTTATCAAAGGTCGGGTCACTTGATGATCACACCTGTGGAGGGTCACAGTGATGGCTGCTGGTGGATGTACATAAAAGCAGTTATTGAATCTGTTTTAGGACTAGAGACGATTTCCTGGTTGTAAAATGATCAAAGGTAAAAACTTTGTATATTTCTTGATGGTAACGATGTTTGTGTTTTACTACCGACTGGATTTACAAGATCTTGATTTACTCTGATTAAAAACCAATCATGATAGACAGACACTTGCTGGTGCGTCCTCCAATCAGCTTAAAATATTATACCAGATGTCCCGCCCCTTTTTCAGATACTTTCAGACAGAGAAATCTCAGATCTACATGTAGCACCAAGTCGACTCGCCACGCCGCTACACACATCTGGCAGAGCCAGGTTATGAGCAGTCAACAACACTTAACAGCTGAAGCTGAAGGGATTATACACCAAAACTAAAGCAACACGCCGCTGAACAACACGCCGCTGAACAACACGCAGCTGAACAACACGCCGCTGAACAACACGCCGCTGAACAACACGCCGCTGAACAACACGCAGCTGAACAACACGCCGCTGAACAACACGCCGCTGAACAACACGCAGCTGAACAACACGCCGCTGAACAACACGCCGCTGAACAACACGCCGCTGAACAACACGCCGCTGAACAACAAGCAGCTGAACAACACGCCGCTGAACAACACGCCGCTGAACAACACGCCGCTGAACAACACGCCGCTGAACAACACGCCGCTGAACAACACGCCGCTGAACAACACGCCGCTGAACAACCCGCCGCTGAACAACCCGCCGCTGAACAACACGCCGCTGAACAACACGCCGCTGAACAACACGCAGCTGAACAACACGCCGCTGAACAACACGCAGCTGAACAACACGCAGCTGAACAACACACAGCTGAAGTGAAGTACCTGAGACCCAGAACATCTGACAGTACACTCAGGAGAAATAGCATCTTACCTTTACATGTTCCTCTCCTCTTCAAACATTTTGCTTCAGGGATCCTTCTCCCAGAGCACATGGATGTAGAAATCCTCACAGCTGTGACCAAAACTGAATCAGACTTTGACTTCTGATGAGCTTCATCCAGGTTTCTTCTCATTAAACACTGAAGCAACATGTTCTCTCTCTGTTTGTTGTTTGATAGTCCACAGAAAGGTACCTGGCTTGTTGGGACTCCTCACTTTATCTAAACATTTCCTGTGGGGCGGAGCTTAATGCACTATATTAAAGCCAAACTTAGTGGATTTCCTGCAGCTGGTCACTCTAAACTTTCAGCTGGTCCTAATGCCCACAGTCACCTCAGTCTTAAAAATAAAAACAGATTACTGAGTATTGTCAAAATGTGCAGCAAATTGCGCATAACACTAATGGATCTGCATACTGTGTATAAGGATAGAACAATAAAAAAAGGCCCAGCTGATTCCAGCTACCCTCTGAACTCAGAGTTCGCATTGCTTCCATCAGGTCTACTATTTACTGTATTCATGTCGGTCAAAACCAATATTTTATTATATTTTAATTCAAATATAATTTTTCAAGGAAATACTGTACTTTCATTCTGCCCCATACCATACACCTACCATACCATACCATACCATACAATACCATACACCTACTATACCATACCATACCATACACCTACTATACCATACCATACCATACCATACCATACACCTACTATACCATACCATACCATACCATACACCTACCATACCATACCATACCATACCATACGATACACCTACTATACCATACCATACCATACACCTACTATACCATACCATACCATACCATACCATACACCTACTATACCATACCATACCATACCATACACCTACCATACAATACACCTACTATACCATACCATACCATACCATACACCTACCATACCATACCATACACCTACCATACCATACCATACACCTACTATACCATACCATACCATACCTGCCATACCATACCATACCATACCATACCATACACCTACTATACCATACCATACCATACCATACACCTACCATACCATACACCTACTATACCATACCATACCCCTACCATACCATACACCTACTATACCATACCATACCATACCATACACCTACTATACCATACCATACACCTACCATACCATACCATACACCTACCATACCATACCATACACCTACCATACCATACCACACCATACCATACACCTACTATACCATACCATACCATACCACACACCTACCATACCATACCATACCATACACCTACCATACCATACCATACACCTACCATACCATACCATACCCCTACCATACCATACCATACCCCTACCATACCATACCATACCATACCATACCATACACCTACTATACCTACCATACCATACACCTACTATACCATACCATACCATACCATACACCTACCATACCATACACCTACCATACCATACCATACCCCTACCATACCATACCATACACCTACTATACCATACCATACCATACCATACACCTACTATACCATACCATACCATACACCTACCATACCACACACCTAATATACCATACCATACACCTACCATACCATACCATAACCTACCATACCATACCATACACCTACTATACCATACCATACCATACCATACACCTACTATACCATACCATACCATACACCTACCATACCACACACCTACTATACCATACCATACACCTACCATACCATACACCTACTATACCATACCATACCATACACCTACCATACCATACCATACACCTACCATACAATACACCTACTATACCATACCATACCATACCATACACCTACCATACCATACCATACACCTACCATACCATACCATACCATACACCTACTATACCATACCATACCATACCATACCATACACCTACTATACCATACCATACCATACCATACACCTACCATACCATACCATACCATACCATACGATACACCTACTATACCATACCATACCATACACCTACTATACCATACCATACCATACCATACCATACACCTACTATACCATACCATACACCTACCATACCATACACCTACCATACCATACACCTACTATACCATACCATACCCTACCATACCATACACCTACTATACCATACCATACCATACCATACACCTACCATACCATACCATACCATACACCTACCATACCACACACCTAATATACCATACCATACACCTACCATACCATACCATACACCTACCATACCATACCATACCCTACAATACCATACACCTACTATACCATACCATACCATACACCTACTATACCATACCATACCATACCATACACTACCCTACCATACACCTACTATACCATACCATACCCTACCATACCATACACCTACTATACCATACCATACCATACCATACACCTACTATACCATACCATACCATACCATAACCTACCATACCATACCATACCATACCATACGAAACACCTACCATACCATACCATACACCTACCATACCATACCATACACCTACTATACCATACCATACACCTACTATACCATACACCTACTATACCATACCATACCATACCATACACCTACCATACCATACCCTACACCTACTATACCATACCATACCATACCATACCATACACCTACTATACCATACCATACCCTACCATACACCTACCATACCATACCATACCATACACCTACCATACCATACCATACACCTACTATACCATACCATACCATACCATACCATACACCTACCATACCATACCATACACCTACTATACCATACCATACCATACCATACACCTACTATACCATACCATACCATACACCTACCATACCACACACCTAATATACCATACCATACACCTACCATACCATACCATACACCTACCATACCATACCATACACCTACCATACCTACACCTACTATACCATACCATACCATACCATACACCTACCATACCATACACCTACTATACCATACCATACCATACCATACACCTACCATACCATACCATACACCTACCATACCATACCATACACCTACTATACCATACCATCCCATACACCTACCATACCACACACCTAATATACCATACCATACACCTACTATACCATACCATACACCTACCATACCATACACCTACTATACCATACCATACCATACCATACACCTACTATACCATACCATACCATACACCTACCATACCACACACCTAATATACCATACCATACACCTACCATACCATACCATACCATACAATACCATACACCTACTATACCATACCATACCATACACCTACTATACCATACCATACCCTACCATACCATACACCTACTATACCATACCATACCATACCATACACCTACCATACCACACACCTAATATACCATACCATACACCTACCATACCATACCATACACCTACCATACCATACCATACACCTACCATACCATACCATACACCTACCATACCATACACCTACCATACCATACACCTACTATACCATACCATACACCTACCATACCATACCCCTACTATACCATACCATACCATACCCCTACCATACCATACCATACACCTACCATACCATACACCTACTATACCATACCATACCATACCATACCATACACCTACCATACCATACCATACACCTACCATACCATACCATACCATACCATACACCTACCATACCATACCATACACCTACCATACCATACCATACACCTACCATACAATACACCTACTATACCATACCATACCATACCATACCATACACCTACTATACCATACCATACCATACCATACACCTACTATACCATACCATACCATACCATACCATACACCTACTATACCATACCATACACCTACTATACCATACCATACCAACCATACACCTACCATACCATACACCTACTATACCATACCATACACCTACCATACCATACACCTACTATACCATACCATACCATACCATACACCTACTATACCATACCATACCATACACCTACCATACCATACCATACACCTACCATACAATACACCTACTATACCATACCATACACCTACCATACCACACACCTAATATACCATACCATACACCTACCATACCATACCATACACCTACCATACCATACCATACCATACAATACCATACACCTACTATACCATACCATACCATACACCTACTATACCATACCATACCATACCATACACCTACCATACCATACCATACCATACCATACGATACACCTACTATACCATACCATACCATACACCTACTATACCATACCATACCATACACCTACCATACCACACACCTAATATACCATACCATACACCTACCATACCATACCATACACCTACCATACCATACCATACACCTACCATACCATACCATACACCTACCATACCATACCATACACCTACCATACCATACACCTACCATACCATACACCTACTATACCATACCATACACCTACCATACCATACACCTACTATACCATACCATACCATACCATACACCTACCATACCATACACATACCATACCATACACCTACTATACCATACCATACCATACCATACACCTACTATACCATACCATACCATACACCTACCATACCACACACCTAATATACCATACCATACCCTACCATACCATACCATACACCTACCATACCATACCATACTCCTACCATACCATACCATACACCTACCATACCATACCATACACCTACTATACCATACACCTACTATACCATACCATACCATACACCTACCATACCATACCATACACCTACCATACCATACACCTACTATACCATACCATACCATACCATACCATACACCTACTATACCATACCATACCATACCATACCATACACCTACTATACCATCCCATACCATACCATACACCTACCATACCCTACCATACCATACACCTACCATACCATACACCTACTATACCATACCATACACCTACCATACCATACACCTACTATACCATACCATACCATACCATACACCTACCATACCATACACCTACTATACCATACCATACACCTACCATACCATACACCTACTATACCATACCATACCATACACCTACCATACCATACCATACACCTACCATACAATACACCTACTATACCATACCATACCATACCATACACCTACTATACCATACCATACCATACACCTACCATACCATACACCTACTATACCATACCATACACCTACCATACCATACACCTACTATACCATACCATACCATACACCTACTATACCATACCATACCATACCATACCATACACCTACTATACCATACCATACCATACCATACACCTACTATACCATACCATACCCTACCCTACCATACCATACCATACACCTACCATACCATACACCTACTATACCATACCATACCATACCATACACCTACCATACCATACACCTACCATACCATACCATACCCATCCCATACCATACCCCTCCCCTCCCCTACCTTACCATACTATACCCTACCATACCATACCATACACCTACCATACCATACCATACACCTACCATACCATACACCTACTATACCATACCATACACCTACCATACCATACACCTACTATACCATACCATACCATACACCTACCATACCATACCATACACCTACCATACAATACACCTACTATACCATACCATACCATACCATACACCTACCATACCATACCATACACCTACCATACCATACCATACACCTACTATACCATACCATACCATACCATACCATACACCTACCATACCATACCATACCCCTCCCCTACCATACCATACCATACCATACACCTACCATACCATACACCTACTATACCATACCATACCATACACCTACCATACCACACACCTAATATACCATACCATACACCTACCATACCATACCATACACCTACCATACCATACCATACACCTACCATACCATACCATACACCTACCATACAATACACCTACTATACCATACCATACACCTACTATACCATACCATACCATACCATACACCTACCATACCATACCATACCATACCATACGATACACCTACTATACCCTACCATACCATACACCTACTATACCATACCATACCATACACCTACCATACCATACCATACACCTACCATACCATACCATACACCTACTATACCATACCATACCATACCATACCATACACCTACCATACCATACCATACACCTACCATACAATACACCTACTATACCATACCATACCATACCATACACCTACCATACCATACCATACCCTACCATACACCTACCATACCATACCATACACCTACCATACCATACACCTACTATACCATACCATACCATACACCTACCATACCATACCATACACCTACCATACAATACACCTACTATACCATACCATACCATACACCTACTATACCATACACCTACCATACCATACCATACCATACCATACACCTACCATACCATACCATACACCTACCATACCATACACCTACCATACCATACACCTACCATACCATACCATACCATACCATACGATACACCTACTATACCATACCATACCATACACCTACTATACCATACCATACCATACCATACCATACACCTACTATACCATACCATACCATACCATACACCTACTATACCATACCATACCATACACCTACCATACCACACACCTAATATACCATACCATACACCTACCATACCATACCATACACCTACCATACCATACACCTACCATACCATACACCTACTATACCATACCATACACCTACCATACCATACACCTACTATACCATACCATACCATACCATACACCTACTATACCATACCATACCATACCATACACCTACCATACCATACCATACACCTACCATACCATACCATACACCTACTATACCATACCATACCATACCATACAATACCATACACCTACTATACCATACCATACCATACACCTACTATACCATACCATACCATACCATACCATACACCTACTATACCATACCATACCATACCATACACCTACCATACCATACCATACCATACCATACGATACACCTACTATACCATACCATACCATACACCTACTATACCATACCATACCATACCATACCATACACCTACTATACCATACCATACCATACCCTACTATACCATACCATACACCTACCATACCATACCATACACCTACTATACCATACCATACCATACACCTACCATACCACACACCTAATATACCATACCATACACCTACCATACCATACCATACACCTACCATACCATACCATACACCTACCATACCATACCATACCATACCATACGATACACCTACTATACCATACCATACCATACCATACACCTACTATACCATACCATACCATACACAAACCATACCATACCATACCCCTACCATACCATACCATACACCTACCATACCATACCATACCCCTACTATACCATACCATACCCTACCATACCATACACCTACTATACCATACCATACCCTACCATACCATACACCTACTATACCATACCATACCATACACCTACCATACCACACACCTAATATACCATACCATACACCTACTATACCATACCATACCATACCATACACCTACCATACCATACCATACACCTACCATACCATACCATACACCTACTATACCATACCATACCATACCATACCATACACCTACCATACCACACACCTAATATACCATACCATACACCTACCATACCATACCATACACCTACCATACCATACCATACACCTACCATACCATACCATACACCTACCATACCATACACCTACTATACCATACCATACCATACCATACCATACACCTACCATACCATACCATACACCTACCATACCATACCATACCATACCATACACCTACCATCCCCTACCATCCCATACCATACGATACACCTACTATACCATACCATACCATACACCTACCATACCACACACCTAATATACCATACCATACACCTACCATACCATACCATACACCTACCATACCATACCATACACCTACTATACCATACCATACCATACCATACCATACACCTACTATACCATACCATACCATACCATACACCTACCATACCATACCATACCATACCATACGATACACCTACTATACCATACCATACCATACACCTACTATACCATACCATACCATACCATACACCTACTATACCATACCATACCATACACCTACCATACCACACACCTAATATACCATACCATACACCTACCATACCATACCATACACCTACCATACCATACCATACCATACCATACACCTACCATACCATACCATACACCTACCATACCATACCATACACCTACCATACAATACACCTACTATACCATACCATACACCTACTATACCATACCATACCATACCAGACCATACCATACACCTACTATACCATACACCTACTATACCATACCATACCATACACCTACTATACCATACACCTACTATACCATACCATACCATACCATACACCTACCATACCATACACCTACTATACCATACACCTACTATACCATACCATACCATACCATACACCTACCATACCATACACCTACTATACCATACACCTACCATATTTATTTTATAAAGCCCATTAACTGGATTGAACCATCCAAAGTGCTGTACAGTAAAGCAATATACAAAAACACAACCAATAAAACAATCAAAATTAAGATACATTAAAAGCAATAAAACAGAAGTGAATCTTTAACCTAGATTTAAAAACAGTGATCGATGGAGAGAGCCGGACAAACAAGGGGAGTTGGTTCTATAATTTAGGGGCACAGACTGAGAATGCACGTTCACCTCGAGTTCTAAAACATCCAGAGGGCAAACGTAGAAGGTGCTGATCACGGGAACGAAGTGCACGACCAGGAACATACCAACTAAGTAGCTGTGTCACGTTCTTTTAAAGGTTTGTATGTAGGACCCGGGTGCAGTGAGTGCAACTGAACGGGTTGTAAGAGCAACAGAAGGTTTTAATAAAGAAAGTAAAATGCCGACGTGGCAGCAAATAAACTTACATGAGGGGAAGAGGCGGTGAATCCAAACAAAGGTAATCCAAAACAAAGCGAGACACAAAGGAGAAGCCGAGACTAAGATGAACTGAAAACTGAGACGGAGACTGAGACTGAGATACGCGATACCAAGAGCTAAGACTGGGAACTAAGAACGGAGACAGGGACTACGACTAAGAATGACTAAGAACAAACCGACACTGACTAACAAACACATCAGACTAAAAATACAAAAACCCTAACTGATTACAAACTCAAAACATCTGAGGACATCGGGAGAAACACACACAGGAACTAATCACAGAAACAAGACACACCTGGAGAGTGGACGGAATGAACAAAGGAAATGACATAACACAATCAAGGGACCTACACTTCGGGAAGAACAGGAAGTACAGACAGTACAAAAATAAAAGCAAAACAGGAAACTACATGACTAAGGAAAATAAAAGCATAACATGACCTAAGACTCCGAATGAGAACAAAAGGAAAAACAACTACTGAAAAACCCCCGAAGTACAGAACATAATAAACCAAAACCCCAAGACCTGACAAGCTGGGAAAGATAAGTGGGAGGCAACAAGTGAAGGGCTTTAAAAGTAAACTATACGGATCAGAACCGCTCAACTCATCGACAGAAGCAGATTCCTCCATTTTCACCTGTTCCCTCTCTGGCCAGCTGTGTCAGTGCCACATGTCAATCACAGCCCAATCAGAACCCCTTTAACGAACCTCATTACCAACAGAAGCAAAAAGACTGAAATGTATCATTACTGAGAGGGTTCAGAACATTCTGGGGGTTCAGGTCCACTAAAATGGACCTAGCATGCCCATGTCACTTTGGTTTGAAGGATCAAAGTTAGTTTTGTTCTCTTTGCATGATTTAAGACCCTAACAGAACTAAGACCGACCCACTGCGGTCCGCGGACCTGCAACTGACAAACTGTCAACCAAGCAGCAGGACGCGAAGAAAATGCGCTTGAAAACGGGTCATTTCACTAAAGCTGCAGGCGATGGAGACATCATCATCATCCCCCCCACCCCCCACCCCCCCATGGTGATCAGTGACGTCAGCGGGCCTTCATAAGAACCCCTCTCTCCGATCAGAACCAGAAGACCCGTGGAGCCGCACACAGACTGACTGACAGGTGATGAAGATGTTCTCCTCCTCGCGCCTCCGATGCCTCCTCCTGCTGCTCCTCTCCCTCAGCGCCTCCTTCAGCTGCTCCTCCGCCGCTCAGAGAGACTCAAAACTCCGCGTGCTTCTGCACCGAACCCCGCTGCTGAGCTCCAAACAGGTCCGACACACTCCGACACAAACTTTTAAACGAACTGAAAGTCCCAAACTGCGACTTTAAATGTAGTTTGAGTTTCACAGACTGTAGAAATAAACTCCGCTTCATTCATCCGGAAAAATCACGTGACTCTTGATCAGATCGATCACTTCGATATTACCTAAAGGTGCCGAATTCTTTTACTTTCTTCTCTGGGGTTTTCAGTTTGAGGCATAAAAGAAACCGGTTTTAATCAGCTGCTGATGAAAAATCTGTTTCTCTTAATTTCAGACATTTCAACCGAAATGTGGTGAACAAATGTGAAAATGAAAAGTTATATTTTAGCATTTCTTGTTTTGATGATATTTTAGCAGCTGATTTCTGAAACCAGAAAGGAAAACCTGTTCCTGGTCTGAGCTGCTGGTTTCTGATTCAGCAGGTTTCCTTCGGATGCAGATTCAATGTTTCATATTAAAGATTTTCTCTTTTTACATCCTGAAGTTCTTCTCAGAGGAGACAGACGTGTTTATCCTCTGCTGAAATGTTTTACTGTGTTTAGGTAAAAATACTTTGTGTCTTTCAGCAGAACAAGTTGATTCTGTTTTTATTAAATATCAGCTGTTCCATCAGAACTCTCAACGCAGCGTCACTCTCATCTTTTCTTTTCTTGTTATTCGGTTCAGTTTTCACACAAGCTGCAGTAACTGTGTCTGATGGTGAAAACATCGATAACAAGCTTTCACATTAAAGATCAACTGGTTTGGATCAGAATCAGATCCACTTGGTTCTGATCAGGAAAACAACTAAAGTCTCGTCAAAACACTCGTTACTTTGTCTCCTGTTTTCTTTTAAAGGCGTTAAATTATTTCTGATCCCAACCAGCTGCTCTGACAGAACCCGACAGGAAACCCGTTTCGGTTTGGATCAGCAACATTTAGATCAGACGGGTTTTAACTGGGTTTGAATAAATATTTTCTTTAGTTTTATTTTGAAATCAGGATGTTGTTGTTCATCTTTAAAAGTCTTATTAGGATGTGAAATCATCAGAACCTTTTTGCCCTCGTCTCTCTCCTTTATTGGACCTCATCTTAGAATCCTAACCCTAAACCTTGATCCCTGTGTTTGGACCTGCAGGACGCGTCTCGTCCCTCGCTGGCCGAGCTGCTCCTCTCAGACCTGCTGCAGATGGAGAACGAGGCTCTTGAGGAGGACAGCTTTCCTCTGACTGAAGGAGAACCAGAGGACATTCGTTTGGACCTGGAGCGAGCTGCAGGCACCGGGCCGCTGCTGGCACCACGAGAGAGGAAGGCGGGCTGTAAGAACTTCTTCTGGAAGACCTTCACGTCCTGCTGAGCGAGCAGCTTCCTCCCGTGTACAGAATCTGATTGGTGGAATAAAATGTTTCAATATTTCTGATTCTTTCTGACTGTAAACTTGATGAAACTATTTTTAATTGTTGATTTGAATAAAATCTGTTTGAGACAACGTGTCCGTGGTGTCTGCTGATGAAGACGAGGGAAATCAACCCTTCACCAGCTTTTATTACAGCTGATTAAAGTTGGAGCTCCATGGCAACAACAAGCTGAAATGTTTGTGTTTCTCCCATGTGTCACACTTCACCCAATCAGATGTGATTATTGGACCTTATTGATGTCCAGAAGCAGAACTCAGCAGAACCAAACGGATCAGAACAACTTCACACACGTCAAACGTTTTTACTTTAAAGAAAGTTGGATGTTCTGTGACCTCTGACCGGAAACAGCTGTAAGATAATGAAGTCATTTCCTGTTGGGTCCGACTCCATGACCCGGATAACAAAACAAAATCAGCTGAAAGAATCAGTTCTCACACCTGCTCAGTCCCTGAGCTCATGGTCCAGTTCTCAGAACCAGATTCACAGCAGAATGTTCTAACATGTTAATAAGAAATCTGTTTAAAATGTCCAAGAAGTTCTTCTGATCACTAAAGAAACAAAGTTCTGTTCCAACCGGACTCGCTGTGAGAAGTTTAGACTTGAATCTGTTTCATTTTCACTCGTTTTCTAACAAAAACAAACAAAATAAATCTGTCAGATCCAGAAACCAGATCAGGCTTCTTGTCAGCGGAACCAGAACCTCTCTGACTGGAACCGCAGAGGTTTTGGGTTTTCTCTCTGATGTTGTGGGATTTTGGAGTGAGAACCTGAGTTCTTCACTCTCACAGCTCAGATTCTGTCTGATCAATACATGATCAATATATCTTTAATGAATGGATATGTGCCTAAGGCCTTTAAGGTTGATGTTATTAAACCTTTACTTAAGAAACCTGATCTTGATCCAGGATCTCCAGGTAATTATCGACCTATATCCAATTTACCCTTCATCTCAAAAATTCTAGAAAAGATAGTTGCAAACCAGTTATGTGATCATCTACACAGTAATAATCTTTTTGAAGAGTTCCAGTCAGGATTTAGATCATCATAGCACTGAAACAGCACTGGTGAAAGTTTCTAATGATATTCTCATGTCCTCAGACAGTGGACTTGTGTCTGTACTTGTCCTGTTAGATCTCAGTGCTGCGTTTGATACTATAGATCATAAGATCCTATTGAAGAGGCTTGAATATGATATTGGGATTCAGGGAACTGCATTAAACTGGTTTGAATCATATTTAACTGAAAGATTCCAGTTTGTTCATGTAAATAATGAATCTTCTTCATATACCAGAGTCAGTCATGGAGTTCCTCAGGGTTCAGTGCTTGGACCAATCCTCTTTACTATATATATGTTACCGCTTGGTAAAATTATTAGACAACATGGTATAAAATTCCATTTTTATGCTGATGATACTCAGTTATATCTATCAATGAAGCCTGATGAGACCAACCAGCTGCAGAGATTACAAGCTTGTCTTAATGATGTAAAACGTTGGATGACGCTTCATGTTTTGCTTTTAAATTCAGACAAGACAGAGGTTGTGACTTTTGGGCCTGAGAACCTTATAGGAACAAGTTGTGTAGTCAGTTATGGTAAATGGCGTGTACTAGTATAGCGCTTTATTCAGGTCCTACAACCCCCAAAGCGCTTCACACTACAGTTTTTTGTCATTCACACACACACACAGGTTATTTCTGTTTGGAATGAAACGGCTCCTTCCTCGTTACTGGACCGTTTACACATTCTCACTGTGGAGCAGCAGCTCAAACCACTGCACCACCGTGCAGCCAGGTTATCAGAACTCAGATGTAATGTGTTTCCTTCTTTAGGTGAGTCTGCAGGTGTCTTCAGTATTCATCAGAAAGCTGTTGTGACGTCTAACACCTCTCGGTGGAGTTAAGGAGTCAGCGTTTATTCAATAAACAGGAAGCAGCAGCTGCAAATACACAAAGAGCCGCCAATCAAGCCATCAACCAATCAGACGTCAGCGTTTGAAAGGCTTTAATAAACTTTAATAAGCTTTAATTGCAGCTGAAAGCTTTACTGGAACAAACAGACACATATACACAACCTTTTAACCGTGTGTGTGCACATGCATGTACGTGCATGGGTTTCGTGCACGTGTGTACGTGAATAGCTGCTGATGACAAGTTTCACCTTCAAAAGTCGATTCATTGAAAACAAAAAGACGATAATCAGCTGCAGCGTTGCAGCTTCTCACACACACAACAGGACAAAGTAACTCTCAAAGAGGTCAAAGGTCAAGCTGACATCAACAGGTCTCAGCCAATAGCAGGGCAGCTGATAAACTGGAGAAACAAAGCTGGTTGTCGTGGTTACATTATCACCAGTCTGCAGGTTTGATGCTGCATGAGGTTTCTGTCAAGCCCAGTGCATGATGGGTAAAACGACATGCCCTAAGTTCAGTCTGCAGGTGAGTGATACAGAGAGTGGGCGGAGCTTCAGGAGAGGGTTTAACCTTTAAGAAACTGTTCTGAATTCAGAAGCTGGTTCCTGCTGAGGAACAAATCTGGAACAATCCCTTCATATGATTAAAAAACTTTATTTAACTTCTGATTTCCTGTGTTGTAGTGCGATGTCTGTCACCATAAGCATATCTTTGCATGTGTTCAGATGTTATGTGGGTGGAGTTTAAATCGAAGGCGTGCAGGCCTCTTCTTGGTGTACAGTAGTAGTTATGAGCGCCGTGGGGCACTATGAACATTGGGTGCACAGGAAAGAGAGCACGTGCACATGTGTTCATTAAATACGTGTAGTTATTACAGAAGCTTGATATAATGTTATCCAACATTCAGTATGTGTGAAAGATGTCTACTGAGACGAGCTGAGACGTCGGGAGCGACTGAGCAGAGAAGAGGTGCAGCTACCAGCGAGGATGTAACATCCTGCATCAGTAAATAAATCAAACAACTAAATGAGACACAAAAACACAATCTGACACAAAACAACACAAAGATGTTTGAAATGAATCAGATTCCTAATCAGGTTCACAAGATTTTAATGTCTGAAGAGACACAAAACCTCCATGTAGGATTGAAAACAACAACATGTCAACAAAAACATCTGCATGATTCACACACTGAGATCCACATCAGAACACAAACAGACTCAAAGATCTGCAGAAGAAGATTCAAACGTTTGTTACAAAACAAAAGCTTCAACACCAGAAACGAGAAGACAAAGAGCTCAAATCATCAGATGAAGGTTGTGTTCTTCAGATGTCAGCTGATTGTGTTGTTGTTGTTGTGAAGAAGAAGAGCTCAGACTGACAGGTGAAGATGATTCAGCTTCCTGTCGCCTTCGTCTCTCCAAGAACAAAAAGTCTGAAAGCAACTCTGAAGGTTTTTATCTGAACTCATCTTCCTCCTTTCAGAGTCGCAGCTGCAGCTTTTCTGCTGCTGAACAACAAGGTGGTGATGAAGAGCTCTTCTTTCACATCTCCTCCTCCTCCGGAGACAGGAAGCAAGAGACAGGATGGAGGAGAAGGTGTCGACTGCAGGCTGAAATTAAGTTGAATTATTTTGAATGTAAATGTGAGACACAGACCACAAAGCCCAGAACTCACTGAATGATTCTGGTTTCATCTTCGTCTTCATCACACAGAGACACGTGGTCTCAGCTCAAACACCAGACCAGATGAAGTCCTGCTGAAGGACCTGATCACCAGACACTCCAGATCACTCCACAACTCTGACTGACTGAGCTGGTCCAGACCAGATCCTCTTCAGGACAATGAGGACACACTAACCCGTGACCTGAGACTCTGTTAGAACCAGAACCATCGGGGGATAGCTGAGACAGACCGAGGAGGTTTGACAGACAAAATCCACCAGTCTTAGAACTTTAAAGGCGTGTACCACTGTGTTCCTATCACATGCTACCATCATCATAGCAAAGTCCAGACCCGGATGCAGGTCTGGATCCTGACTCAGACCTGTAACAACATTTTACTGATGATCAAAGTTAAAGAACAGCTTGGTCTGTGAGGGTCCAACAGATCGACCTCAGTCAGCTCAGAATTTCCAACCTGTCAGTCACGTGCAGCATGAGGACATGTTAGACACATGGAAACCCTGCAGGAGCATCAAATGAACATTTCTTCTGTGTGACACAAGAGGGAGCTCGAGGACCAACAGTGTGAAAAGTAGTGAACATGAACAGAACCCACTCACTTTCTGCTGATGAATCATGAGCAACATGAAGATCTTCATGTCCTGCGTGTCTGTGACCACCAGGTGGAGCTAGAAGACACCCAATCGCTTCAAATTACTACAGATTTACAGTTTGTCTTTGTTTCATTTCTCACAACAGAATAAAACTTTACTCAACAGTTAATGCAACATCCACAACACCTACACTGATGAACAGGTAACAAGTAACAGGTGAGCAGATTGTAATATAGAGTTATTCAACACAAACTAATTTACTATAACTGTATCTCAGATGTGGTGACTGCAATAAAGAAAAGAGTATTGTTTTACAGTACTATAGTTAGCATGTTTGCATTCATTCATTCATTCATTCATTCATTCATTCATTCATTCATTCATTCATTCATTCATTCATTCATTCATTTATTTGCCTATTTATTTTTTTGTTTGTTTGAAGAACTTCCCTTTTGACTCTGTAGTAAGAGGAAAACATTTGTATAATGGTGTTTGATAAAATACTGTGAGAAATACAAAGAGTTGTTCTGGAAAATGTCAAAATCTTTAAAAATATTCCATCAGATTCTGTTTCTACGATAAGATGGAATGAAATGTACATGAAACAGTTTTACAGAACAGTGAGCGCCGTGACCAGTATGTACAGGTAAAACTTGTATGCATGCTTTACTCTGTTTACTGTAAAAATGTGATGTATTGTTGTGCACTACACAGGGTTATGCATGTTACTGTAACTATATTTGCATACTGTACAGTTTGTTGTGCCCAATGTTCTGTTACATTGTTACACTGTTATATTGTTACATTGTTACACTGTTACATTGTTACATAGTTACACTGTTATATTGTTACATTGTTACACTGTTACATTGTTACATAGTTACACTGTTACATAGTTACATTGTTACATAGTTACACTGTTACATAGTTACATAGTTACACTGTTACATAGTTACACTGTTACATTGTTACACTGTTACATTGTTACACTGTTGCATAGTTACACTGTTACATAGTTACATAGTTACACTGTTACATAGTTACATTGTTACATAGTTACATTGTTACGCTGTTACATTGTTACACTGTTACATAGTTACATTGTTACACTGTTACACTGTTACATTGTTACTAGTTACACTGTTACATAGTTACACTGTTACATTGTTACACTGTTACATAGTTACACTGTTACATTGTTACATTGTTACTATGTTACACTGTTACACTGTTACACTGTTACATTGTTACACTGTTACATAGTTACATTGTTACACTGTTACATTGTTACACTGTTACATTGTTACATTGTTACACTGTTACACTGTTACATAGTTACACTGTTACATTGTTACATTGTTACTATGTTACACTGTTACACTGTTATATTGTTACATTGTTACACTGTTACATTGTTACATAGTTACACTGTTATATTGTTACATTGTTACACTGTTACATTGTTACATAGTTACACTGTTACATAGTTACATTGTTACATAGTTACACTGTTACATAGTTACATAGTTACACTGTTACATAGTTACACTGTTACATTGTTACACTGTTACATTGTTACTATGTTACACTGTTACATTGTTACATTGTTACACTGTTACATTGTTACATAGTTACACTGTTACATAGTTACATTGTTACATAGTTACACTGTTACATAGTTACATAGTTACACTGTTACATAGTTACACTGTTACATTGTTACATTGTTACATTGTTACACTGTTACATTGTTACATAGTTACACTGTTATATTGTTACATTGTTACACTGTTACATTGTTACATAGTTACACTGTTACATAGTTACATTGTTACATAGTTACACTGTTACATAGTTACATAGTTACACTGTTACATAGTTACACTGTTACACTGTTACATTGTTACCATGTTACACTGTTACATTGTTACATTGTTACTCTGTTACACTGTTACACTGTTACATTGTTACTATGTTACACTGTTACACTGTTACATTGTTACACTGTTACATAGTTACACTGTTACATTGTTACATTGTTACTATGTTACACTGTTACACTGTTACACTGTTACACTGTTACATTGTTACACTGTTACATTGTTACATTGTTACATTGTTACACTGTTACACTGTTACACTGTTACACTGTTACACTGTTACATAGTTACACTGTTACATTGTTACACTGTTACATAGTTACATTGTTACACTGTTACATTGTTACATAGTTACACTGTTACATAGTTACACTGTTACATTGTTACACTGTTACATAGTTACATAGTTACACTGTTACACTGTTACACTGTTACACTGTTACATTGTTACTATGTTACACTGTTGCACTGTTACATTGTTACACTGTTACATAGTTACACTGTTACATTGTTACACTGTTACATAGTTACATAGTTACACTGTTACATTGTTACACTGTTACATTGTTACACTGTTACATTGTTACACTGTTACATAGTTACACTGTTACATTGTTACAATGTTACACTGTTACACTGTTACACTGTTACATTGTTACACTGTTACATTGTTACTATGTTACACTGTTACATTGTTACACTGTTACACTGTTACACTGTTACATAGTTACACTGTTACATTGTTACATTGTTACATTGTTACACTGTTACACTGTTACATAGTTACACTGTTACATTGTTACATTGTTACATAGTTACACTGTTACATTGTTACATTGTTACATTGTTACATAGTTACATTGTTACATTGTTACATTGTTACAATGTTACACTGTTACACTGTTACATTGTTACTATGTTACACTGTTACACTGTTACATTGTTACACTGTTACATAGTTACACTGTTACATTGTTACACTGTTACATAGTTACATAGTTACACTGTTACATAGTTACACTGTTACATTGTTACATTGTTACTATGTTACACTGTTACACTGTTACATTGTTACTATGTTACACTGTTACACTGTTACATTGTTACACTGTTACATTGTTACACTGTTACATTGTTACACTGTTACACTGTTACACTGTTACACTGTTACATAGTTACACTGTTACATTGTTACATAGTTACACTGTTACATAGTTACAATGTTACATTGTTACACTGTTACATTGTTACATTGTTACATAGTTACACTGTTACATAGTTACATTGATACACTGTTACACTGTTACATTGTTACTATGTTACACTGTTGCACTGTTACACTGTTACATTGTTACACTGTTACATAGTTACACTGTTACATTGTTACACTGTTACACAGTTACACTGTTACACTGTTACACTGTTACATAGTTACACTGTTACATTGTTACACTGTTACATTGTTACATTGTTACTATGTTACACTGTTACATTGTTACACTGTTACATAGTTACACTGTTACATTGTTACACTGTTACACTGTTACACTGTTACACTGTTACACTGTTACATAGTTACACTGTTACATTGTTACACTGTTACATAGTTACATTGTTACACTGTTACACTGTTACATTGTTACTATGTTACACTGTTGCACTGTTACATTGTTACACTGTTACATAGTTACACTGTTACATTGTTACAATGTTACACTGTTACACTGTTACACTGTTACATTGTTACATTGTTACATTGTTACATTGTTACATTGTTACGCTGTTACATTGTTACACTGTTACATAGTTACATTGTTACACTGTTACATTGTTACATAGTTACACTGTTACATTGTTACACTGTTACATTGTTACATAGTTACACTGTTACATAGTTACACTGTTACATTGTTACACTGTTACATAGTTACATAGTTACACTGTTACACTGTTACACTGTTACATTGTTACATTGTTACTATGTTACACTGTTGCACTGTTACATTGTTACTATGTTACACTGTTACACTGTTACATTGTTACACTGTTACATAGTTACACTGTTACATTGTTACATTGTTACTATGTTACACTGTTACATTGTTACACTGTTACATTTTTACATTGTTATATTGTTACATTGTTACACTGTTACATTGTTACATAGTTACACTGTTACATAGTTACATTGTTACATAGTTACACTGTTACATAGTTACATAGTTACACTGTTACATAGTTACACTGTTACATTGTTACACTGTTACATTGTTACATTGTTACATAGTTACACTGTTACATTGTTACAATGTTACATTGTTACACTGTTACACTGTTACACTGTTACATAGTTACACTGTTACATAGTTACATTGTTACGCTGTTACATTGTTACACTGTTACATAGTTACATTGTTACACTGTTACATTGTTACATAGTTACACTGTTACATAGTTACATTGTTACATAGTTACACTGTTACATTGTTACACTGTTACATTGTTACACTGTTACATAGTTACACTGTTACATAGTTACAGTGTTACAATGTTACACTGTTACACTGTTATATTGTTACATTGTTACACTGTTACATTGTTACATAGTTACACTGTTACATAGTTACATTGTTACATAGTTACACTGTTACATTGTTACATTGTTACATTGTTACACTGTTACACTGTTACACTGTTACACTGTTACACTGTTACATAGTTACACTGTTACATTGTTACATTGTTACTATGTTACACTGTTACACTGTTACATTGTTACATAGTTACACTGTTACATAGTTACATTGTTACATAGTTACACTGTTACATAGTTACATAGTTACACTGTTACATTGTTACACTGTTACACTGTTACACTGTTACATTGTTACACTGTTACATAGTTACACTGTTACATTGTTACATTGTTACTATGTTACACTGTTACACTGTTACACTGTTACACTGTTACATTGTTACACTGTTACATAGTTACATTGTTACACTGTTACACTGTTACATTGTTACTATGTTACACTGTTGCACTGTTACATTGTTACTATGTTACACTGTTACACTGTTACATTGTTACACTGTTGCATAGTTACACTGTTACATAGTTACATAGTTACACTGTTACATAGTTACATTGTTACATAGTTACACTGTTACATAGTTACATAGTTACATTGTTACACTGTTACATTGTTACTATGTTACACTGTTACATTGTTACACTGTTACACTGTTACACTGTTACATAGTTACACTGTTATATTGTTACATTGTTACACTGTTACATTGTTACATAGTTACACTGTTACATAGTTACATTGTTACATAGTTACACTGTTACATTGTTACACTGTTGCATAGTTACACTGTTACATAGTTACATTGTTACACTGTTACATTGTTACATAGTTACACTGTTATATTGTTACATTGTTACACTGTTACATTGTTACATAGTTACACTGTTACATAGTTACATTGTTACACTGTTACATTGTTACTATGTTACACTGTTACATTGTTACACTGTTACACTGTTACACTGTTACATAGTTACACTGTTACATAGTTACATTGTTACACTGTTACATTGTTACATTGTTACTATGTTACACTGTTACACTGTTACATTGTTACACTGTTACATAGTTACACTGTTACATTGTTACATTGTTACTATGTTACACTGTTACATTGTTACACTGTTACATAGTTACACTGTTACATAGTTACATAGTTACACTGTTACATAGTTACACTGTTACATTGTTACACTGTTACATTGTTACACTGTTGCATAGTTACACTGTTACATAGTTACATAGTTACACTGTTACATTGTTACATAGTTACACTGTTACATAGTTACATTGTTACATAGTTACACTGTTACATAGTTACATAGTTACACTGTTACATAGTTACACTGTTACACTGTTACACTGTTACATTGTTACACTGTTACATAGTTACATTGTTACACTGTTACACTGTTACATTGTTACTATGTTACACTGTTGCACTGTTACATTGTTACACTGTTACATAGTTACACTGTTACATTGTTACACTGTTACATTGTTACACTGTTACATTGTTACATAGTTACATAGTTACATTGTTACATAGTTACACTGTTACATTGTTACACTGTTACATTGTTACACTGTTGCATAGTTACATTGTTACATAGTTACATTGTTACACTGTTACATTGTTACTATGTTACACTGTTATATTGTTACATTGTTACACTGTTACATTGTTACATAGTTACACTGTTACATAGTTACATTGTTACGTTACACTGTTACATAGTTACATTGTTACACTGTTACACTGTTACATTGTTACTATGTTACACTGTTGCACTGTTACATTGTTACACTGTTACATAGTTACATAGTTACACTGTTACATAGTTACATAGTTACACTGTTACACTGTTACACTGTTACATAGTTACACTGTTACATAGTTACATTGTTACGCTGTTACATTGTTACACTGTTACATAGTTACATTGTTACACTGTTACACTGTTACACTGTTACACTGTTACATTGTTACTATGTTACACTGTTGCACTGTTACATTGTTACTATGTTACATTGTTACACTGTTACATTGTTACATAGTTACACTGTTACATTGTTACATTGTTACATAGTTACACTGTTACATAGTTACATAGTTACACTGTTACATAGTTACACTGTTACATTGTTACACTGTTACATTGTTACATTGTTACGCTGTTACATTGTTACACTGTTACATAGTTACATTGTTACACTGTTACATAGTTACACTGTTACACTGTTGCACTGTTACATTGTTACACTGTTACATAGTTACACTGTTACATTGTTACACTGTTACATAGTTACATAGTTACACTGTTACACTGTTACACTGTTGCATAGTTACACTGTTACATAGTTACATAGTTACACTGTTACATAGTTACATTGTTACATAGTTACACTGTTACATAGTTACATAGTTACACTGTTACATAGTTACACTGTTACATTGTTACACTGTTACATTGTTACACTGTTGCATAGTTACACTGTTACATAGTTACATAGTTACACTGTTACATTGTTACATAGTTACACTGTTACATTGTTACATTGTTACATTGTTACATTGTTACATAGTTACACTGTTACATAGTTACATTGATACACTGTTACATAGTTACATAGTTACATTGTTACACTGTTACATTGTTACTATGTTACACTGTTACATTGTTACACTGTTACACTGTTACACTGTTACATAGTTACACTGTTACATAGTTACATTGTTACACTGTTACATTGTTACATAGTTACACTGTTACATAGTTACATTGTTACATAGTTACACTGTTACATAGTTACATAGTTACACTGTTACATAGTTACATTGTTACATTGTTACATAGTTACACTGTTATATTGTTACATTGTTACACTGTTACATTGTTACATTGTTACACTGTTACACTGTTACATTGTTACTATGTTACACTGTTACATTGTTACATTGTTACACTGTTACATAGTTACACTGTTATATTGTTACATTGTTACACTGTTACATTGTTACATAGTTACATTGTTACATTGTTACATTGTTACATTGTTACATAGTTACACTGTTACATAGTTACATTGTTACATAGTTACACTGTTACATAGTTACATAGTTACACTGTTACATAGTTACACTGTTACATTGTTACACTGTTACATTGTTACACTGTTGCATAGTTACACTGTTACATAGTTACATAGTTACACTGTTACATTGTTACATAGTTACACTGTTACATAGTTACACTGTTACATTGTTACATAGTTACACTGTTACATAGTTACAATGTTACATTGTTACACTGTTACATTGTTACATAGTTACACTGTTACATAGTTACACTGTTACATTGTTACGCTGTTACATTGTTACATTGTTACATAGTTACATAGTTACACTGTTACACTGTTACATTGTTACTATGTTACACTGTTGCACTGTTACATTGTTACTATGTTACACTGTTACACTGTTACATTGTTACACTGTTACATAGTTACACTGTTACATTGTTACATTGTTACTATGTTACACTGTTACACTGTTACACTGTTACACTGTTACATTGTTACACTGTTGCATAGTTACACTGTTACATTGTTACATAGTTACACTGTTACATAGTTACATTGTTACGCTGTTACATTGTTACACTGTTACATAGTTACACTGTTACATTGTTACATAGTTACACTGTTACATAGTTACACTGTTACATTGTTACACTGTTACATTGTTACATTGTTACACTGTTACACTGTTACATTGTTACTATGTTACACTGTTACACTGTTACATTGTTACACTGTTACATAGTTACACTGTTACATTGTTACACTGTTACAATGTTACACTGTTACACTGTTACACTGTTACATAGTTACACTGTTACATTGTTACATTGTTACATTGTTACACTGTTACACTGTTACACTGTTACATAGTTACACTGTTACATTGTTACATTGTTACACTGTTACATTGTTACATAGTTACACTGTTACATAGTTACACTGTTACATTGTTACACTGTTACATTGTTACACTGTTGCATAGTTACACTGTTACATAGTTACATAGTTACACTGTTACATAGTTACATTGTTACATAGTTACACTGTTACATAGTTACATAGTTACACTGTTACATAGTTACACTGTTACACTGTTACACTGTTACATTGTTACACTGTTACATAGTTACATTGTTACACTGTTACACTGTTACATTGTTACTATGTTACACTGTTGCACTGTTACATTGTTACACTGTTACATTGTTACACTGTTACATAGTTACACTGTTACATTGTTACATTGTTACACTGTTACACTGTTACAATGTTACACTGTTACACTGTTACACTGTTACATAGTTACACTGTTACATTGTTACATTGTTACATTGTTACACTGTTACACTGTTACACTGTTACACTGTTACATAGTTACACTGTTACATTGTTACATTGTTACATTGTTACATTGTTACACTGTTACACTGTTACACTGTTACATTTGTTATTTATTTATTTATTTACAATTGTTATTTTTTTCCAGTTGCAGATATACAGAATAAAGAGCATATTCAGTGTTTACATTCCTCTCGCACACATAATCACATTACACATTACATTCACGCCCCCTGAAATGACCTCACTGTGTCACGTCATATCTGTTCTTCAGAGGTGTTTTTTTTCCAATCTCAAACAGCGTCACAAGAGGGCGCTGCGTGAGAGGATATTTTTTTTCTCCTCTCTATCTTCATGTGGTCACTATACTTTCTGATTATTATATATAAGTTTATAGGTATGTATATATGTATGTGTATCTTATATACTCTCATCTGGCGCCCCCAGTGGCTGCCTCGAGACAGAGAGAGTGAAAATATGTCTCCAAAGTCATTTTTGTTGTACTTGTATAATGACAATAAATCTCCTTCATTCCTTCATTAATTATTTAATTCTAGTTTTAATATGCTATGTATGGTATATGATGCTGTCTGAAACATTTCCAGAGTCACAATGAAACATGTTCAAACCTTTTGACTTGATTATTTAAAGTTACTGGAGTTATAACTTGTCATTTTGACATTACTGAAACTTTCACTGACATAATTTTTTGCTTTTAAAGAACAAATGATTTATTTTGAACTACTGACTTGCTTTTGTGCGATTGACTTTCCATTTTGAGAAAGTGACTCGTATTACAGGTTTTCCACCATGTTTTGCAGTTTGAGAAACATCTTAGTACAGTCCTCCATCTTTACAGCTGCTGTAGTTTGATCAGCTGATTCTCAGCTGTAATAGATGTTCCTTTCCGTGTTTGTTGAGTTCTTTCAGCTGCAGTCTGAATCCCTTGCAAGAGTCACGTGATGCCTTCAGGTTCTCGTCAAAAACCAGAACACTTCCTGCTCTGATTCCTGTTCTGCTGGTCTACATACCTGCCTCCTGCTGAACCGGTCCAGGGTCTGCATCTGTTCCAGGTACTGCGTTTCACAGAACCGGTCTGTAGACGTATGTGTTACTCCTGATGAAGAGTTATGATCTGAAACTTGAAAGAACCAGATCCAACAGCAGAATCTGGTCCAACAAACACCTGCAGTTACAGAGGAGCTCAGACTGATGAGGTCATCCACCAGGTCGCCAATCAAGGCCTCAATCAGGTCATCAATACATCTGATCAGAAGCTGCTGGATGGACTCAGAGTTCACACTCTCTGCATGTTGGTCCAGAACAGACGGACAGACAGACAGACAGACAGACAGACAGACAGACGGACAGACAGACGGACAGACAGACAGACAGACAGACAGACAGACAGACAGACAGACGGACAGACAGACGGACAGACAGACAGACAGACAGACAGACAGACAGACAGACAGACAGACAGACAGACAGGCAGAGAGATAGATAGATAGATAGATAGATAGATGATAGATAGATAGATAGATAGATAGATAGATAGATAGATAGATAGATAGATAGATAGATAGATAGATAGATAGATAGATAGATAGATAGATAGATAGATAGATGAGCTGGAGGAGGTGACGTAGATCCGCGTAGATGACGTCAGTGTGTGTTTGTTTGTGAGAGGAAACGGCTGGTTGGATGTTGGGCGGGGTCTGAGGAGTCACGGAGAGACAGAGGGAGAGAGTGAAGCGGAGGAAACAGAAAAACGTCCTGAACCCGCTGCTGTTACGCGCACTCTCAGAACAGAACTTACCGACCGACAGGCGGACACACCGGGACCCGGACGGACGGACAGCCGGGAGGATGGGCCGGCAGAGCGGCCGTCCGTAGCGCTCAGTGTTCGGGCTCGGAGCTCCAGGATGAGCGTAGCGTTGCAGGACCTCCGGAACACCGTGAGTGCACGCTCACACACACACACACGCGCTCTCACACACACATATACCAGCAGTATGCACGCAACTGGCCGCGTGACCAGTGCAGCCCACGCGCTGCTGCGGGTCGGGCACCGCTGTGTTGCGTGATGCTGATCAGCTGTCAGTCACTGGGATTGATCTGTGTGTTCGGCTGGTGGGAGGTTTGCTCAGCAGTTTCAGGCCTGAAAACGCATCGCTGCTGACGTCACTGATCAAACAATCTGATCGATTAGGAGCGATTAGAAACCGAGCCCAACCGGGATTATTCCTGATCACTAGTGTCTGGACTTCTGGAAGAAGAATGATACTTCTTCTTCATCTGTGAATAAACTGCTGATCTTTATGTTCATGTTCTTCATATTTTTGCTGGAACTTCTCACAGAACTTCATTCAGAGCATTAGTCTTAACATCAGAACCGCAGTCATGATGTCACTTAGAACATCTGTCACAGATGGTTGTGGTCATGCAAGAGGAGAGCGGTCCTGGTTCTGAAAAGGACATGTTTCATAATTCAGACATGATTCAGACATGGTTAATGTTTCAGGCATGTTTCATTCATAAATGTTTCATGTTTCAGAAATTTCTCATATTTCAGACATGATTTAGACATTGCTCGTGCTTCAAACATGTTTCAGACATGTTTTATATATTAAATATATTTCATGTTTCAGTCTTGCTTTTATTTTGGTAGTCCACTTCCGCTTATTTGCAAGTGGATTTGCATATTAGTTAAATATTTAGCTTTCAAATAACTGTTTAGGTCAGACCTAAATATTTAATTTTGAAAATAAATATTTAGTTTAAGAAATAAACATTAAACTTCAAATTTAAAAAAATTGTTTGCTAGGTAAATATTTAGTTAGTAAATGTAACATTTATATATAAATGAATAACAAGGTAAAAATATGCGTTTGAAAAATGAATCCCATATTTTTCTCCCATGACAAACTAAATAACCAAAAATATTGCTGTTCCTATTTGACTGTGTAACTTTACAAATGGCATCATTAGTCTGTCTGTGACGTTCAGTTTGCAGATTTTTCACTAACAAAACATTTTGTTGAACATTAGGACTTCAGATAAACTTCAGCACATGATTCAGTTGTCTGCAGAACTTTAAATATCACAATGTGTTTCATATCTGTGGAAGGAAGCTAGTGGGAGTGAATGTAGTCAGAAACTAAACAAAACAAAACCAATCGAGAACCTTCTCAGACGGCAGTTCTCTGCTGTCACACAGTGTTCCACCAAACTCTGCTGCAGGCGTGGTCTCAACTGTCTGAGCAAAATCACTGTGATGTCACACTGATAGGATTTTGAAAATCACCTGATTCCTTCATCTGCCTTGTTTAAGTGATAAAAACAGAAAGAGAAGTTATCGTGCAACTTTCACACCCAGTACGAAACCAAGAACACCTGGACCTAAAATATTCAACATTAATATCAGAAAGGTGTTTTTATGGCAGGAAATCTTTAAACTCCTGAATTAAGAAGACAAACTTTCGGGCCACAGCTCAGACAGTTTCTCTTTTCACACGGACATGGAAGACCACTTAGGAGCAGCTGACTGTCTGAACCTGACCACAAACTGTTACATTTACAGCGTCACAGGTTCAGATTCTTTCTAAGGACAAGTAAACACGAGACATGTCTGCAGGCGGTTTCCACATCTCAGCTGATTATTATTTCATTAGAGCTTAAACAGATCAGTTCCTCAAAGGAAATTAGAAATAAGGATAAAAAAATCCAGAGTACGTTACAGACAAGTTGTTTTAACCTTTGGAGTAGAAACTTCTTAGAGTCAACCTGAGTCACAGAGCACCTTAGCAGACAAGCTCAGGGGTCAGAAGCCCCTTACGCAGGGAAAATGATGTAAAACACCTTGAAACATCAGTCAGTGTCGTGTGTGTGTGTGTGTTGGTGTGTGTGTGTGTGTGTGTGTGTGTGTGTGTGTGTGTGTTGGTGTGTGTGTGTGTGAGTTTGTATTTCTGACCTCCTGGGGACCAGTTTCCTGACTTTTACTATCTTTCTGGGGTCCGAGGGTTCTTGTGGGGACCGAAGCCTGGTCCCCATGAGGGGGACTCCCCTTTTTAGGGTTAGGGGTTAGGTTTATAGGTATGGTGTGAATAGAGTTTTAGTTAGTCTTAGGGTTAGTTATAGATCAGTAATGGTTAAGGTTAGTAAAAGGGTTTGGGTTAGGTATAAATCTAGTTACTAAAATCAATGGAAGTCAATGGACGGTCCCCATAAGGATACCAAAACACACTTGTGGGTGTGTGTGTGTGTGTAGGTGTGGGTGTGTTGTGGACCGGGCAGGGTTTACTGCATCCTGTCTGGAGCTCTGTGACTTCCTGTCTTAAGACGCCCAGTTTCCATCTGAGTAACAAAGCGAACCTACCAGCTGTTGCTGCCCACAGCTGACCTTCATCATGCTCCTCCTCCTCCTGTTCTTCTTCTGTTTCTAATCTCGGTTCAAAACATTTTGTAAATTCATCCTGACTTTCATTCATGTTGATTTGTATTTTATCATCTTCATTCCCTTCAAAAATAGAGCTCCCAGTATTGGGTCAGATTCTGGTTCCCAAGCTCTGGGTCAGATTCTGGTTCCCAAGCCCTGGGTCAGATTCTGGTTCCCAGACTCTGGGTCAGATTCTGGTTCCCAAGCTCTGGGTCAGATTCTGGTTCCCAGACTCTGGGTCAGATTCTGGTTCCCAAGCCCTGGGTCAGATTCTGGTTCCCAAGCTCTGGGTCAGATTCTGGTTCCCAAGCCCTGGGTCAGATTCTGGTTCCCAAGCTCTGGGTCAGATTCTGGTTCCCAAGCCCTGGGTCAGATTCTGGTTCCCAGACTCTGGGTCAGATTCTGGTTCCCAAGCCCTGGGTCAGATTCTGGTTCCCAAGCTCTGGGTCAGATTCTGGTTCCCAAGCCCTGGGTCAGATTCTGGTTCCCAGACTCTGGGTCAAATTCTGGTTCCCAGACTCTGGGTCAAATTCTGGTTCCCAGACTCTGGGTCAAATTCTGGTTCCCAGACTCTGGGTCAAATTCTGGTTCCCAGACTCTGGGTCAAATTCTGGTTCCCAGACTCTGGGTCAAATTCTGGTTCCCAGACTCTGGGTCAAATTCTGGTTCCCAGACTCTGGGTCAAATTCTGGTTCCCAGACTCTTGGTCAAATTCTGGTTCCCAGACTCTGGGTCAAATTCTGGTTCCCAGACTCTGGGTCAAATTCTGGTTCCCAGACTCTTGGTCAAATTCTGGTTCCCAGACTCTGGGTCAAATTCTGGTTCCCAGACTCTGGGTCAAATTCTGGTTCCCAGACTCTTGGTCAAATTCTGGTTCCCAGACTCTGGGTCAAATTCTGGTTCCCAGACTCTGGGTCAAATTCTGGTTCCCAGACTCTTGGTCAAATTCTGGTTCCCAGACTCTGGGTCAAATTCTGGTTCCCAGACTCTGGGTCAAATTCTGGTTCCCAGACTCTTGGTCAAATTCTGGTTCCCAGACTCTGGGTCAAATTCTGGTTCCCAGACTCTGGGTCAAATTCTGGTTCCCAGACTCTGGGTCAGATTCCATCTTTGGTTTGTTTCAGAGGAAACCTGTCAGAGTCTTTTCATCCTGAATTACAGCAGCTGGTTATTTTTCGTTCTTATTGTTCCTCCTCAGATCGGTTTTGCAGTTTTGATTCAACACAGTTATAAATTTGGACCAACTTTGTCTCATTAACACCAGAATCAGGTTGCGACAGTCTGAGAGCTCAGACTAGTAAACACACCAAACTGATTTTCAGATCTTTTATTTGGTTATGATCCATCTTTTAGAAACATCTGGCCATGAGTCATGGACTGAACTGGTTCAAACTGGTAAAACGTACCGATCAGCTGACAGATAAGAACCCACCAGAACTGAGCAGATCTCTGAAGAGGAGATATTCAGACTCTTACTGAGCAGATGTTCCACATGGGGTGACTTTCTGTTTAAAACAATGATTTGAAATAGAAGGAGCTTTTTAAAGGTTCAGTTTGTTGTATTTCAGTTTGAGTTGGGCTGCAGTTTTCGGTTCCTGTCAGGAGGAGCTGTAATAATGTCTGAATGCATCATCAGGTCAGGAGGTTAATGTGTTCTCTGCAGCTCAGTGGGAGGTGGATGTCAAGTATTCCCTGTGGTTCCTGCTAATTAAAGCTTTTGTTCCCAGCAGGAAATGAAACTTCCTGAAGTGATGCTCGGTGAAAGACGTGCATATCAAGATCCACAAAGTGACACAGAAAAACCCACTTTACTCAAAACCAGAAATACGAGCTCAGAGTCTGTTTTAGGAAAAACCTGTTGAATATCATCAATGTTAGAAATCTTGATGTTCCATATAAACCTGTTCTGCTGCCGGTTCTACTGCCGGTTCTACTGGTTCTGCAGGATGAAGCCGGACTTCAGCCGAAACAGACCCAGACAAGCTTGTAATCTCTGCAGCTGGTTGGTCTCATCAGGCTTCATTGATAGATATAACTGAGTATCATCAGCATAAAAATGGAATTTTATACCATGTTGTCTAATAATTTTACCAAGCGGTAACATATATATAGTAAAGAGGATTGGTCCAAGCACTGAACCCTGAGGAACTCCATGACTGACTCTGGTATATGAAGAAGATTCATTATTTACATGAACAAACTGGAATCTTTCAGTTAAATATGATTCAAACCAGTTTAATGCAGTTCCCTGAATCCCAATATCATATTCCTCTTCAATAGGATCTTATGATCTATAGTATCAAATGCAGCACTGAGATCTAACAGGACAAGTACAGACACAAGTCCACTGTCTGAGGACATGAGAATATCATTAGAAACTTTCACCAGTGCTGTTTCAGTGCTATGATGAGCTCTAACTTGTTGTTTGTTACGTCCATCCGGTAGTTTCTTCCTCTTATTTCTTGTGTTAGAATCTTCATGTCTTTGTCTCAGATTTTGTCTTTTTGATAATTTAAAGTAAGATGTTTGTTGTTCTAAGGTGGCAGAATGAAACCCATAAACTTGCTGTTGAAGCTGGTTCTTGATGCTTCTTGGTGCTGAGGAACCCTGAAGGCTCTCTGTCCATGTTCCCTACAGAACCTGCTGGTTCAGATCACGTTCTGTTGAACAGAGAAATCAGCAGCAGGATGTTGTGAGAGTGCAGCATCCTTCCAGGAGCTCAGGAGGACAAACAGATCCATGTTGACTGATTCAAGTGGTCCAGTGAGACAGAAACATGCAGAACATAGTGGTTCAGATTCCATCAGCTAACAGCTTTTCAGACTTGTTGTGTTGTTTACCAACATTCTGTTTAGAAATAAAGAAATGTAAAAGTTAGAGCTGCAGTTTTCTGTCTGTGAATCAACAAGCTGGAAACATCTGGAAACATCTGGATCCACTCCAACTTTTAGTCGTGTGAAGAAAGAAACGTGTATAAAACAGTAACACTGATGATCTTTACTCGGTCGTGGTTTTCATCCTGCTGTAAAACTGTTGGATTGAATCCTTTCCAGAATAATCTGAGATTATGGCACAGCTGTTGATTTAATCTCTGCTTGTCATGTTTATGATGTGTGATGATCTGAGTTGGTGTTAAAGTTGCTTCTGTCCGGATGGTCAGAACACTGACACTGACCCGCCTGGTTCTGGTTCTGGTTCTGGTTCTGGTCAACTGGAGCAGCCACAAGCATCTGATGTTAGTTTATAATACAGAAACATACTTTCAGCTTAACGGATAAACTGATTAATGACCTGAGTGTTGATGAATGATCAAAACCAGATGAAAGTTATGGTTTATCAGCCAGAAGGTCGTGGGTTCGACTCCCAGCTGGGGACTTCCTGCGTGTAGTTAGCATGTTCTTGTGCATGTGGGAGTTTTCTCTGTGGACTTCGTCCCAAAAACCAAACCTGCATGACAGGTTAACTATGACTGTAAACTGGCCCTAGGTGAGAGTGTGGGGATGTGTATGGTTGACTGTCTCTGATATGAGATAGGCCCCGCCCCCTTGGTACTGCACAGGAACAGGTGAGGAAACGGATGCATGATTTTCAGTCTGAGTGGTTTTTCAGATCACACAGGTTTTGTTTCTCTGTTTGTGCACACAGAGCAGCAAGTTGAGATTTTGGGGGAAAAAGTTTAGGATTTCTGGAACGTTATTGTTTAAGCTAACAGTTTGGGGTTAGAGTTGTAGACAGTCTCCAGGTCGTTTACAGTCTGACTCCAGTTAAATCATCATAAAATGACCTTCTGTCATGTTTTCAGAGAAAAGTTCAAGAATAAATATGAGACAGAATCATCTCTTTTAAATCACAAAGGAAAGGAGTGTTTCCTAAAGGAGATAATACAGGAAGCCCTGATTCTCCTTTATGTGACATTTCAGAGAAGTGGAGCAGCTCTTATCACGTACGTATGCTGCTGACAAACTTCCGGCTCATTTCACTCAGTTTGGAACCGTTTCAAGATTTAAACAGTTTTACTGGTTGTTTTTTGTGTCTCGGGTCAAAGTATCGAGTCTGTGAAGGAACAGCAGAGCAGACAGACAGATGTTATATAAGCTGCAGTGAACTCCATTAGAGCTGAATGGAGATGATTCACACACATTATCTAATTACACACACACACAATGACATCAGGTTCCACAGGGAGATATAACACACTCTGGTCTCCTGGCAACCCCAGCAGTGACCCCCCCCCCTTCCCTTCTGCGTGCGTCATCAATTAAAGAGAACAGAGTAGGGCGAGAGACACTGACACAGAGAAGAGAGAGACAGCTTTCAGTTGAGGTCCAGAGGAAGGAAACTGTTGGAAACCTTTAGTTTCCTTCAGGACACTGACACACTGTAAACGCCCTGCAGATGTTCTCCAGACACCCTGCAGATGTTCTCCAGACGCCCTGCAGATGTTCTCCAGACACCCTGCAGATGTTCTCCAGACGCCCTGCAGATGTTCTCCAGACACCCTGCAGATGTTCTCCAGACGCCCTGCAGATGTTCTCCAGACACCCTGCAGATGTTCTGTAGACACCCTGCAGATGTTCTCCAGACACCCTGCAGATGTTCTCCAGACACCCTGCAGATGTTCTCCAGACACCCTGCAGATGTTCTGTAGACACACTGTAAACACCCTGCAGATGTTCTCCAGACACCCTGCAGATGTTCTGTAGACACCCTGCAGATGTTCTCCAGACACCCTGCAGATGTTCTGCAGACACCCTGCAGATGTTCTGTAGACACCCTGCAGATGTTCTGTAGACACCCTGCAGATGTTCTCCAGACACCCTGCAGATGTTCTGTAGACACCCTGCAGATGTTCTCCAGACGCCCTGCAGATGTTCTCCAGACACCCTGCAGATGTTCTGTAGACACACTGTAAACACCCTGCAGATGTTCTGTAGACACCCTGCAGATGTTCTCCAGACACCCTGCAGATGTTCTGTAGACACCCTGCAGATGTTCTCCAGACACCCTGCAGATGTTCTGTAGACACCCTGCAGATGTTCTCCAGACACCCTGCAGATGTTCTGTAGACACACTGTAAACACCCTGCAGATGTTCTGTAGACGCCCTGCAGATGTTCTCCAGACGCCCTGCAGATGTTCTGTAGACACCCTGCAGATGTTCTCCAGACACCCTGCAGATGTTCTGTAGACACCCTGCAGATGTTCTCCAAGACACCCTGCAGATGTTCTGTAGACACACTGTAAACACCCTGCAGATGTTCTCCAGACACCCTGCAGATGTTCTGCAGACACCCTGCAGATGTTCTGCAGATGCCTTGCAGATGTTCTCCAGACACCCTGCAGATGTTCTCCAGACACCCTGCAGATGTTCTGCAGATGCCTTGCAGATGTTCTCCAGACACCCTGCAGATGTTCTGTAGACACCCTGCAGATGTTCTGTAGACACCCTGCAGATGTTCTGCAGACGCCCTGCAGATGTTCTGCAGACGCCCTGCAGATGTTCTCCAGACACCCTGCAGATGTTCTGTAGACACACTGTAAACGCCCTGCAGATGTTCTCCAGACACCCTGCAGATGTTCTCCAGACACCCTGCAGATGTTCTGCAGACGCCTTGCAGATGTTCTCCAGACACCCTGCAGATGTTCTGTAGACACCCTGCAGATGTTCTGTAGACACCCTGCAGATGTTCTGTAGACACCCTGCAGATGTTCTCCAGACACCCTGCAGATGTTCTGCAGATGCCTTGCAGATGTTCTCCAGACACCCTGCAGATGTTCTGTAGACACACTGTAAACGCCCTGCAGATGTTCTCCAGACGCCCTGCAGATGTTCTGCAGATGCCTTGCAGATGTTCTCCAGACACCCTGCAGATGTTCTCCAGACGCCCTGCAGATGTTCTGCAGATGCCTTGCAGATGTTCTCCAGACACCCTGCAGATGTTCTGTAGACACCCTGCAGATGTTCTCCAGACGCCCTGCAGATGTTCTGTAGACACCCTGCAGATGTTCTCCAGACACCCTGCAGATGTTCTGTAGATGCCCTGCAGATGTTCTCCAGACACCCTGCAGATGTTCTGTAGACACACTGTAAACGCCCTGCAGATGTTCTTCCAGACACCCTGCAGATGTTCTGTAGACACCCTGCAGATGTTCTCCAGACACCCTGCAGATGTTCTGAGACACCCTGCAGATGTTCTGTAGACACTCTGCAGATGTTCTCCAGACACCCTGCAGATGTTCTGTAGACACACTGTAAACACCCTGCAGATGTTCTGTAGACACCCTGCAGATGTTCTGTAGACACCCTGCAGATGTTCTGTAGACACACTGTAAACGCCCTGCAGATGTTCTCCAGACACCCTGCAGATGTTCTGTAGACGCCCTGCAGATGTTCTCCAGACACCCTGCAGATGTTCTGTAGACACACTGTAAACACCCTGCAGATGTTCTCCAGACCCCCTGCAGATGTTCTCCAGACACCCTGCAGATGTTTTGTAGACACACTGCAGATGTTCTCCAGACACCCTGCAGATGTTCTGTAGACACCCTGCAGATGTTCTGTAGATGCCTTGCAGATGTTCTCCAGACACCCTGCAGATGTTCTGTAGACACACTGTAAACGCCCTGCAGATGTTCTCCAGACGCCCTGCAGATGTTCTCCAGACACCCTGCAGATGTTCTGTAGACACACTGTAAACACCTTGCAGATGTTCTCCAGACACCCTGCAGATGTTCTCTAGACACCCTGCAGATGTTCTCCAGACACCCTGCAGATGTTCTGTAGATGCCTTGCAGATGTTCTCCAGACACCCTGCAGATGTTCTGTAGACACACTGTAAACGCCCTGCAGATGTTCTCCAGACGCCCTGCAGATGTTCTCCAGACACCCTGCAGATGTTCTCCAGACACCCTGCAGATGTTCTGCAGACGCCCTGCAGATGTTCTCCAGACACCCTGCAGATGTTCTGTAGACACCCTGTAGACACCCTGCAGATGCCCTGCAGACACCCTGCAGATGTTCTGTAGACACACTGTAGACGCCCTGCAGATGTTCTCCAGACGCCCTGCAGATGTTCTGTAGACACCCTGCAGATGTTCTGCAGACGCCCTGCAGATGTTCTCCAGACACCCTGCAGATGTTCTCCAGACACCCTGCAGATGTTCTCCAGACGCCCTGCAGATGTTCTCCAGACACCCTGCAGATGTTCTGCAGACGCCCTGCAGATGTTCTCCAGACGCCCTGCAGATGTTCTCCAGACACCCTGCAGATGTTCTGTAGACACACTGTAAACACCCTGCAGATGTTCTCCAGACACCCTGCAGATGTTCTGTAGACACCCTGCAGATGTTCTCCAGACACCCTGCAGATGTTCTGTAGACACCCTGCAGATGTTCTGTAGACACCCTGCAGATGTTCTCCAGACACCCTGCAGATGTTCTGTAGACACACTGTAAACACCCTGCAGATGTTCTCCAGACACCCTGCAGATGTTTTGTAGACACACTGCAGATGTTCTCCAGACACCCTGCAGATGTTCTGTAGACACCCTGCAGATGTTCTGTAGACACCCTGCAGATGTTCTCCAGACACCCTGCAGATGTTCTGTAGACACCCTGCAGATGTTCTGTAGACACTTGTAATTATAAAACAACAGAAACCATAAGAACCCACACCTGCTCCCTGGGTGCCGTACAACTTGGGGCCCTTCTGCTCCTCATGGGTCGAATGCAGAGCCTGAATTTCCCCTATTGAGAGATGATTGGATGGAACCTTCCTGTGTTTTTCTCAGCTGAGCAGGTTGTGTGTGTGTGTGTGTGTGTTTTAACTCTTTCCAAACTGCAGATGGCAGGAGGCCTTTTGAAGTTCCTGACATGGTGTATTTAATGACAGCAGCATCTGATGCAGGAGAACGCAGCAGCAATCAGAGGAAGTTGAGCTTCATTCAGTGGTAGTTAAACGTTTCCTCATGCTGAGCTCAAACGCTCACGTCACGCTGTGCGTATCACGTTAGCTTCATTCTTTTAATCTGGGTCTCGTGTGACGTTCAGACATTTGATTTGAGTTTCAGCAGCATCGAGTGTAACAGTTTAACTCTCAGGTGTCACTAAAGACACACAGATAGAAGCTCGTGGGTTTACGGGGAACGAGTCACTGAGCAGCAGCATCATTCGCACCTGCGGGGATTTTTCAGAGGTTTTATAAATTGAGGCGAAACAAAGAATTTATTATAAACCAGCTGACATGTTATTTCCATATGAGCTGTGTCGTTGGGCTCATACTCAGCAGGGAGGATGTTTCTCAGAGCCTGATGGATTTATTCACCTGTTTCTCACAGAGAGTCGATCTCAGCTGAAACTGGAACGTCTCTAAGGAGTGATCAGCTTTCAGTCTGCAGATCATCAATTATACAAACAGACAGGTGATCAATACAGGCAGCAGTCAGTAAAACACATGAGTTATCGCTGTCACCATCCCATAAGTCTTCAGAGAGCAGAATCCTGCTGCAGGTCTGGAACCTTCCTGAACTGGTTTGGTCTGAGCTCAGCTGGGTCAGGCCAGGATCTGCTGCTGATCTGGGATCTGTCTGTCTCTCCTCAGATGTCCAGCTACAAGCGAGCTACGTTGGAAGAGGAGGAGGGCTCAGACTCTCCAGCTGAGGCGGCCTCGTCTCCTGACAGAGTGGAGGTCAGTGAATGCAGCAAAAACACACACAAACACACACGAATCAAACAAAATGAACCCTCTAAGTGGTTCCAGGTGAAGTCCTGATCTGAGGTGGATTCAAGTCCCAGGACAGAGCTCAGAGAGAAATCCCCACTGGGGCCCCCTCAGTGTGGGGCCACCAACATGGAGGAGCAGCAGGAGGTCTGGACCTGTTCCAACAGTTCCTGAATGTTTCAAAAGACAGAAGTGACTGTGGAGGACAGAAAGTCCAAAAACACCAAGAGGTTGTGTTCAAGGTGCCAAAATCAAAAATTAAATAACATCAGGAAAACACGTGTTAATCAGGACCGGATCAGGTCTAATCAGGTCCAGATCAGGTGGTTTAAACAGGACCGGATCAGGTCTAATCAGGACCGGATCAGGAGGTTTAATCAGGACCGGATCAGGTCTAAACAGGACCGGATCAGGAGGTTTAATCAGGACCGGATCAGGAGGTTTAATCAGGACCGGATCAGGTCTAAACAGGACCGGATCAGGAGGTTTAAACAGGACCAGATCAGGTCTAAACAGGACCAGATCAGGTGGTTTAAACAGGACCGGATCAGGAGGTTTAAACAGGACCAGTTTAGGAGGTTTAAACAGGACCGGATCAGGAGGTTTAAACAGGACCGGATCAGGAGGTTTAAACAGGACCGGATCAGGAGGTTTAAACAGGACCGGATCAGGAGGTTTAAACAGGACCGTATCAGGAGGTTTAATCAGGACCGGATCAGGTCTAAACAGGACCGGATCAGGAGGTTTAATCAGGACCGGATCAGGTCTAAACAGGACCGGATCAGGTGGTTTAAACAGGACCGGATCAGGAGGTTTAAACAGGACCAGTTTAGGAGGTTTAAACAGGACCGGATCAGGAGGTTTAAACAGGACCGGATCAGGTCTAAACAGGACCGGATCAGGAGGTTTAAACAGGACCGGATCAGGAGGTTTAAACAGGACCGGATCAGGAGGTTTAAACAGGACCGGATCGGGAGGTTTAAACAGGACCGGATCAGGAGGTTTAAACAGGACCGGATCAGGAGGTTTTAACAGGACCGGATCAGGAGGTTTTAACAGGACCAGATCAGGAGGTTTAAACAAGACCGGATCAGGAGGTTTTAACAGGACCAGATCAGGAGGTTTAAACAAGACCGGATCAGGAGGTTTAATCAGGACCGGATCAGGAGGTTTAATCAGGACCGGATCAGGTCTAAACAGGACCGGATCAGGAGGTTTAATCAGGACCGGATCAGGTCTAAACAGGACCGGATTAGGAGATTTAAACAGGACCAGATCAGGAGGTTTAAACAGGACCGGATCAGGAGGTTTAAACAGGACCGGATCAGGAGGTTTAAACAGGACCGGATCAGGTTAAACAGGACCGGATCAGGAGGTTTAAACAGGACCGGATCAGGAGGTTTAAACAGGACCGGATCAGGAGGTTTAATCAGGACCGGATCAGGTCTAAACAGGACCGGATCAGGAGGTTTAATCAGGACCGGATCAGGTCTAAACAGGACCGGATCAGGAGGTTTAAACAGGACCGGATCAGGAGGTTTAAACAGGACCGGATCAGGAGGTTTAATCAGGACCGGATCAGGAGGTTTAAACAGGACCGGATCAGGTCAAAACAGGAACGGATCAGGAGGTTTAATCAGGACCGGATCAGGAGGTTTAATCAGGACCGGATCAGGTCTAAACAGGACCGGATCAGGAGGTTTAATCAGGACCGGATCAGGTCTAAACAGGACCGGATCAGGAGGTTTAATCAGGACCGGATCAGGTCTAAACAGGACCGGATCAGGAGGTTTAAACAGGACCGGATCAGGAGGTTTAAACAGGACCAGATCAGGAGGTTTAAACAGGACCAGATCAGGAGGTTTAATCAGGACCGGATCAGGTCTAAACAGGACCGGATCAGGAGGTTTAATCAGGACCGGATCAGGTCTAAACAGGACCGGATCAGGAGGTTTAAACAGGACCGGATCAGGAGGTTTAATCAGGACCGGATCAGGAGGTTTAAACAGGACCGGATCAGGTCTAAACAGGACCGGATCAGGAGGTTTAAACAGGACCGGATCAGGTCTAAACAGGACCGGATCAGGAGGTTTAATCAGGACCGGATCAGGAGGTTTAATCAGGACCAGATCAGGTCTAAACAGGACCGGATCAGGAGGTTTAATCAGGACCGGATCAGGTCTAAACAGGACCGGATCAGGAGGTTTAAACAGGACCGGATCAGGTCTAAACAGGACCAGATCAGGTGGTTTAAACAGGACCGGATCAGGAGGTTTAAACAGGACCAGTTTAGGAGGTTTAAACAGGACCGGATCAGGAGGTTTAAACAGGAACGGATCAGGTCTAAACAGGACCGGATCAGGAGGTTTAAACAGGACCGGATCAGGTCTAAACAGGACCGGATCAGGAGGTTTAAACAGGACCGGATCAGGAGGTTTAATCAGGACCGGATCAGGAGGTTTAATCAGGACCGGATCAGGTCTAAACAGGACCGGATCAGGAGGTTTAATCAGGACCGGATCAGGTCTAAACAGGACCGGATCAGGAGGTTTAAACAGGACCGGATCAGGAGATTTAAACAGGACCAGATCAGGAGGTTTAAACAGAACCGGATCAGGAGGTTTAAACAGGACCGGATCAGGAGGTTTAAACAGGACCGGATCAGGAGGTTTAAACAGGACCGGATCAGGTGGTTTAAACAGGACCGTATCAGGAGGTCTAAACAGGACCAGATCAGGTGGTTTAAACAGGACCGGATCAGGAGGTTTAAACAGGACCGGATCAGGAGGTTTAAACAGGACCGGATCAGGAGGTTTAAACAGGACCGTATCAGGAGGTCTAAACAGGACCAGATCAGGTGGTTTAAACAGGACCGGATCAGGAGGTTTAAACAGGACCGGATCAGGAGGTTTAATCAGGACCGGATCAGGAGGTTTAATCAGGACCGGATCAGGTCTAAACAGGACCGGATTAGGAGGTTTAATCAGGACCGGATCAGGTCTAAACAGGACCGGATCAGGAGGTTTAAACAGGACCGGATCAGGAGGTTTAAACAGGACCAGATCAGGAGGTTTAAACAGGACCGTATCAGGAGGTTTAAACAGGACCAGATCAGGTCTAAACAGGACCAGATCAGGAGGTTTAAACAGGACCAGTTTAGGAGGTTTAAACAGGACCGGATCAGGAGGTTTAAACAGGACCGGATCAGGTCTAAACAGGACCGGATCAGGAGGTTTAAACAGGACCGGATCAGGAGGTTTAAACAGAACCAGATCAGGAGGTTTAAACAGGACCAGATCAGGAGGTTTAATCAGGACCGGATCAGGTCTAAACAGGACCAGATCAGGTGGTTTAAACAGGACCGGATCAGGAGGTTTAAACAGGACCGGATCAGGAGGTTTAAACAGGATCTGATCAGGAGGTTTAAACAGGAGCGGATCAGGAGGTTTAATCAGGACCGGATCAGGAGGTTTAATCAGGACCGGATCAGGAGGTTTAAACAGGACCAGATCAGGAGGTTTAAACAGGACCGTATCAGGAGGTTTAAACAGGACCAGATCAGGTCTAAACAGGACCAGATCAGGAGGTTTAAACAGGACCAGTTTAGGAGGTTTAAACAGGACCGGATCAGGTCTAAACAGGACCGGATCAGGAGGTTTAAACAGGACCGGATCAGGTCTAAACAGGACCGGATCAGGAGGTTTAAACAGGACCGGATCAGGAGGTTTAATCAGGACCGGATCAGGAGGTTTAATCAGGACCGGATCAGGTGGTTTAAACAGGACCGGATCAGGAGGTTTAAACAGGACCGGATCAGGAGGTTTAAACAGAACCAGATCAGGAGGTTTAAACAGGACCAGATCAGGAGGGTTAATCAGGACCGGATCAGGTCTAAACAGGACCGGATTAGGAGGTTTAATCAGGACCGGATCAGGTCTAAACAGGACCGGATCAGGAGGTTTAAACAGGACCGGATCAGGAGGTGTAAACAGGACCGGATCAGGAGGTTTAATCAGGACCGGATCAGGAGGTTTAAGCTGCGCCGGATCAGGAGGTTTAAACAGGACCGGATCAGGTCTAAACAGGACCGGATCAGGAGGTTTAAACAGGACCGGATCAGGAGGTTTAATCAGGACCGGATCAGGAGGTTTAAACAGGACCGGATCAGGTCTAAACAGGACCGGATCAGGAGGTTTAAACAGGACCGGATCAGGAGGTTTAAACAGGACCGGATCAGGAGGTTTAATCAGGACCGGATCAGGAGGTTTAATCAGGACCGGATCAGGAGGTTTAAACAGGACCAGATCAGGAGGTTTAAACAGGACCGTATCAGGAGGTTTAAACAGGACCAGATCAGGTCTAAACAGGACCAGATCAGGTGGTTTAAACAGGACCAGTTTAGGAGGTTTAAACAGGACCGGATCAGGAGGTTTAAACAGGACCGGATCAGGTCTAAACAGGACCGGATCAGGAGGTTTAAACAGGACCGGATCAGGAGGTTTAAACAGGACCGGATCAGGAGGTTTAAACAGGACCGGATCAGGAGGTTAAACAGGACCGGATCAGGTCTAAACAGGACCGGATCAGGAGGTTTAAACAGGACTGGATCAGGAGGTTTAAACAGGACCAGATCAGGAGGTTTAAACAGGACCGGATCAGGAGGTTTAATCAGGACCGGATCAGGAGGTTTAATCAGGACCGGATCAGGTCTAAACAGGACCGGATTAGGAGGTTTAATCAGGACCGGATCAGGTCTAAACAGGACCGGATCAGGAGGTTTAAACAGGACCGGATCAGGACGTTTAAACAGGACCGTATCAGGAGGTTTAAACAGGACCGGATCAGGAGGTTTAAACAGGACCGGATCAGGAGGTTTAAACAGGACCGGATCAGGTCTAAACAGGACCGGATCAGGAGGTTTAAACAGGACCGGATCAGGAGGTTTAAACAGGACCAGATCAGGAGGTTTAATCAGGACCGGATCAGGTCTAAACAGGACCGGATTAGGAGATTTAAACAGGACCAGATCAGGAGGTTTAAACAGGACCGGATCAGGAGGTTTAAACAGGACCGGATCAGGAGGTTTAAACAGGACCGGATCAGGTCTAAACAGGACCGGATCAGGAGGTTTAAACAGGACCGGATCAGGAGGTTTAAACAGGACCGGATCAGGAGGTTTAATCAGGACCGGATCAGGTCTAAACAGGACCGGATTAGGAGGTTTAATCAGGACCGGATCAGGTCTAAACAGGACCGGATTAGGAGATTTAAACAGGACCGGATCAGGAGGTTTAAACAGGATCGGATCAGGAGGTTTAAACAGGACCGGATCAGGAGGTTTAAACAGGACCGGATCAGGTTTAAACAGGACCGGATCAGGAGGTTTAATCAGGACCGGATCAGGTCTAAACAGGACCAGATCAGGTGGTTTAAACAGGACCGGATCAGGAGGTTTAAACAGGACCAGATCAGGAGGTTTAAACAGGACCGGATCAGGAGGTTTAAACAGGACCAGATCAGGAGGTTTAAACAGGACCAGATCAGGAGGTTTAAACAGGACCAGATCAGGAGGTTTAGACAGGACCGGATCAGGAGGTTTAGACAGGACCAGATCAGGAGGTTTAAACAGGACCAGATCAGGAGGTTTAAACAGGACCAGATCAGGAGGTTTAGACAGGACCAGATCAGGAGGTCAGCAGCTTCTTCAGGATTCTGGATCTTCTCGGTGTTTGTGGGTCTTTATGAACGTGTTGGATGGCAGATGAGATCCAGATGTTTGGATCAGCTGATGTTGTGTTGATGATCAGACTGAGGGACTCTCTTTGTGTCTCAGGTGGGCTTCAGGAAAGGGGGTGTGGACATCCTGGGCAGGAGGACTCAGCTGGAGGTTCTGCTCTCTGTCATGCTTCTGGCCTCCCTGCTGGCTCTGCTTGCCTGTCTGGTGGTTCTGGGACTCGGATTCAGTTCAGGTAACATCCCTCCTTCATATTTTTGGTGCTGTTCTGTTTCTCGGGTTCTTGTTTCTTTTGCGTCCTCTCACCTTATCTTTTCATGTCCTCACTGTCCTTCTTGATCCTCGTCTCTTTCTCAGCTTATCGTCTCAGTCACCTGTCTGCCTTCTGTTCCTATTATTTCTTTGTTCTCTGAGTTCACAGATCAAATGTTTAAATCATGCTGTTCTCTTTTCTTTTTGAACTCGTTCTATTCGTCCCCTTCACCTCCTTCAGTTTTCTGTTCTTTTCTGTTTCTAGTTGTAACTGTTTTCTCCATGTTGGGTTACAGACAGTGGGCGTGGTCTGTGCCTGTCGGAGGCCTGCATCACCGTGGCAAGTCAAATTGTGGAGGCGATGGACCGTAGTGCTGACCCCTGCCAGGACTTCTACCAGTTCTCCTGTGGAGGCTGGATGAGGAAGAACCCGCTGCCTGATGGACGCTCACGCTGGTCCACCTTCAACAGCATCTGGGAGCAGAACCAGGCTTTACTGAAACACCTGCTAGGTAGGACAGGTGGTGATGCAGACAGGTGGAGATGCAGACAGATCGAGACGCAGACAGGTGGAGATGCAGACAGATCGAGACGCAGACAGGTGGAGAGACAGACAGGTGGTGATGCAGACAGATCGAGACGCAGACAGGTGGTGATGCAGACAGGTGGAGATGCAGACAGATCGAGATGCAGACAGGTGGAGAGACAGACAGGTGGAGGTGCAGACAGATCGAGACGCAGACAGGTGGTGATGCAGACAGGTGGAGAAACAGACAGGTGGAGAGACAGACAGGTGGAGGTGCAGACAGATCGAGACGCAGACAGGTGGTGATGCAGACAGGTGGAGAGACAGACAGGTGGAGGTGCAGACAGATCGAGACGCAGACAGGTGGAGAGACAGACAGGTGGAGGTGCAGACAGGTGGAGAGACAGACAGGTGGTGATGCAGACAGGTGGAGATGCAGACAGATCGAGACGCAGACAGGTGGAGAGACAGACAGGTGGAGGTGCAGACAGATCGAGACGCAGACAGGTGGTGATGCAGACAGGTGGAGATGCAGACACGTGGAGAAACAGACAGGTGGAGAGACAGACAGGTGGAGGTGCAGACAGATCGAGATGCAGACAGGTGGTGATGCAGACAGATCGAGACGCAGACAGGTGGAGAGACAGACAGGTGGAGAGACAGACAGGTGGAGGTGCAGACAGATCGAGACGCAGACAGGTGGAGAGACAGACAGGTGGAGGTGCAGACAGATGGAGAGCAGACAGGTGGTGATGCAGACAGATCGAGACGCAGACAGGTGGTGATGCAGACAGGTGGTGATGCAGACAGGTGGAGAAACAGACAGGTGGAGAGGCAGACAGGTGGAGGTGCAGACAGATCGAGACGCAGAGAGGTGGTGATGCAGACAGATCGAGACGCAGACAGGTGGAGAGACAGACAGGTGGAGAGACAGACAGGTGGAGAGACAGACAGGTGGAGGTGCAGACAGATCGAGACGCAGACAGGTGGAGAGACAGACAGGTGGAGGTGCAGACAGGTGGAGGTGCAGACAGATCGAGATGCAGACAGGTGGAGAGACAGACAGGCCGAGACGCAGACAGGTGGTGATGCAGACAGGTGGAGGTGCAGACAGATCGAGACGCAGACAGGTGGAGAGACAGACAGGTGGAGGTGCAGACAGATTGAGACGCAGACAGGTGGTGATGCAGACAGATCGAGACGCAGACAGGTGGAGAGACAGACAGGTGGAGAGCCGACAGGTGGAGAAGCAGACAGGTGGTGATGCAGACAGATCGAGACGCAGACAGGTGGAGAGACAGACAGGTGGAGAGACAGACAGGTGGAGGTGCAGACAGATCGAGACGCAGACAGGTGGAGAGACAGACAGGTGGAGGTGCAGACAGATCGAGACGCAGACAGGTGGAGATGCAGACAGATCGAGACGCAGACAGGTGGAGAGACAGACAGGTGGAGAGACAGACAGGTGGAGGTGCAGACAGATCGAGACGCAGACAGGTGGAGAGGCAGACAGGTGGAGGTGCAGACAGGTGGAGAGACAGACAGGTGGAGAGACAGACAGGTGGAGGTGCAGACAGATCGAGACGCAGACAGGTGGAGAGACAGACAGGTGGAGGTGCAGACAGATCGAGACGCAGACAGGTGGTGATGCAGACAGGTGGAGATGCAGACAGATCGAGACGCAGACAGGTGGAGAGACAGACAGGTGGAGGTGCAGACAGATTGAGAAGCAGACAGGTGGTGATGCAGACAGATCGAGACGCAGACAGGTGGAGAGACAGACAGGTGGAGAGACAGACAGGTGGAGGTGCAGACAGATCGAGACGCAGACAGGTGGTGATGCAGACAGGTGGAGATGCAGACAGATCGAGACGCAGACAGGTGGAGAGACAGACAGGTGGAGGTGCAGACAGGTGGAGGTGCAGACAGATCGAGACGCAGACAGGTGGAGAGACAGACAGATCGAGACGCAGACAGGTGGTGATGCAGACAGGTGGAGATGCAGACAGATCGAGACGCAGACAGGTGGAGAGACAGACAGGTGGAGGTGCAGACAGGTGGAGGTGCAGACAGGTGGAGAGACAGACAGGTGGAGTTGCAGACAGGTCGAGATGCAGACAGGTGGAGAGAGAGACAGGCCGAGGTGCAGACAGGTGGAGAGACAGACAGGTGGAGGTGCAGACAGATGGAGATGAAGACAGGTGGAGAGACAGACAGGTGGAGAGACAGACAGGTGGAGGTGCAGACAGATCGAGACGCAGACAGGTGGAGAGACAGACAGGTGGAGTTGCAGACAGGTGGAGGGGCAGACAGATCGAGATGCAGACAGGTGGTGATGCAGACAGATCGAGACGCAGACAGGTGGAGAGACAGACAGGTGGAGAGACAGACAGGTGAAGGTGCAGACAGATCGAGACGCAGACAGGTGGAGAGACAGACAGGTGGAGGTGCAGACAGGTGGAGGTGCAGACAGATCGAGACGCAGACAGGTGGAGAGACAGACAGGTGGAGGTGCAGACAGATTGAGAAGCAGACAGGTGGTGATGCAGACAGATCGAGACGCAGACAGGTGGAGAGACAGACAGGTGGAGAGACAGACAGGTGGAGGTGCAGACAGATCGAGACGCAGACAGGTGGAGAGACAGACAGGTGGAGGTGCAGACAGATTGAGAAGCAGACAGGTGGTGATGCAGACAGATCGAGACGCAGACAGGTGGAGAGACAGACAGGTGGAGAGGCAGACAGGTGGAGGTGCAGACAGGTGGAGGCGCAGACAGATCGAGACGCAGACAGGTGGAGAGACAGACAGGTGGAGGTGCAGACAGGTGGAGGTGCAGACAGATCGAGATGCAGACAGGTGGAGAGACAGACAGGCCGAGGTGCAGACAGGTGGAGAGACAGACAGGTGGAGGTGCAGACAGGTGGAGACGCAGACAGGTGGAGACAGACAGGTGGAGGTGCAGACAGGTGGAGGTGCAGACAGATCGAGACGCAGACAGGTGGTGATGCAGACAGGTGGAGATGCAGACAGCTCGAGACGCAGACAGGTGGAGAGACAGACAGGTGGAGGTGCAGACAGATCGAGATGCAGACAGGTGGAGAGACAGACAGGTGGAGGTGCAGACAGGTGGAGGTGCAGACAGATCGAGAGGCAGACAGGTGGAGATGCAGACAGGTCGAGATGCAGACAGGTGGAGAGGCAGACAGGTGGAGGTGCAGACAGGTGGAGGTGCAGACAGGTGGAGGTGCAGACAGGTGGAGGTGCAGACAGGTGGAGATGCAGACAGGTCGAGATGCAGACAGGTGGAGAGACAGACAGATCGAGACGCAGACAGGTGGTGATGCAGACAGATCGAGACGCAGACAGGTGGAGAGACAGACAGGTGGAGAGGCAGACAGGTGGAGGTGCAGACAGATCGAGATGCAGACAGGTGGAGAGGCAGACAGATCGAGACGCAGACAGGTGGTGATGCAGACAGGTGGAGATGCAGACAGATCGAGACGCAGACAGGTGGAGAGACAGACAGGTGGAGGTGCAGACAGGTGGAGGTGCAGACAGATCGAGACGCAGAGAGGTGGTGATGCAGACAGATCGAGACGCAGACAGGTGGAGAGACAGACAGGTGGAGAGACAGACAGGTGAAGGTGCAGACAGATCGAGACGCAGACAGGTGGAGAGACAGACAGGTGGAGGTGCAGACAGGTGGAGGTGCAGACAGGTCGAGATGCAGACAGGTGGAGAGACAGACAGATCGAGACGCAGACAGGTGGAGAGACAGACAGGTGGAGGTGCAGACAGGTGGAGGTGCAGACAGATCGAGACGCAGACAGGTGGTGATGCAGACAGGTGGAGGTGCAGACAGATCGAGACGCAGACAGGTGGAGAGACAGACAGGTGGAGGTGCAGACAGATCGAGACGCAGACAGGTGGTGATGCAGACAGATCGAGACGCAGACAGGTGGAGAGACAGACAGGTGGAGAGACAGACAGGTGGAGGTGCAGACAGATCGAGACGCAGACAGGTGGAGAGACAGACAGGTGGAGGTGCAGACAGGTGGAGGTGCAGACAGATCGAGATGCAGACAGGTGGAGAGACAGACAGGCCGAGGTGCAGACAGGTGGAGAGACAGACAGGTGGAGGTGCAGACAGATGGAGATGAAGACTCGTGGAGAGACAGACAGGTGGAGAGACAGACAGATCGAGATGCAGACAGATCGAGAAGCAAACAGGTGGAGAGACAGACAGGTGGAGGTGCAGACAGATCGAGACGCAGACAGGTGGAGATGCAGACAGGTGGAGGTGCAGACAGATCGAGACGCAGACAGGTGGAGAGACAGACAGGTGGAGGTGCAGGCAGATCGAGACACAGACAGGTGGTGATGCAGACAGATCGAGACGCAGACAGGTGGAGAGACAGACAGGTGGAGGTGCAGACAGATCGAGACGCAGACAGGTGGTGATGCAGACAGATCGAGACGCAGACAGGTGGAGAGACAGACAGGTGGAGGTGCAGACAGATCGAGACGCAGACAGGTGGAGAGACAGACAGGTGGAGGTGCAGACAGATCGAGATGCAGACAGGTGGAGAGACAGACAGGTGGAGGTGCAGACAGGTGGAGGTGCAGACAGATCGAGATGCAGACAGATCGAGAAGCAAACAGGTGGAGAGACAGACAGGTGGAGGTGCAGACAGATCGAGACGCAGACAGGTGGTGAGGCAGACAGATCGAGACGCAGACAGGTGGAGAGACAGACAGGTGGAGAGACAGACAGGTGGAGGTGCAGACAGATCGAGACGCAGACAGGTGGAGAGACAGACAGGTGGAGGTGCAGACAGATCGAGACGCAGACAGGTGGTGATGCAGACAGATCGAGACGCAGACAGGTGGAGAGACAGACAGGTGGAGGTGCAGACAGATCGAGACGCAGACAGGTGGTGACGCAGACAGGTGGAGAGACAGACAGGTGGAGGTGCAGACAGATCGAGACGCAGACAGGTGGAGAGGCAGACAGGTGGAGGTGCAGACAGGTGGAGAGGCAGACAGGTGGAGAGGCAGACAGGTGGAGGTGCAGACAGATCGAGACGCAGACAGGTGGTGATGCAGACAGGTGGAGATGCAGACAGATCGAGACGCAGACAGGTGGAGAGACAGACAGGTGGAGGTGCAGACAGATCGAGACGCAGACAGGTGGTGATGCAGACAGATCGAGACGCAGACAGGTGGAGAGACAGACAGGTGGAGGTGCAGACAGGTGGAGGTGCAGACAGATCGAGACGCAGACAGGTGGTGATGCAGACAGGTGGTGATGCAGACAGATCGAGACGCAGACAGGTGGAGAGACAGACAGGTGGAGGTGCAGACAGATCGAGACGCAGACAGGTGGTGAGGCAGACAGATCGAGAGGCAGACAGGTGGTGATGCAGACAGGTGGAGAGACAGACAGGTGGAGAGGCAGACAGGTGGAGGTGCAGACAGGTCGAGACGCAGACAGGTGGTGATGCAGACAGGTGGAGACGCAGACAGGTGGAGAGACAGACAGGTGGAGAGACAGACAGGTGGAGGTGCAGACAGATCGAGACGCAGACAGGTGGTGATGCAGACAGGTGGAGATGCAGACAGATCGAGACGCAGACAGGTGGAGAGACAGACAGGTGGAGGTGCAGACAGATTGAGACGCAGACAGGTGGTGATGCAGACAGATCGAGACGCAGACAGGTGGAGAGACAGACAGGTGGAGAGACAGACAGGTGGAGGTGCAGACAGATCGAGACGCAGACAGGTGGAGAGACAGACAGGTGGAGGTGCAGACAGGTGGAGGTGCAGACAGATCGAGATGCAGACAGGTGGAGAGACAGACAGATCGAGACGCAGACAGGTGGTGATGCAGACAGGTGGAGATGCAGACAGATCGAGACGCAGACAGGTGGAGAGACAGACAGGTGGAGGTGCAGACAGGTGGAGGTGCAGACAGATCGAGATGCAGACAGGTGGAGAGACAGACAGGTGGAGGTGCAGACAGGTCGAGACGCAGACAGGTGGAGAGGCAGACAGGGGGAGGGGCAGACAGGTGGAGAGGCAGACAGGAGGAGGTGCAGACAGATCGAGACGCAGACAGGTGGTGATGCAGACAGATCGAGACGCAGACAGGTGGAGAGACAGAAAGGTGGAGAGACAGACAGGTGGAGGTGCAGACAGATCGAGACGCAGACAGGTGGTGATGCAGACAGGTGGAGGAACAGACAGGTGGAGAGACAGACAGGTGGAGGAGCAGACAGATCGAGATGCAGACAGGTGGAGAGACAGACAGGTGGAGAGACAGACAGGTGAAGGTGCAGACAGATCGAGACGCAGACAGGTGGAGAGACAGACAGGTGGAGGTGCAGACAGGTGGAGGTGCAGACAGATCGAGATGCAGACAGGTGGAGAGACAGACAGATCGAGACGCAGACAGGTGGTGATGCAGACAGGTGGAGATGCAGACAGATCGAGACGCAGACAGGTGGAGAGACAGACAGGTGGAGGTGCAGACAGATCGAGACGCAGACAGGTGGTGATGCAGACAGGTGGAGATGCAGACACGTGGAGAGACAGAAAGGTGGAGAGACAGACAGGTGGAGATGCAGACAGATCGAGACGCAGACAGGTGGTGATGCAGACAGGTGGAGATGCAGACAGATCGAGACGCAGACAGGTGGAGAGACAGACAGGTGGAGGTGCAGACAGGTCGAGACGCAGACAGGTGGTGATGCAGACAGGTGGAGATGCAGACAGGTCGAGACGCAGACAGGTGGAGAGACAGACAGGTGGAGGTGCAGACAGATGGAGATGAAGACTCGTGGAGAGACAGACAGGTGGAGAGACAGACAGGTCGAGATGCAGACAGATCGAGAAGCAGACAGGTGGAGAGACAGACAGGTGGAGGTGCAGACAGGTGGAGGTGCAGACAGATCGAGACGCAGACAGGTGGTGATGCAGACAGGTGGAGATGCAGACAGATCGAGACGCAGACAGGTGGAGAGCCAGACAGGTGGAGATGCAGACAGATCGAGATGCAGACAGGTGGAGATGCAGACAGATCGAGACGCAGACAGGTGGAGAGACAGACAGGTGGAGGTGCAGACAGATTGAGAAGCAGACAGGTGGTGATGCAGACAGATCGAGACGCAGACAGGTGGAGAGACAGACAGGTGGAGGTGCAGACAGGTGGAGGTGCAGACAGATCGAGATGCAGACAGGTGGAGAGACAGACAGATCGAGACGCAGACAGGTGGTGATGCAGACAGGTGGAGATGCAGACAGATCGAGACGCAGACAGGTGGTGATGCAGACAGGTGGAGATGCAGACAGATCGAGACGCAGACAGGTGGAGAGACAGACAGGTGGAGGTGCAGACAGATCGAGACGCAGACAGGTGGTGATGCAGACAGATCGAGACGCAGACAGGTGGAGAGGCAGACAGGTGGAGAGACAGACAGGTGGAGGTGCAGACAGATCGAGACGCAGACAGGTGGAGAGACAGACAGGTGGAGTTGCAGACAGGTCGAGATGCAGACAGGTGGAGAGAGAGACAGGCCGAGGTGCAGACAGGTGGAGAGACAGACAGGTGGAGGTGCAGACAGATGGAGATGAAGACTCGTGGAGAGACAGACAGGTGGAGAGACAGACAGATCGAGATGCAGACAGATCGAGACGCAGACATGTGAAGACGCAGACAGGTGGAGGTGCAGACAGGTGGAGGTGCAGACACGTGGACAGACAGACAGGTGGAGAGACAGACAGGTGGAGGTACAGACAGGTGGAGAGACAGACAGGTGGAGGTGCAAACTCTCAAACCTGTGGAGTACTAGTTCTGGATTGGACTGAATCTGAACTTGAATGTGGACATGACCTAGACTGGACTGGACTGAGACTAGGACTTGGACTGGATCAGATCGTGGACCTGACCCAGACTGGACTTTAGATTCTTACTGGTGGTGTTCTTCCTGTCCTCAGAGAACGGGACGTTTAACAGCAGCAGTGAAGCAGAGAGGAAGACTCAGTCCTACTACCTGTCCTGCCTCAACACGCAGAGGATAGAAGAGCTGGGAGCTCAGCCTCTCATAGACCTCATCGCCAAGGTAACCACCTACATATCCTGTCTCCATGGCAACCACAATCACTTGTAATCCTGCTCCCCTTCAGCTGGATAAGCCACCAGATGAGCTGTAGGTCCATCATCTGAATGAAGAACTGTAGGTCATGTAGATCCTGTAGATCCTGTAGATCATGTAGGTCATGTAGATCCTGTAGATCCTGTAGATCCTGTAGGTCATGTAGATCCCGTAGATCCTGTAGGTCATTTAGATCATGTAGATTCTGTAGATCCTGTAGGTAATGTAGATCCTGTAGGTCATGTAGATCCTGTAGATCCTGTAAGTCATGTAGATCCTGTATGTGATGTAGATCCTGTAGGTCATGTACATCCTGTAGGTCATGTAGATCCTGTAGATCCCGTAGATCCTGTAGGTCATTTAGATCATGTAGATTCTGTAGATCCTGTAGGTGATGTAGATCCTGTAGGTCATGTAGATCCTGTGGATCATGTAGGTGATGTAGATCCTGTAGGTGATGTAGATCCTGTAGATCCTGTAAGTCATGTAGATCCTGTAGATCCTGTATGTGATGTAGATCCTGTAGGTGATATAGATCATGTAGATCCTGTAGATCATGTAGATCCTGTAGATTCTGTAGGTGATGTAGATCCTGTAGATCCTGTATGTGATGTAGATCCTGTAGGTGATGTAGATCCTGTAGGTGATGTAGATCCTGTATATTCTGTAGGTGATGTAGATCCTGTAGGTGATGTAGATCATGTAGGTGATGTAGATCCTGTATGTGATGTAGATCCTGTAGATCCTGTAGATCCTGTAGATCCTGTAGGTGATGTAGATCCTGTAGATTCTGTAGGTGATGTAGATCCTGTAAGTGATGTAGATCATGTAGATCCTGTAGATCCTGTATGTGATGTAGATCCTGTAGATCCTCTAGGTGATGTAGATTATGTAGATCCTGTATGTGATGTAGATCCTGTAGATCCTCTAGGTGATGTAGATTATGTAGATCCTGTAGGTGATGTAGATCCTGTAGATCCTCTAGGTGATGTAGATTATGTAGATCCTGTAGATTCTGTAGGTGATGTAGATCCTGTAGATCCTCTAGGTGATGTAGATTATGTAGATCCTGTAGGTGATGTAGATCATGTAGATCCTGTAGATTCTGTAGGTGATGTAGATCCTGTGGGTGATGTAGATCATGTAGATCCTGTATGTGATGTAGATTATGTAGATCCTGTAGTACCAGTAACTCTAAGTTTTTACCTCTTCTGTCCCGCTCGTCTTTACAAAGTTCTTCAGCTTATTGAGGTTCGCAGATGAGGAGTAACTTCTGGATGTGGTTATTAATCCTGGTTTGTTGGTTCTGTTCTAAACGTGTAATCCATCTTCAGATCGGTGGCTGGAACATGACGGGTCCTTGGGACAAAGAAAACTTCATGGAGGTTCTGAAGATGGTGTCAGGTCCATACAGAGCCCAGCCGTTCTTCAGTGTTGGCGTCAGTGCTGATCCCAAGAACTCCAATAGTAACATCATTCAGGTAAACAATCACACCTTCATCCTGTTCCTGATGGATTTATGTTCCTTTACATCATATTCATGTAACATTCTTCATTTTCCTAGAGAAGTGCTGGACTGTAAACCAACACCGAGCTGTCTGGTTACCATCAGGTTACCATGGAAACCAGCTGCTGAGGCAGAACGAGCCTTTATGGATTTGTTTTGTTCTGATTGGACCAGATTTCTGTTCTACGCTGCTGATAGTAGATCAAACACAATAATTCATCAGTAAAAAGCATTTCTCACATTTTAGTTCCTGACAGGACGATCCGGGTCATCCTGTTCAGTTCTTCATTATTGCAACATTTAAAGATGGAGGTTCTGGAGTCAGATGTGCTTCATGTGCATCTAGTGAAAGTTTTGTGTGGACACCTGATGTCCTTGAAGCTTTTCAGCCTGCTTGTTGTTTATATTTGTCTCCTTGTTCATCTGAGCACCTTTGGTTTGTGTGAATGTTCAGAATCTGAGGGAAACCACCTGAAACCACCTGAGTAGAACAGGTGATCAGACCCAGCTAATCCTCGGGTGTGCCAGAACCTCAGGTTCTCTTTGCTCACCTGTTATTCTCCTCTGCAGGTGGACCAATCAGGACTCTTCCTTCCATCCAGGGACTATTATCTCAACAAGACGGCCAATGAGAAGGTGAGAACTGATGACATCATGTTTGTTTACTGAGTGTAATAAAGTTTCCTGAGGCTGGTGGAAAAACTGAATCTGGTCTGCAGGTGCTGGTGGCGTACCTGGACTACATGGTGGAACTGGGGATGCTGCTGGGGGGCGAGAAGACCTCCACTAACCTTCAGATGAAGCAGATTCTGGAGTTTGAGACTGCACTTGCTAACATCACCGTCCCACAGGACCAGCGGCGAGACGAGGAGAAAATCTACCACAAAGTGACGATCGCCGAGCTGCAGGTGAGAGAACCGGGACGTGGACGACAGCTTGCACATCTCCAAAGGTGTGACATTCAGGGGAGTCACGGGGTTTATGTAGTCCTAAGAACTCAGACTAGCCCACACAGATCCACCAAACGATTCTGCTGCCCTCGTCCACAGGTGGACCACAGTGAGTCCTGGTCCATCTTTTAGAACCTTGTGACCCCAGATCAAAACGCTGCAGAGATGTAACGATCTCACGGTTTCTGATCATGTTCTGTGGATGAGGACGTCTTCACGTGATGTTTGGAAAAGTTTTTAAAAAGTAGCTGAAGTTTTGACTGAAGAACTGAAGACGTCTTCAGATGAAAGACGTCCTGCAGGACTGAGAGTAAACACGAGTGTTTGATGTGTTGAATCATCCGAGTGAACAGATTAAAATCTGTATCATCAGTTAAAGTGATGAATCATTTCATAAAAGGTCAGATTTATTCATGGAACAGGAAGGACGGTGGAACTGGATTGAAGGTCTCACGAGTCTCCGGCTGCGTGGAATCTTGAATCTGATGTTGTTGGTTGTTCCACTTCACACCTCGGGTCTGAAGCTCAGCTGTTGCGTAGCATCTCTTTGTCCTTCAGTGCTGCAGATGCTACAGAGGTCACCATGGTGACAGTTGCCATGAGCTGTTGCTATGTGCCTGCGTCTCTGAGGGGGAGGGGCCGTTAGATAACAGGTTGTTATATAAACACGGAGGATGAAGCTGTGCCACACCGATTCTTCCTCTTTGTTTTTGTTTGTTCCTTCTTTCCATCATTTTCACCTTTGAGTGACTCGTGTTTGAGCTCCGCCCTCCAACCTGTAGTGATACCTGTGGATCAGCTGAGGCCTGGTTCTTTAGGATAGATGAGGACGACATCCTGAATATGAAGCTGAGTCCCACTTGAACGGTCCCGTCGCCCATCGGACTTGGGTTCAGTTTGTTTTCTGCATTAAATGAATCAGAAACCTTTTGAAGGTTCTGATCAGGTTCTGCTCATCGCCCACATGTTTGTTCATCATCTTTCAGGGACTACAGGGAACCACCTCGACTCACTGATGGTACTCTTATTTGATCATTTTGTGTGCAGCGCCCTCTGCTGGAAGAAAACAAGGTTCTGAAGTGGGTCCGTTTGAGTGGGTCTGTGGTTCCATTCAGAGAACATGGACTGAATGTATTCAGACATACTGTCATGTTAAGGCCACACTGCAGCAGCTGAGGCTTCTGGGTATTGTAGTTCATTGAGCTCCTCAGCAGTTAGTCATGTTTGTTCCTGTTTGCCATTCCAGCTGTTGGCTCCAGGTGTGGATTGGTTGGACTTCCTGACGTTCTCGTTGTCTCCTCTGGAACTGAATGACACCGAACCAGTCGTCCTTTATGCCAAAGAATACCTGCAGCAGGTGTCAGAACTCATCAACAAGACTGACAAAAGGTAACTGCTGCTTCAGGTGCTGCTGTAAAGATGTTCATACTCATACACACACACACTCTCATACACACACACTCTCATACACACACACACTCTCATACACACACACTCTCATACACACACACACTCTCACACACACACTCTCATACACACACACTCTCATACACACACTCTCATACACACACACTCTCATACACACACACACTCTCATACACACACACACACTCTCATACACACACACTCTCA